>JARFJB010002444.1:292500-442500 GCA_036346205.1 Vesta saturnalis | reverse complement strand
CTGCGTCAATTTTTATATGTAGTTCACTGTTTACTATAGTATATAACACTTCTCCTAAACCCCATCTTGTTTTAGAGCTATTGACACTATTGTTGTTTAAACACCACTGATATTCTGTCATAATTCTGCACTTCAACCGAGTTTTGTAATTTTTCAAATATCTTGGGGGTACCTCGGGGTTTTTTACGTACTGGATGTACTACTTATATATATTAAATGGTTTGCTATTTTTAAGTCCCACTTATTACGGTTGTTCTTATACAAGCAATGTAATTTTTGAATCCTTACGTTGGATACTCGAAGGAGGGGTATGAGTTGTTTAACATATTCCCACAGATCTCTTGTTAACGTACAACTCATGATTATGTGTCATGCATCACCTTCTTCCTTGCACCATACAGATTTTTGATGGGTTTGATAGGTTCTTTAAACATATTTTCCCAGAAAACCTACTCGTTGGTCCAATTCCCGTTCGTTTTTGCCATTATATCAAAATCTTTCACCACTATGGTTTCCAACAAAGACTTTTTTGATGTTTTGTTTAATGTTTTTAGATTCTGGGAGATTTTTTCGTGACAGATAGTAGGGGGGTAGTTTGGGGGTCCATATATACCAATTGAAGCTGAAAAGTGATGCTCGCACAAATCTTTTAGTTGTTTGTAATTATTGTAAAGCTATCTTCTTAATATGGGCGGTACATACTCTTCAATTAGGACTGAATCATCTTTCCATTTGTTGCCATTCATAAATTCCCCTAGTTGTGTAATATCGTATTTTTTCCGTGTGTAATCATTTACTGGGTTGCGCATATTTTCTGGCCCTAAGGAACAGTTGGTAAGAGGCATGCTATTTATCTCTTGCTGTCACTGGGGAGAGTCTTTAAACTTTGCTGGAACTGTATTCCATGCTTCCCGTAAGCTGCTAGCAAAACTTGGTACGTTACTTACATTTTGCTTCGAAAAGAGAGATTGCAATGTCTGATCAAAGTTTGAGTTTTTATTTAAGAGGTACTGTAACATTTTTGCCCAGTTAGTTTGGCTATTATTTATGAGTTTTGCCGCTGTCATTATACGAAATGCTTTGGTTTTTCATTTTAATGAAACTAATCCTAATTCTCCTTGATTTATTGGTAAGCATAATGTTTTTACATCGGTCCAGTGCTTCTTGTTATTCCAAGCACAATTTACTAGTGCACTTTGGATACGTTTTAAAATATTTTATAATTTTAATCCGTCTTTTTAATGATACCTTATTTTTGCTCTAAATTTACATTTTTCTAAGGTCTCGTTAACTTTTTCAAGTAGGTAGTTACTTGCTGCTTCTATCGTTGCTGATTCTGTCGAGCTGAAAGTGATACCCAAGATATTTTGTGTATTTGATATCAAAGTGCATTCTACCCGGTTGTCTGCTCTATTCTTCCATTGTCCACAACATAAACCTTTCGATGGATTGAAGCTAATTATAGCTCCTGATTGCAATGAAAATATGTTAAAGCTTTCTTTAAAAGTGTCAAAATCATCGTTATTTGATACAAAAAGTGAAACGTCATCTGCATATGCTGTAGTCATTGTTGTACTCCGCACAGTTTCTGTCGGCATAAATTTAAAATGGTTCTAAGGAAATTGAGAAAAGAGGTCCTGACAATGGACAACATTGCTTGATTCCTATTCTTGTGTCCATTGATCCTGTTACAAGATGTCCGACTCGAATATGATAAGATGCATCCACGTAAAGAAGCTTAATGTCTGTAACAATCTGGTTTGGAAAATTCATGTTCTGCATAGCATGAAATAAGTACTTGTGACTGAAGTTACCCGAGTTTTTTTTTATGGAATCCATTATTAGTTCCAGATAATGATGATTCAACTTTTCCCAAAAATGAATGAAGAATTCAACAGTAAATCCGTCGATACCTGGCGCCTTTTTCTTGTTTAAGTGTTTTAAAGCAGTTGTAATTTCTTCCAGTGTGTATTCTGAGTTTAGCATGTTTCTATCATCATTTGTTAGCTTTGACAAACCTTGATACAACGTGGATTGGGCATTTATCTGGGGCGTTACTAACTGTTGCTTGTTTTTATATAAGCTATACACCTCCTACACAGCTCAATCTCATTTGTCACTAGCCGCCCAGTTATGTTCAATTTTGACAGGAATCTGTGCTTATTCCCGATTACGTCAGTCTTCTCCGGTGAATCGTTTTTTAATATTTCTAGGCATTTACTTTCGCACTCGGCAGCTTTGGATAACTGACTATAGATGCGCCTACCATTTTGCAAAAGCCGGTGCGATATTTCCGTTTTGTTATATATATATATATATATATATATATATATATATTTGCAGCTGTTTCAATTCAAAATATTTTAACTGATTTTTATGTTTTTTGTATATAATGGTTCCTGTTTTGATCTTTAGTTTTTGCACCAATCCCATGAGCTCTGCTGCACTACGTAGTCAATTAATTCGTTAATACAGTTTTCGTATTGTTTATCATTTAATAATGTGTACTCGAAACGCCAATATGGACATCTGTGATAGATTTTTTTGTTGAAGGTCAGCTACACTGCTAAGTGGTCCGAAAAAGTTAGTAAGTTTGTGGCTGTTTTTAAGTTTTGTATGACCGATGTATTACATATAATTTTGTCTAATCTTGATGCTGAATTAATTGTGTAAAAAGTATATCCAGCCTCCGTAGGTTGCAAGTGTCGGTAGGCGTCTTGTAAACTGTATTTATTCTGCTACTGTTTTGTACCTTTCTATGGAGTTCAGTCTATCTAATTGAGGATCTAGCGTAATGTGAAAGTCACCTCCAATTATTTTTATTATTATTATTATTTTTTATTATTATGGATTAAAGTAAGAGTTTAATTTGCGTAATATTTCGATCGACAAAGCTTGTTTATGGGGTAGATTTTTTTTATAATTATGGCTATTCCTGAGTATTCTGGTGTTTTACTATTATAAATAAACTGGTAGTGTGTAGACAAACGATTGTAAACGGTGTTTTGAAGTAGCGTATCTACCGGGTGAGTCATTAAGGAAGGACGCCGGCTATATCCCAGAAACCGACTTCCAAAAAAAAGATTCTTCAGTAAATGTGGCCAAGAGAAAATGCTGGAAATAATTTTAAAATTTGTAAATAGACCGCTAGGTGGCGTAACTAATGTAGTAAATTAAAAAATGTCTAATAAGTAACAGAAATTTAAGGAAAAAATGTATTGGAAATGTCGTAGTTGTATGTTTAGGACAATTTTACCGATTTTTTGTATAAGAAGTTTTTTCTCTAACTTCACAGGTTTTCCGTAGGGGGAGCTGCGAAAGTTGTCAGACAAACACGTAATTATCTTCAGAACTAGTCATCGAATCTTAAAAAGTAATGTTGCGTTGGAAAGGTCTTTTCATAAAAAGCATAAAAAGCATAAAATTTCGCCTATATCCTGAAAATTTCAAGTCGATATCTTTGTTGGTTTCAATTTTATGGCTACTTTAAGTTCAGATCCGTGGTAATGATTTTGTATTGCCACGATCATCCAATAACACTACCAGACCAACAATGCATAATGACGATTTATCCATAGTAACATTAATTTTATCAATGTCAGCGTCAAGGGAATATTATCCTGAAATTTCCTCACAAAATTACCTCCGGTTTTGCGGTGTACGCGGGTGTATTGTGATACGAGTTTCTGTGACTTATTGCCACATTCTTTTTGCCAACAATGCGCTCTAACCAAGAAGCATATGATATGCTTGCAGTATATTTCGAGTGCATGCAGAATTCTACTGTTGCTGCTCACGATGTATGCGGCTCGTTTTCCAGAAAGGCGGCATTACGAAAAGAGACTTTTTACTCGATTATCACAGCGATTGAGAGCTACAGGAACAATTCATCCCCCAGTTACTCACAGAGCACGCAGATCCCGAACGGAAGAAAATGTTATAAACGGTCTAACATATAACGAAACTAATCCACATAGTAGCACAACAGCAATAGTTCATAACTTGGGACTAACACAAACTACTGTTCAGCGTATTGTGAAAGAACATAAGTAAGTTTTAAATAAAAGTTAACTATTAAAAGTAGTAAAGTTATAGCTATTAAAAAACCATAACTTCAATTTTAATCTAGATTACACTGACTGCAGCTGATTATGAGCAACGTTTAGACTACTGCTATTGGCTGTCGAATATGCTCATAGATAATCAACATCTGTTATCGCAAATATTGTGGACTGACGAGGCTACATTCCGCAGTGATGGTGGAGTAAAGCGTCATAACACGCATTATTGGTCCAGAATCAAACTTCGCTGGATGTAAGAAATTCAACATCAGGGCAGGTGGAGCGTCAATGTTTGGTGCGGTATTTTAGGACCTTAATTTCTTGCGGAACGATTTGTCGTTACTTTTAGAAGATGTGCCGTTGCGTACTAGGCAGCAGATGTTTTTCCAACATGACGAGTGTCTGGCACACTTTTCAGTACACGTGCTTCCCTGATACATGGATAGGAAGAGGGAGCTTTTTTCCATGGCCAGATAGGTACCTACATTTCCTTATTCATTCTTAACTTTAACAGCTTAATAACCATTACCATTGTTACATTCTACGTCCCCCGATCTAACTTGTTTAGATTTTTATTTTTGGGGAAGAATAAAGGACCTTGTTTTTACAACCAGGCCAACTACGCCTGAAAATATGGTCATTAGGATAAGAAATTCCATTCGCACCCTTCCCACAGCGGAGGTAGGAACTGTTGTTTTGTCAACGCAACAGCGGTTGCAGCTGTGTATTGATAATGATGGCAGACAATTTGAGCATTTAGGTCGCCACTGAGTAGTGGCGTACTACTCATCTCTAGTTAATTTTCGATAGTCCACCCGATGTAATTATTAACTAATGATAATAAACAATACTGACAGTTATTAGCATCGAATTTCTGGGGTTAACTGTTGGGGCAGGGTTAACCCGTGTTTATAAAAGCTGGCCTAAGTAATATACTATAATGTCAAAAAACTTTGCGTTTTATTGTTTTTGGATCTAAATTTAAAGTAGGTATAAAATTGAAACCAACAGAGATATCGACTTGAAATTTTCAGGATACAGGCGAAATTTTATGCTTTTTCTGACTTAAATATAAAAAACATACCATTTTTTTAATATTTTGAAGAAAATCGATAAAATTTCAGCAATATTTGGAAAGGGTCCTCTAGCTGAATGTGTGCGTGGATATATATATATATATATATATATATATATATATATATGTGTGTGTGTGTGCGTGTGTGTGTGTGTGTGTGTGTGTGTGTGTGTGTGTGTGTGTGTGTGTGTGAGTGAGTGAGTGAGTGAGTGAGTGAGCAGTGAGTGAGTGAGTGAGTGAGTGAGTGAGTGAGTGAGTATGTTTGTCTGTGTGTGTCTCTGTGTGTCTGTATATGTCTGTGTCTGTGTGTGTGTCTGTGTGTGAATTCGCGCGTGTGTGTATGTGTGTGTGTGTGTGTGTGCGTGCGTGCGCGCGTGCGCGCGTGCGTGCGTGCGTGCGTGCGTGCGTGCGTGCGTGCGTGCGTGCGTGCGTGCGTGCGTGTGTGTGTGGATGTACGTTAATATCCACGATAACTCTGCGTGATGTAGTGGCAAAAAAAAGATAGAAGTTAAGTGTTGTTCAAATTTTTTCATTATTTTTAAAGAAAGTGGAATTTTAGATAAGTTTTCTTTGTAAATTTTTTTAATATAACGCAAGGTAAGTCAAGAAATTAATTAAATATGAATGAAAATGGGTACACTGCATTACTGATATCTCATAGAAGCCGGCGGCTTTGAAATTTTTGTTAAGTTAACATGTATATATTAATATCTATCTGACGTCAAGTTTTAAACGTCATTCTGATAGATTTTTTAGTTTTACAATGTTGCCTGTTTGCTTTACAACGTACAAAACAGAGGTTGCATAGTTATCCTAAAAAAAAGGTATAATTCAATTTGTTACATTTCCTTTAATTTTTTGAAGTTATCATCTAAATGTATATTGACCTCTTCCAGATATGAAGTTTAAAACGTCTGTTTGACATAGATTATTGTTTCTGTTTTTATAATGTTGTGTATTTTTGTAATTTATATAAAATTGGTTGCATAATTGTCCTTAAAAAAATGTGATTAAAATTCTTTAATTTGTTTGAACTTCATTTTGTAGGTTGAAAGATCGTGTGGTGTTCCACATCAGATATTTTCCTACAACTTCTCTGAGTTATCTAAATTTATGTGTTTTAGTTATAAGCGAAAAAGTGATTTCGCCATATAATTTGTATTTTTAGAAATATTTGCAACAAAAGTCAATGAATCTTTAGATGAGGTACTCTTTCTTTCGTCCTGAAGACTGCTCTCCAACAGTCAAATGCGTCTACACACTTATTGCAATTTTTGGTTATTTTTTTTCGTGTAAGTTGACTGGCATTATTATGATAAATACAACTCTACCTTGCTAATGATAATAAGCACCACGCACAAATTTAACAAAAACTTGATACCAAGGTCGATGATTTGATATACAAATAAGATATACATGTATAAGGTATACTGTATACACGATGTATCTACTGTCAACTTAGTATGCAAGAATTACTGTGTGTAAAGTGTGTGAAATTTAAATATTTTTTAACTTATAAACGTCTTTTTTTATATTTCCATAAATTAGTAGTAAAGTTTTTTGCTTTTTCATGTTTTCAGTAAAATGTATTTTTATTCAATCCTTTTATTTCAATCTGGTTGCTGAATCTATTGTCGCGTACATGCATTATACATTATAATTTTGTGCTCTGCATTGGGGTCGTAATGTCATATTCATGCACCGTGTCAGAATATCGAAGTAATTAAAATAATGGATTCAGCACTCACACATTCAGTTTTCCCCTAAACTTCAGAACTATAAAAAAGTTGATACATGCGAAGATTTTAGTATATATGACTATACTAGGTAAGTTTTCTTCACATGGGCTAGTTTTTTGAGTCAGGTGTCGAATGAATACTAAAAAAAATTCGAAAATAGTCCAGCTAAGCTTAATGGGATGGTCTTGGGTTTTCACAAAAATCATTGCAACGCTCATAATATATATATATATATATATATATATATATATATATATATATATATATATATATATAGGGGTAGTCGTAATTTCGTGAAATAATGTTAGGCGCCATCTTATTTTTAATGAAATCGAATTGTTACTCTCGCTTAGATTAAAAATGTGGAATAAAATACTTATCCAGGGTACAGAAATCTCAAAAAATTGGCGATGCAATTTTCCAAATGTCAGTAATCTATAATTATAAAATTTGATCTTAATATGTCGTTTTTAATTTGGCCCTATATATTTTTAACTTTGCTTGGAAGTTTGGGTGGTTTCATGCAGAATCTCAAATAAAATTTCCAATCGGAAGTTAATCATCCTTTCACTGTTGTGGATAAAAACTCATATTGATTCTAACAAGCATTAAAAACAATTTAATCGTTCATTGACTAAAATGGGAAACTCACTCCATTAAGCAAATATTTTATTTAAGCTAATTGAATCTTGTTTTTTGAGTCAGGTGTCGAATGAATACTAAAGATTGTGACCTTAAATTCGAAAATAATCCAGCTAAGCTTAATGGGATGGTCTTGGGTTTTCACAAAATCATTGCAACGCTCATAAAAATCATCTTTATAGGGGTAGTCGTAATTTCGTGAAATAATGTTAGGCGCCACCTTATTTTTAAATTGAGATAAAGGCAAACTACAGTAACCTTATCTTAAATTTATACAGCAATAATCGAATTGTCACGATTAGATTAAAAATGTGGTATAAAATGCTTATCAAGGGTACAGAAATCTCCAAAATCGGCAATTTATAATTATAGATTACTTTTTAAAAATTACGAGTTAGCACATTTTTCTGTAATTTTTGAAAAAAATTGCTTGTTGCTGTTTGGTCGTTGATAATGTCCTGACGCTTTAAATTACGTGCAGAATAATAGGTTTGCTTTCGCTAAATTCTTTAAATTATCGTCGTTATTTGTTACGTATAAGAAGATCGTAACTCTTTTACTATAATCTTGAAACATCTTCTGCAACTTTAGTTTGATTTTTGCCGCACGTGGACCTCGAGGTCTAATTGGGGAACACGAAATGTACTTAGTCTGATGGTAATTCATCGGAAATTTATCCTCTTTAAACCATTTTGGAAGTAGTATATATTCACTGATACCACGAATGGGAATTACTAAATCGCTTTTCGTACTGGAACATTAGTTTAATCTACTAAGCCAGCTGTGAGTGCTAGTTATTTTACTTGCCTTTTCACTTCGACTTAGAACTGAAAAAGTTTATGTATGAGAGTTTGTATTCGGTACACAATAAATAAAACATTACCTTACGAACTGCTTTGATACCTTACTAAGGGTTGGATGTGCTTATAATGAATAAATGTTTATGTCTGCTGCTTTCGATGCGAGTAACAAAGTATATGCTATGGGTTACCACACTTAAACACAAGACCCTGTACAATTTCCACGTGCGAATTATGAGTGTAGGGATGAATAATGATACATTTCTGATCTCTTGTTTAGCACATAATTATGTTTTTTACGCGTGTGAATAGCTGTGGGAGACGCATACTTTGCAATACAACACGATGTTTCAGTCGTACCATTGGCGCGCGTATTGGCACGTCACAGGCTATTTTTCAAGAAAAAAGTAGGATGCCGCTGATTTCTCTAAAAATAAAAAATGTTTTTCAATTCTTTGTTCAATTGTGAAGAAAAAAGCTCTCTTGACTTTTTATCGTACGACGCACCGTTTTTGAGTAAAAAACATTTTAGTGCATATCCATTTATTACAGAAAAAAGTTCTAAAAATTAAGGGTTTCAGTCAAGGGCAAAAACAAATATTTCACCAAACCAAAAATTTTACCAACCAAAAATTACAAATTACTGTTCAAAGTGACCACCTCGAGCTCGGCTGCAAGAATTCAATCTTCTCCTCATTGACTGGCGAACTCTCTCAAAAACACCAGGATCTGTTTTAATTGAGTTTCACCCAGCAATGATTCGATTTCTTAAGTTTTCTACGTTTTCCAATGGAGTAGCGTACACCAAGGACTTCAAATGGCCCCACAGGAAAAAATCAAGGGAATTTAAGTCCGGGGATCGTGCAGGCCATAAATGAGGCCCACCCCGGCCAATCCAACGATTTCCATATGCTTGTGTTGAGAAAGCACGAGCTACTTGACTAAAGTGGGCTGGTGCGCCATCGTGCATATATCACATTGCATCTCTAATTGCTAATGGTACGTCCTCCAGAAATCCAGGGAGCGTGTTTTTCAAAAAGTTGCGATACACCTCTCCGGTAAGTCTCACGGGTAGAAATACCGGTCCAATTAGGCAGTTACCCACAATCCCAATTCAAACGTTCAAAGTAAACATGTTTAAAACGATCTTCAACAATTTCATTTGGATTTTCTTTACACCATACATAGTTATTATGGAAATTCAGTATTGCATTTCTTGTAAAACTCGCTTCATCGGTGAACAGAATCAACATCAGGAGTTGTGGGATTTGAACCATTTTGTGCAAAAGCCATTGACAGAATGCAATGCGAGGAGGAAAATCAGCAGGAAGAAGTGCTTGAATGCGTTGTATATGGAATGGATACAACAAATTTTCCTAAAGAATGTGCCAAATAGTCCCTTTACTTACATCCAAAGCGTCAGCAATTTTTCGAGTAGAAGTACCTCGATCTTTTTCAATCATGTCCAGCACATCCTCTTCCAGCTCTACCGTTCTTGCTGTCCTTGGCCTTCCTGCTCCTTCATTTCGTCTTAATGTGCTTGTTTGATAAAGACGCCGATGAATACATTCGAAAGTGTTTCTGTCAGGAGCAATACGGCCCGGAAATCTTTCAGTATACAACCGCCTAGCTTCTAATGCATTCCCATCAGCAAGTCCATAAATGTAGTGCATGTCGGTCATCTCGGCATTCGTATAGCGATTCATGATAAGGAACTTCAACAAATTCGACACATACAAAATTATTAATCACAAGACTAATTCAATATGTCAATGATATGTCAGTGAATAATACAGGAATGTTTTGTTACTCAAAACGGTACGTCGTACGATAAAAAGTCAAGAGAGCTTTTTCTTCACAATTGAACGAAGAATTGAAAAACATTTTTTATTTTCAGAGAAATCAGCGGCATCCTACTTTTTTCTTGAAAAATAGCCTGTGACTTGCCAATACGCGCGCCAATGGTACGACTGAAACATCGTGTTGTATTGCAAAGTATGCGTCTTTCATTATGATATCTCAAGCCGTGTTGGAAAAATCTAATTTTGACTGTTTTTTTAAATTAAACTTCAACACGCTGTAGATCGGTAACGAAGCGTTTGCGAACCTATGTTTATAGGGACTTGATTGTATAAAATGGCCTGGGCAATCACTTCCTGTAATATTGCCGCATCTTTTTAAACACCCTGATATATATATATATATATATATATATATATATATATATATATATATATATATATATATATATATATATATATATATATATATATATATATATATATATATATATATATATATATATATAAACTTTTAAGAACAATTTTCCCTAACAAATTAATAAGAACATAAGACATCACAAAATAACGAGTTGACAAACAAACATGGTTCCAGTTGTTCAAAATGCGATCCACACTGTAAAAATCATATGAGCAATTTTGGTTGCCTGGCAGGTATTACCACAATAAACTGAAAAAATGTGTCTTATTTGACGTTTCATGTGATTTGTATCAAACATTATTTGAATGTAAATGCAATTTATCTTTAGCTTTGTACTAATTAAAATTAATTTAATTACAATTAAATAATGCCTAATCAATTTTCAAATGAGGAATACAGTGATGTGGTATTCCTGTACGACTTGTTTAACGGTAATTGTTATGCAGCAGCCGTAAAGTACAAAAATCGTTTTCCTAATCTTCGTGCTCCTACTGACAAAACGATAGCCTGGACTTTTCACTGTCTTCGAGAAACAATAAGTATTCCTACACATCGAAGTGATCGAGAGCCTTCACAACATGCGTTTGCAGAAGACGTGCTAGAGAAGTTGAAATCGATAACCGAACGAGCATTAGACAAATAAAAGCAGCCGCTGGTAGAAGCAGGAACACGATTTCGAAAATTCTTCGCGAAAATGGATTGTATCCGTATCACCTTCAACCCATTCAGCACCTTCTACCCGGCGATTTGGCTCTAAGAGTTCGGTTTTGTGAATGGATGATCACACACGATGATAACATTCCTGTTACACTCTTTTGATGAGACAACTTTTTCTCCGGATCGAGTGAACAATAGTCACAATGAGCACGTTTGGTCAGATGAAAATCCTCATGAAATTACTATTACCGGAATTCAACATCGCTTCACGGTAATGCGTTTGGGCCGCGATTATCGGAGTCAGTCTCATTGGACCCCACATTTTGAATGGGCACTTAAACTCCGAAATGTACAAACAATTCTTGGAAGAAGATCTACCAGCATTGCTTGAATATGATCCCTTAATTGTAAGTCAAAACATGTAGTATTTGCAAGATGGGTCTCCTGTAAACTACGGGCGTGTTGTAACGGAGTTTTTACAAAGAAAATTTCCCAAGTGATGGATTGGTAGAAACGGACCTGTACACTGACCATCCAGATCACCAGATCTCACACCTTAAGACTTTTTTATGTGGGGCCATGTTAAGTCGTTAGTGTACGAGAGTAGTAAACCATCTTCAAGAGAAGAATTGATTGAACGAATTTTTGATGCATTTACTAACATTCGTGACAATTTCGCAAATATCGAATGGAAAAGAGAACTGTGAAAGGCGCATGGCATTATGCGCGGATGTTGGTGGATCTCATTTTGAACAACCGTAACCATTTTTGTTTGGCCACCTCGTTATTTTATGTGCATTTTTGTGATATGTTGTGTTCTTGTTAATTCGTTAATGAAAATTATTATCAAAAGTTTTGTTTTATGATCATTTTAAGACTTAAGCAGCTGTTAAGGGTATTCTCTATACTTACTTTTACATTTTTCTTCAACCGCCCATGTCTCCTTAGTGGTTAGGAATTGGGAAAAATTGCGCATGGAGTGTATTCGACAGTAAAACACATTTTTACGGTCGGGTAGGATTTTTACGGAACTCAATTCACAGCTGGCTTTATAAGAAAAATCAGCTATAACATATTTATCAAAAAAAAAACAAGTTACAACCCCCAATTAGAACTAAGAATATTTTGGTATCTGAAAATTTATATTAATTGTACAATCTTTTTTTCCATTAACTTGCAGTGGACGTATTGTTGCGGTTAGGGCATTAATATTGACATTCGAATTTGTATTGCAGACAATGCCTCCTGATGGTACAGTTTTTGAAGAGGATTCTTTTTCTTACCGTTTTGTAACTACTTCCACAAAACTTTCGCCGCCTTCCTTTTTGGTTCTTCTTAATTTTGAGTGAGTTTCGGTATGAAATAAAGTACGTTACGTTATTTGTCCGGTACCCAGATATCACGTACTCATTTCGAAAACAAATCCTGACTCGGGCCCGCCTCGTGCGTATTAATTTATTAGACAAAGAACATTTCATTAAACGAACTGCGTCAGTACTCCCACCGAAATACTGGTTGTCTCGTTTTTGTACATTTTTAAATTCAACGGTGTCCGGGAAAAACAGAAAATTACTTTACACCCAACTTCGTAGATATTGGAGATATTTAAAAATAGAAAATGCCTAGATAAAGATGAACCAGGCTAATAAAACCGACAGACATTAGTACTAAAGTTAACGTAAGTCAGGAAATTGAATTTAGCGATATTGAGATGGATAGCAATGAGAATAATTATAATAAAAAATTTCTGCGCAAAAACTTTTGTATGATGACGTGCATAAGAGCGATGGAAGTGATGAAAGTACTATAGTGTAATTAGTTCAGAGAACAACAGACTTAAAATTGCAAATGAAATTTCGGTTGTTTCTAACTTTAGAAGTCTTCTGACATTCACCTCTGTATAAAGCAAGGCAATAGATACTGGAAATTCTGAATTAAAACATGAATTTTTGAAACGAGAGTTTGAAAATATATCTATTACGTGTGTGTTTGTCTTCAAACGTTAGAGAATAAATAACAGGTTAACCAAAACCGGTGACCTCATTTTGGTAGAATATGCAAAATATAAGCATAATCATTGTCGTTTTTACAAACTAATTTGCATTTTAAACAAATACTCACTAAAAATTAACGTGTTTTTTTGAAGGTCCTATAAATGCGATACATGTAGGACAATGTTCTTATCAATTAAGTGGCATGGAAGGATGCGAAGTAAAAAATAAATTAAAGATTACTTTACCCATTACTACTCAATTACAACACGTAAAATAACTGGATGCAGATGTGTTTATGGATGGTATCTGGCAAATGATTCACTCATTGTCAGTTTATCAGAAAGCTAAACCAGAAGCTTTGACCGAAGAAGATTTGTATCAAAACCCTTTTGTAGAATTATTGTTAAAATCTTTTTCTGAAACTAAGAAAGATTTTTTTCTAGTATGCTCACGCTTATGGTTATTATTTACTTATTTATAGCTTATATTTATATATATATATATATATATATATATATATATATATATATATATATACATATATGTTCAGAGTCCTTCTCCTCTTCAGCCCAGATCAATCCATTCTTGTTGGTGTTGAGATGTTTTGTGTTATTGCACAGTTTACGACCATAAGATTTTAATTTATTTGAATATTTGTCGTAATTGGTTTAAGTGTGTGTGTTGTTTAGTGGGGTGTAGCGTACTTAGTGTGATTAATTCGATTCGTTTTCCAGTATCATGTTAGATCGTCAACGAACAGACGGGGGGATACGGAGGACATATGGAAAAATTTCTAGGGAATCTTCTATCTCCTCGGGGAGGTCGTCAAGGATTTGAGTTAGCATCGCGGGGGGTGTTCGAATTTTAGTTTGGGGTTTTCCGTGGGAATATAGGAAAGCGGTAGTTATAAGTAGTGGTAAGGTTCTCTCGGGTTGGTATTGTATCGCCAAAGATTCTTTTGTGTGCAAAGCTTTTATGTATTGTGATGTTGTTAGGGTACCTGAGTGGCGCATGTCTGGGTATCCAGCGTTCACAGGAAGCGATAGAGGAAATGTGATTGTGGTTTATGTTGGTATATATAGGTGCTCGGAAATCCATAACAGGGCGGATGTATGTTTTATAGGTGTGTTGTAGTGCTTTGGGGTGGCAAACCTTGATTCTACCCCGGAGGACGCCCGACAGGTTTCCTCGGTTTCTAATCCTATTAAGTGTTATTTGTACATCAGGGAGCCAATTGAGGTTTCTAGTGAAAAATATTCCTAGGTAGCTAACTTCGCGTTCGAGAGGGAGCCTTACCTGGTTTAGGGTAAGGGAAACATTTTTGCCGGCAAGCTTCGGGAATTTATCTTCGGTGTAGTTAGGATGTCGGAAGAGGATTGTTCGGGTTTTGGTTGGATTGACGGAAACTCCCCACCAGTTCGTCCAGTTGGAAAAGTTCTGGAGCGTTTTGTATATGAGTCCGGACGCCGCTTCGCTCTTCCGATTAACCGTCCAGAGGGCGGCATCATCCGCAAACTGCGCAACCCCTACTCCGGGTTGTGTAACTTCGAGAATGACGGATGTGAAGATAGTGTAAAGGATCGAGGCTAAGGCAGAACCTTGCGGTACGCCTGCTGTAGATTGAAAAGGATCGAAAAATGCTTGATTAATGTGAGATTGCATTACTTGTGATTGAATGCTGTGGTTTCCGTAAGCAGCCTCAACAAGGGATCGTGACACGTTCGGTTGGGACGTAAGCCGAATTGGCTGTTGGGAAGGAGGTCGTGGGATTCTAGGTAGTCCCGGAGTTGCCTGGCTTGAATCTGCTCACAGCATATTCCGAGACAACTCAGGAGAGAAATGGGTCTATAGGAGGAGGGTGGGGTTAGGTCGGAGTGGGGTTTGAGTTTTATGACGGTGGAGGGCGATTTGCAGTCCGCCGGGAAGTGAGATAGGGTTAGGCATGTATTGTAAATGTCTGAGAGTAATCGGAGTGCAGGGTCGGGTAGGTGCCGGAGTATTTTATGATTTAGGCTGTCATGACCTAGGGCTGAATTTTTCCCTTTTTGAAATATGAGGTGATCTGGTCGGGTATAGAAATAATTCATGTTATCGAGTTGGATTTCGGAAAGGTTAAGGGTACGGAATTCTTCAAGGCGACTCTGAAGGTGTGCCTTAAACTGGTTATGGAATTGTGGACTATCTGGGGATCGGAAAGTAGATTGGAGGTGGTGACGAAAGAAATCGGCCTCTCCTTGGTCGGAGGAGATTAGGTGGCTCTGAAGGTCGGTTAGGTGGAATTTAGGCTTTACTTTCCTTCTGGTCAGTCTATCGAACTGTTTCCAGAAAAGTTTTTCATTCCTATAATCTAACCGGAAGATGGCTTTGGTCCAGGAGTCTTCGACGTGTTTGTTTGATTCTCGCTCGATTAAGACTTTAAGGCGATTGTATTTGGTCTTTACAGCCAGATCCCTAGATCAAAAGAATTGCCGATAGGTTCGCCCTTTCTCTTTGATTCAGTTCACATGCGCAGTGGGAGGGGCTTGCGGGAAATGCCGATGTTATTAAGTGGGACAGAGATATCGACCGGTTCCGTAATTACGGAAGTTAGGTCTCTAATGGCTCTCTCGAGATCTTGGGACGTTAAAATATTGGGCGTTGGAAGGTTGTTGGAGATGCGTTCGCAGAACACATTCCAGTCTGCTCTCTAAAAATCTTTAATGACTGTGAATTGAGGAGGTGTAGGGGAGCTGGACAAAATGAAGTTTTGACTAGTAGTGGTATGTGATCTGATGTGATCGTGGTGTCTAGGAAGCACTTACGATCGAAGTAGTGTATAATGAGTTCGGAAACCATGATATGATCTACTATTGAGGCACCTAAATGTACGAAACATGTTGAATGTGCGTTAACGATTTGCAAGAGCGGTAACTGCAACAGAGCCGATGATATACTGTTACCGTTCCCATTACTGGTGTCACCGAACTAGATGTGGCGGGCATTGAAATCACCCAGGATGACAGCATTAGGGAGGCTGGAGGCGTACATTAGAAGGTCATCGGATAGGGTATTGTGGCAGGGCGGATTTGTAATATGAAAAGAATACTATAGGGGTGGGGAACTACACCGTCACAGCAACGCATTCGAGATGCTGTAGGTGCGCAGGAAGCTGAAAAGGACTGCATAGGAAACAATTTTTAATTAATAGGGCGGTTCCGTGCTGGCTTTTGTTTAGGAAGGTGTGATATGAGTTGAAGTTAGGTGTGCATCTGTTTGTGAGTTTTGTTTCCGTGATGGAAAGGATGTGTACATTGTGCTCGTGTAGAAAGTGTTTAAGTAAGGAGTTTTCAACGAACGCGTCTGTCATTAACGGCCCCTACAGATTACGGAGACCGCCGTCCGCGTGTCGATACGCAGGCGCCAGTACTCCGTTGGAAGTAGGATCGGGATAGCGAATCTAGGACACAAATGACCCTATTTCGCCGGTCAGGAAACATGATAAGAAGGGTGTGGGAGAGGACATGGAGAAAGTGCTTAATGGAGGGGGGCTCTGTGTCAGGGAGGGGTTAAGTTGTGCGGTGTCTTCCGAGTCTGACTCTTCGGAAGACAGGATAGGGTCAAGGATTGCCATCTTCGACGGGAAACTGGGAAGTTCCCGTCGCTTCCGGCACTTGAAGAGGTAGGAAGGGTGTGCTTCCCAGCAGATGTTACACTTTGGGTTAGCGGAGGAATTGCAGGATGTGGATCTGTGACCTTCGCCACAGCTAGGACACGGATGAAGCGGGTAGGACACTCCTCAGCAGTATGTCCTACCTGCGTGCAGGTAGAGCAATACTTGGAGAGAGGTTGAGGGATAAGGGAGGGTTAGCAACGGTAGTTTCGCCTGAATATGATGACATTGCATGCGAAAAGAAAGTCGAGGGTAGTTTTGGATGGGGTTATGACGCGAACTAGTGATGTGGGAATGACCTTGCCCACGTGTGAAAGATCAATCGCATCTCGGATCTTTTCGGCTAGTATGTCCTTATCCATGTGACGAATCACGCAGGAAAGTAAAGGGGGTCTAGGAGCGGAGTTGGAGGGACAGGGACCGGAGAGTTGGGTTAGGGTAACGGTGGGATTGCCGAAGAAGTGTCGTAGCCTACGCTGTGTACCATCCGGCAAGGTGGAGGAGGCCTCTAAGAGATAGGTGTGGTTGTGGTTGAACGTTAAATTCAACCAAGGAAGGTTAAGGGATTTCAAGGAGTTTAACAGGGTGTTCTGGGTGGTTATGGATTTAGGTATATTGCGAATGCACTATCTAGACGATTGAGAGCGGGTACGATTAGGATTGGGAATGGCGGTGTGGGAGTCATGGTAGGTATAGGTTGCCAGGCTGATGAAGGTAGCAGGTCGGGTTTGTGTGTAGGTTTAGGTGGTTTTGTGAGGGTTTTCAAGGTTTTGTGGAGGCTGTGGAACGTGTAAAGGTATAGGAGTGTGTGGATATGGTGGAAATGGAAGAGGCGTTTGAATGGGTACGTGTGCGTAAGGATGGTGGCGGCGAGGCGAGGGTGTGTGCGTATGTGTGTAGATGTAGGTGCCGGTGTAGGTTGTGGGCCGCGTCGGTGGGTGTTTGACGGTGGCGACCGTGCTTCACCTTCACGACTATCGTTAGAAAGTTTACGGAAAAGAGGATAAAAAAAGAAAGTTTTAACGAAAGGGCGTATTACCGCAGAGGTGCAGCCTCACACCCCGAGGAAGGAAGGCTTGGAAATCAGACACCCAATAGAAATGTAGGAAAACAGATGTTAAAATAAAACAATAAATTAATTAAAAAAACGTATTTTCTATTAGCTGATACCCATTGCTTACTGCCCGACGTCGATCCTTGTGTTGGCAGTGTCCTGGATGCTCCTGTTGTTAGCGTTATGCTGCTGTATCTTGCAGCTCCTGCTTGCTGCTAGGCTGTGGATCCTCTTCTGAATGATCTGTTTGCAAGCAATTACAGATCTAACTCCGAAGCGGTGAAGATCACGATGAGTGGACCATTCAACGCGAAAACTCTAAGTTTTTTTTTGGAATAAAAATCGCAAGAGCTCTTACTCGAGAAGAAGCTTACCTTCGAGACCGAGGTTCAAACTGCCCTGCTCTAAACATCAAATTAAGGTGCTTTTTAAGAAGGCAACTAAGTTGGATACATTTTTTGTGCCACGGGATTCGTAGTACATCCTAACAAATGGGAAATCTGTAAAAGAGTCTTGTATTATGCCTTGGTAGTTAACATGAAAGGAAAGCTAGTTGCTGTGGCCGAAATGATTTCTTCAAAACATAATGTGTATACGATTACTAGTTTTTTTATACAAGTCCTATGTCATAAAACTTGACCAATTTTTCGCGTAATTTATTGTTGTAGATTGGAGTTTTCCTTTAATATCTGCATTTTGCCAAGGTGTTTACATACTTAAAAATATATTTCACCTACATTAATGATATTTATTTTGACATGTTTATTATAATACGATCACGTTGTGCTCATTTCATAAAAATGATATGCAATAAAATAGGAAAACTGAATATTAAAATAACTAAACATACATTCGTGACCGCAATTACAGTGTTATCCATCAGTACTTCGTTCGAAAAGTTATCTTACAATTTTGAAAACGTAGCAGTTATGTTGCATTATCTAAAATGCACTGTGGATGTGAAAAACGCTATCAAATTCCTTCACTCTGTAAAAGACTACGATTTCCATGCCTTGCGCAGTTTTATGGAACAGTTCGTTGAAAACACATTTTACGATGAACAAGTACGGGGAGAATATATTGAATCTCCATTTTTTATGTATTTGTTCAAAATCTATGAGCAATTTTTGGTGGATATCAATAAAATTAATGATTTAGAACATTTGAGGGAAGAACGCAATCCATACCATTCAAATGCGTTGTTATTGTACCTTTTAAAGAATAGTATGCCATTTGCTCTATTATGGAGTGATATTTTGAGTATAGGGCGTTATAGCAATGCAAACGTTGAATGCAGGTTCAAATTTTTAAAGCAGAACAATATTACAAGGACAAACTAAATTGAAAATAGGCCGTTTTATAAATTTAATTATAGATGGCCTATCTATCAGCTTAAAAACGACTGAACTGGATGTTGGTCTTGTGCCCGTAAGGGATTTTCTGAAATTGACGATCCATCTGTGGAAGAGGAAGGAAAAAAGAAAAAGGGTACTTTTACGCACCCTATTTAAAAAATATTGTAGTGTTCCCCAGGTACCCTATCTTGAAAAGCGTAATTTGAACTTATTTGCAAGAATGCAAATTCTAGAACAAAACAATCGCTAAGTGATTTATCTTGACTTGACTGACAATAATGTTACTATTACTCAAATTAATTGCCTGCCTTACTTTGACTTTCTTGGCAATAATTAAAACATTAGAAGTTATTTACAAGTCTGATATTTAATTACTTGCAAACCTCAAATCTGATCAAAAACATTGGCCGTCGAGTGATAGGTAAGTTGTGCTATCTGAATTAGATAGGCTGGATGAGGTAAGTGTTGCATCATGTGGGGCAGGTAAAAAAATTAAACTATTCGCGCAACGGTGGTTCAGCTCGTTAGTATACTATTGTGGAAAGAACCACCAATAAAACCTACTTATTCATAAATAAGTAATTCCACAAGTAGATTAATACATCAAATAACACAAAAAAAAACAATAAAAGGGTTAAACATATAACAAAACTTCATCAAATCAGGTTAAAGTGCGTACAAAATTATAACATTAAGAGAAAATGAATAAAAAGCAGTTACACATAAACACAATAAAAAAAGAAACCCCATGCAGTCACATCCACAATTGTGTCATGAATAATGAAAATAAAAATTATAATACCTAACATGTGGCCCTTTAAAACCAATCATGCCGGTCTTTAAGTAAATAAGCGCATAAAGCAATAAAGAAAATTGCTGTACATATAAAATACAACAACAGTAAAATTGCACAGGTAAAGGCAAGGATAAAATAGAATATACCAGGAATTTACACCTACAAAATTGTTTAGTAACTACTAAAGCACAAAATACATATAAAAAATTAAAATCCATCGCATATAAGGAGAAATTAATTCGCAGGCAAATAATTCTACTTCACAACTAACACAAAAAAACTCATTAAAACAAATCCTTACAAGGGTGTTATAAATAGAATACAACGTCTTGACCCATATGTGAATTTGAGTGCGTTAGAAAAATACAGCGCCCCTTTCTTAGGTTACAAATTTATCTGTATAACAATAAAAACAATAAAATAAAATTCCAGATGTTCAATAGTTATCTGGCCCGGGAGTGTGTAACCACTTGGCAATTGCCTTTTACAATTAATAACCAAAGCGGTATCATGTACCCGTTCACCAGCCCACCTCTACACAAATACAAATATAAACAACAAGCAACAATGCTAATTCACACAAATACCAGAGGTAAATAGCCCCGTACTGTTTTTTTTTATTTTAGCAGATTTTCGCTTACTGAGCCCGCGTGCGAATGAGATACCTTTGCAAGGCAATGCTCGATTTTTAATACGTTATATACGCTTGTAAAATTATTTGCAGCCGACTTTAATTTATATAAAAATACCTACTTACATTTGAATATATATTCTTTTAATTGATCACACACACGAATCGTTAACATACGCGCTTTAACTTCAAAAAGGGTGACATTTATAGATTAATATTTGAAAAACGCGTTAAAACTAACACAAGAATAATTTTAAAGACAAACTATTTACACTGAAGGTATTTAATTAACCCTCTCGATCTGGCTTCGTCGATACTCTGTCAATGCCTTCCGATCCGATTTCAAAAGTAATAAAAAGAAGAATAAACATTCATTCGCGTTGGGACAGTTTCATATTAATTGCTGCAGGACATCTTAATTTTAAAAATATGCATTCGTCCGTAGCAAACCCTACATTTACGTCTCGGTTTCAACGTACCAAACAAAGATCCCTTTGTATTTGCGCTATGTTCAGCCGTAATTAATCATTACGTCAATGACATTTTTACATCAAGAGCGCGCATAAGAAGTTCCAATGATTCGTTACGCCCCTTCAGTAAAGCAGTTTTTAAGTATACACCTGCTACTTAAACCTCATGTTTTTCAACCATCAGCCAAATATTAGTTAAAAACAATCCCACATTCCTTACATAAAATATATAAGTAAAATATTTTCAAGACATGAGCAAATTACGACGTATTACCAAGATATCAAAAATTCACTAATTATCTTTTCTGTCGCGGTAACAATGGTGATTTGATAATCGTTTATTACAAAAATAACATTTTCGCGGTCCGTCCCCTACAATATGTTTAACATAAATGGAAGAACTACAAATAATACTAAAAATAGTTCAGCTGTAGAGCCTAAGTTGGATCGTCCCGACAACGTTTATTTTACACACTTATTTGAAACCCAGAGCATTATTTGATTAATGCAATTAAAGAACAACATTTCATATTTGGCAAATATAAATATGAGAAACAAACTATTACCTTACATAGCTCAGATGTAATGGTTTCAACATTAAATATATTAGAGGTTATATCTCAAGAAAATGCCCGAAGGTTAACCGATTACTGTATAGATGCAATGGCGTTTTCATTACTTGACGATAACAAATATTTGTATTATATTAATACTGTTACTACATACATTTTAATTAATCAAAAGCCAACGAAGTTCACTAAGTTTGATACTTATATCAAAAATCTTGACGGAGCTAGATATATCCTGTTGCCATGTAATGACAAACAATATTGCACTGGGTTTTGATTGTTTTGGACATTATGAATACAATTGTGTGTATTCTAAACCCTAGTGACTCGTACGATTTTGACGAAGCGATGATAATCGAGAAAATTAAAGAATCAATATCTATTAGGGACAGGACGAACAAAGTTGCAAAATTAAACAACCGTAAATGTTATTTATTATATTCATTTGTTTTCCAAAAGAAAATAACATTCATTCTGTTTCGACAATTCAGGAAACTACTTCGATCCAGAAAAATTTCGATTTAGTATTCAGTGCGCTTTATTTATTACATCAGAAGACATGTATGAAAACTGCCTGTGTTGTGGAGGAGACAGCGAAGTAAGCAAATTCGTGCAATGCAGTACTTGCCAACAATGGCTGCACGTGAAAGAGTGTAGCAATATTAGTCTCACAGTATTTCAGATCTTCCAAGTTTTCAAAGTCAATTACTTGGTTGGATATAGAATACTGTTTAATAATAAATCAATATAAAACTGAATTAAGACTCATTCACGATACTAGATATACAAATGACGAATGTCATGATATAGAACGAGTGTAGATCCAATAAAGCATATGAAATGGGAAAACCTTACCACATTCTTTAGCTTTCAAGACGCCGTAACAATATCAAAACTAATTCAAAAACTGATCCAAATTGATGACACTGTTAATCGTTTTCGTTTGTTACGTCTGTAACATTATAATTAATAAATTCTATGGCATTAAAGGATCTAGTGGTTTTGGCGTTGTGGGTAAGTATTGTGAGCTCTACAATATCGAAGACATGCGCAATTTTGAGTATCCGGTAGCCCATACCTTAGAGGAGGTTTAGTTGGAAATGTAATCTTAGTTTTGGATAACTTTTTAATATAGTAACATATAGTGCGATAAAAAAGGTTTAATCGGCATAACAAATATTCTTTGTTATGTCACATTTTCCTCCACTGTCTAACAATCGTCCGGGATGCCTCTATTTGGTGTCCGTCTCATTCTTAGTCGAATTTCAATATTTTTGTTGTAATTTCTCCTTTTTCTTCGACAAATTTCATTGTTGTCTACATATTCCTGAAATTAGTGATGTTATTTGTTGGAGCCAGGTGTTTCATAGATAGGGTAGATTACTTTTCTCATTGATTCCACCCATACATGCGTATTCTGGGTTCAAAACTAATACCTCTACCATTTTTCACCAGTGGATCGTATTTACATTTACAGTACGGAAACTCTACAACTCGTTCTCCTTTGATGATTGAACAGATAAAAATCTAATAGAATGCAATACAACGTGTTTCCCATCTATCAACATTCGCTTTACGAGTTTTACCTGCCTAAATTAATGCTTATCCAAGTTGTTCCATTATACTTTTTCCCCTATCCATTACATTCTGGTTTACATGAAGTTGTTCTGCTACTCGCTACCACACTGTAATGTAAATAGCACCAAAACAGAAATGAAAAGAACTGGATTACGTTTGATATGAAAATCTTGATAATTCGGTAATACTTACAATAAGCTCTATATTTTCTGAAAAGTTGGACATGTTTTCTAATACATCAAAAGGGGTAGTTTTCCCTCTTTGAATGCGATTATTTTCAAATTTGAAATACATCTTATTCTACCTTTAAGAATACATAATGCTATAGCAAAATTTTATAGTGGCACAAACTTATCTGCACCCTTACGAACTCTTATTGTAACACTTAAAAAGGGGTTGTTTTTTTCTTTTTGAATGCGATTATTGTCAAATCTGAAATATGTGTTATTCTACCTCTAAGAATACATTTTATTACAAAAAAGGAAAAGGAAAAGGTAACGTATTTCATTCCCTCCCCAAGGGAAGCTTCCCGAGCTACTTCAGCCACAATCATGGATTCCCAGCATACATACATACATTACGTATATATGCATGGTGGGATTAAGAATAGGGGTGGTCAGAACAGGATCGGAAGGAACGGAGTTAGGGTTCTGAGGGGGAAAATACTACCCCAGCATTCGCCTAAGTAACCGCACATCGTGTGCATATACGCAGTGACCATGCCGCTACATGTGCATGAGGAAACCCCCATGAAAAAAACCTCATACAAGGTAGACGGTAACGGGAATTGAACCCATTACCTCCCGAATGCTAAGCAAGTCGTGTCACCACTACCCTACCAGCTCGGTATTTATTACAAAGCTTCATCGTTGCACAAGCTCATTTGCTCCTTTTGTGAACTATTATTCCAATGTTCAGACTAAGTGGTAGTTTTGGTCCCTTCAAAGGCTGTTACTTATCGTTCGTGTTACATTTTGGTTTATTTTTTGGGTTTAATTTAATTAGTCCACTTTAAAAATTCATTTCTCAAATCTTCATCCACGTACACATAAATGCATAACATGCACTAAGGGATTAATTTTTAAATCAGTGTTTAACACTTCAGCTTCCTCTTTTAAGGTTTTCAAGTTTTCTAAATATTTTGGTTCTAGTTTTGCAATCAAACCAGCCTTATAATATTATTAATTTTTATGTAATTCTTATTGGCAAAGTTAACAAATGTGTTTTCAAAGGTTTGATCATCAATTGTTCATTTGCAATTATTTCCAGGTGATATAAAAGCATTATTAATTACTTTAAAATTATTAATTTCGTTGTGGTACTCTTCAATTATTTCTAAATCTCATTATAATTTTTAGTTATGAACGAATACGTTCAAAAGTAAATATGTAATAATAAATTAATGTTAATTTTATTAAATACATAAATAAAAAGTTTACCTTGAGTAGGTAATAAAATTAATTTTAATTTCTAAATCTTGTTTAGCTAATGCTAATATTGAACATATAACTTATAATTGTTATTAACTACGTCGTATTCACAAACTTTCCTATGAGTTATGAAACGCTTATTCGTTTCTGTTTTTTCAAAACACACAGTTTGTTTTTCTGTGGCTTTACACTTTTCATTAGTCTACAGTTCTTTTCTTATACCTTGAAGGTGATATTGGAATGGTGGTAGAGATAGATAGATTATTTTATATTGTAATAGTGAATTGAGGAATGGTATATACAATATACATGTAATTAAATCTTCGGTCGACAAAATTCTTTTAAAATTGTAATATTTGAAAAATATGAATTTTATCTAATAAAGACAACTCCGTCTTTTTATAAATTAATTTTAAATGGTCAATAATTCCAATTATTTCTATATCAGACATAATTTCGAGATTTGTTATTTCAGAAAAGGCTAAAGAAATTGCTGTTTCAATAGTTTGAAGGGTGTCCAACAATTTGGAACTTAAATAATTTACGTATTGAATAATTAACTGTGTGTCAAGGATACTGTCCACCTTGTTTAATTCATTAACAAATGGATCAGTGTTGTTTTGGATTGTTTCCAAATCTTTAGAGTACCCTTCAGTAAATGAAGTGTATTTATCTATTACTTCTGATTGCTCACTCAATTGTTCTATATCTATTGTTAGGAAGTTACCTTTAATCAATTTTATTTTGTTGTTATGAAATAAATTATTTGGCATTTTTAAAAATTTAGTTTATAATTCCTTACCTTTAAAGTATATTCCGTACAAATTTTTTGGATCTATGATTTCTTTTAACATTCGCGAAATGTTTTCCAGTTCGTTACCTTGTCTAATTGTAACAACATAATTGTTTTAAGAATGGTCTGTGGTACTCGATTTTATATTGATCTCCTAGTTTTCAAAATTACGCGATACATGAAATGATTTACTGTATTTTCAGAGATAGGTACTGAAAATGTTGGATTTTCAGCAGATGTATGTCGTGTATTATTTGATTGGTCATCTTGTTCTCCGCTCAATGATTCTTCTAAATCACCGGGCGAAAGGTCTTCGTCAAGATTTGGGGTTATTGACATGAGGTCTAGTTCTTTATCGTTCCAGGTTTCTTTTGCATTAATTTCGATCCGCGATAATGCATCGGCTGCTAAGGTTTTTCTGCCTTTCTTGTATTGTATTTTGTAGTCGAACTCTTTAAGTCTCAATCTACATTTAACTAATTTAGAATTCAAATCCTTAAGAAAAAATAACCAAACTAACGGCTTATGATCTGTTTCTATTATAAATTGCTTTCCGTAAATGTACGGCCTAAAATGTTTTTGTCTTTTCTACTGTACTTAGCAATTCAAGTTCAATAGTTGAATAATTGCGTTCAGCACTATTTATAGTCCTCGAGTAAAATGCAATTGGTATATTATTTTGCGATAAAACTCCTCCTATGGCTATCCGTCGGTTGTCACATGAAAAGTTTTTCGAAATCTGGATACGCTAATACTTGTGCATCGGTTAACAACTCCTTGCATTGATAAAATGTTGGCAAATAATTCTGATCTGTGACATCAATTATTGAATTGCTTTTAAGACACCTGGTAAACGGTTGTACTAGTTTGGCGAAGTCTTTTATAAATCTTCTGTAATATCCCACAAGACAAAGGAATGCTTTTATTTCCTTTACTGTTTTCCAAAGTGGGTATTCTTCTAAGGCTTTACTTCTAGTGGGTTAGGTTTTATACCTTCCAGTGTAATTGTGTCTTAAAAAGGCTATTTCTTTACATAGAATTTTTGACTTATCCAGAAAAACTTTCAAATTATGTTCTCTTAATATTTCAAATATTTGTCTAACGTGTACTAAGTGTGCGTGAAGTTATTTGAAGAAGATTACAATATCGTCCTTGTATATAACACAGAATTTATGTAGGCATTACGCCCATACCTACATAAACTCTGTTTATGCACAGCTCGGGGCGTTTTTAAGTCCGAAAGGCATTCGAACGTACTCATGATGACCGTTGTTGATTGAGAAAACAGTTTTCTGTATAGAATAATGATCCATTTTATTCTGATGAAATCCTTGGGCAAGATCTAAGGTTGGAAAGTGCATGCATTTTCCTATATTGTCCAATATTTCGTCAACTCTTGAAGTGGGTATTTGTCTTCAACAGTTTTTTTATTTAGTTTTTATAGTCTATAACAAGCCGCCATTTTTTCTTTTCGTTTGCATCTAGTTTTTTCGATACAATCCAGACCGGTGAACTATAGGTTGAAATGCTTGATCTCTAATAATTTCATCAAGCAGCTTTTGAATTTAATTTTGAACTGCGTTTTTTAATTGGCATGGGTATCGGAATGATTTACAATAAACAGGTACGTTATCATTTATTCTGACCTTGTTTTACAGCGTTGGTAAAAGTTAGGTCACAATTTTCGTTGTGAAAAGTGCCTTGACCGGTTCGAATGACATTTGGAATGTCAACCTTAAAATTTTGGTTTTACTGGTCTACTAAATCAACATTGACAATTGGTTCTACCTCGTATTGGTGTCGAAAGTTTATTTCTACTTCACGTTCTTCCTCAAAGGTATAGTACTAATGCCATTTTCTGCAACGGCAATTCATTCTGCAATAATATAATTGTCTAATTTAATTTCTGGGATAATAAGTTCTCGATCAATATTTACGGGAACTCTAATACCACGTTCATGAGCGGGGCCAGAATTTACTATCAAATTAGAAGCTCCGTTATCTATTAAGGTCTTTAATTTTAAACTAGGGATAGTTATAAATAGTAATTTTGGTTTGCTTGTTGGCGAATTTAGTCTAGAGTTGTGGTTCCAAGGCTGTTATTTGAAAATTTCCATCAGATTTAAGTGGGGTTTCGGGATTATGGTAATCTTCTTGATTATCTTCTTCATTTTTCATTCTTGCTATCGATTGCTCGTTGTCTTGAAAGTTGTAAAATTCTTCCGTATGAAAATTACGCGGGCCCGTGCTTCGAAAATAGTGGAAGAAATTACGGGAATTAATGGGATGTTGATTTGATCTATTAGATTTTGTGTAGATACGGAAATCGGGGTTGGTCTTGACTCAGGTTCCTTTCTGCCAAATACTTGCGAATTCGTAGGATAATTCGTGAATACTGATCTTCTCGGACCACGAGGAAATTGATTCTGATTTGGAATACGGTTTGTTAATTTACTGAGAGGGTTTAATAAAACGGTTTTGGTTGTTAAGTTCTCTATTCGAGAGATTATCTTTATTGTATTGTCTAGTTGTTGGTGGTTTTTGGCGAATAAAATTTAGGAAATTAACTTGTTGCTTGTAATTATCACAATTTTTTAACTGAAGTAAACAATCTTCAAGTGAACTCACGTTTTTATAGGATATAGAGGCCCTATGTGGTTCCAATAAACCTGCCATATAGATAAATGAGGTCCTTTGTGTGTATCAGCATTAGTTTTGTAATTTTTAAGTTTAACATCTGTTTCGTTCATGGTTACATATTCTAATAACTGTTGCAATTTACTTTTAATTTTTTCGCAATATTCATCATAATCTTCGTTTGTTAAAAGGTCGCCAAAACTGTTTATTAATGTTTCTTTTTACCTTATCTCAAGTTATGCAGTTAGACATTGCTAAACTATCTGTAGCATTATCAACCAGTTTGGAACAGCAAATTTTGAACAACTATTTATTTAATGTACAGTTTTCTTGGTCAGGTGAATTATTTCTATAATTAGCTATGAACTTTTTACACTGTTCTATGAAATATGATAAGTTTCTACTGCCCCCTTCATATTCAGGAATCATTTTCTTAAAAATATTTATTTCAGTTGAATTCGCCATTACTATTTGATTATTAATTAATTGGAGTTACTTGAAGGACTGGATATTCTTATGGGTGATCTATTACGGAATTCTGTCAAAAGATTCTAACACGTATATTGTAATTTGTGAAAAAGAGAGAAAAAAGGAAAGTATTACTTACAAAGCTAAGGTTGCTAAGAGCACCTCAAGTATGCCTTGCAGTTGAAAAGTACCACAGCAGTTGATGATTCTCAGTAGATGCAGTTGCTATTGCTGCAAACTCTGATTTCGTTTCGTAGGCGTTTTCTTACAGTTGAGGTCCGTTGAAGAGAAAAGTATCCCGGTAGGCCAGATGGATATTTCACCAAAATTTGCTTAGCACGATGATAAATAATGACGGTATACCCAATAATGATTTTAAAATCGCTGACACTAAGTTATATTACATAGAGCCGTTTGGGTATCCTGTTCGCAGCGCTAATTATGTTTTTGATTACAATTAAGATTTATTAAACGTAAATCAGTTACAATTAAACTGAGAAGTCACTCACTACAAGCTAGTATGAACTCTGTCCACTGTTATTGAGATACCTTCGTGGGGGTATGTTAGATAAGTGTAATCACTAAATACTTACCTTTGAAACTACTTTGGTTAATTAATTGGTTGTTGAGATTTATGAAAATTTATCTAAGGAGAGTTGACTGTAATTTATTAACGGTTGCGTAATTACTCCAACCCAATTTATATTTTAATTTTAATTTGTGCAAGTTTTACCATTTTTAGTTTAGTCGTTTACGTCGTTCAGGTGAACCCCTTAGGTTGATTTAAGTAACTCAAATTATATATTGTTTTTGTCTTTCCGGATTTATTCCCACGTTGTTTGCTTGTCTCCTCCACGATGTTTGGGCTGAATCACACTAGGTATCTTCAGATAACCTGTGCTGGGCTTCTTGTGATTCAAACCTTGGTTGTTCTCCGGCAGTATTTGTAATTGAGGTATCACCTTCTATGCGATTGATTACCGCACCTTTCGCTGCTTTCTCTCCTTCATCCTTTGGATTACCTTTCTTAGTGATATGGGCGTTGTTTCGTGTGGTGGGAGCCAGCACTTCTTTAAAAGCGGTTTCCAGGTACTGAGCAATCTTGGTACATCATTTTTGTGTTCATGTTAGTCCGTCCTTTTTCTATTTTAATAACTTCTCGAAATATTGGGTGTGTTTTATTTTGGATGTTAGCAATCATCTGGACGTTACCAAAATATATTTTGTGGACTGCCTACTACACATGTTGGACCAGATTCTTCAGTACCGTGTTGCGATGTTATTCTCTTTGCACCTTAATGCGTTGGTTGGTTTGTCAGACGCAGCTTTTTGTGTTGTGGCCTTTTTGGTTAATGGCGAAGGTCTCAATATGATGTTCCTTTAGAAGTTTTTAGCCAAAACGTCTTGATGGAAGGGATGGTTGTTCTAACAACTAAAGTATACAATATCGGAAGAAACCCGGAAGAAAAAACAACATTATGAACACCCTCGGAAACCTGAAAGCTAACTTCCAAAATCTCTTTGGGGGAAGTCCAAGAAATTCCAGAAACTACGAGCTAAGGAAACCAAGTTACTTCGTATTTTGGCTTTTCTTCATCCACGTACATACCAAGATGTGATACCTACGAGCCCAAAACTGACATTTCACAAGTGCAGAAATAAGATGGATCACCTCTTAAGACGAGCAAACAAAACGCGCCTACGAGATTGTATTCAAATTACCAGAAAGGAGCCGAACACAGCCAATATTCAACTATACAGCCTGCACATGGAAGCATCCATCAGCATGTGAAGCCATCAACGGCCTGACTCAATTACGGCGCAACAAAAAACCTTCAAACAAAAGGATTGAACTACGTGGTGGCACGATTAACCAATCCAATAGAAAAATCATACGCTTCGATTACCAATCTACCAGCAGATACAGCAAAAACAATTTGCCAAGACATCACGAGGGTCATCCGAACAGCAAAGTCGCCCAGGCCAAATCTTACACCAGAAGAACAATGAGTACTAGGCAACCTGAAGAGCAACAACCAAGTAATGGTAAACCCGGAAGAATAAAAACAGCAGCCAACACCCGCATTTGACACCTCTACGAGGAGGAAGCTCTACAGCAGACGACCAAGTTACTTTGTGATTTGGTTTTCCTGTAACTATGCAGAGACCACCTATGCGTCTAAAACTGACATTCGATCTAGGGTACCAGAAGGATGTTGAACACAACCAATAATAATAATAATAATAATTGTTATATATTACATATATATATATATATACATACATACATATTGTCGTTAATTCGCCTAGTTTTTGTACTATCAACTAGCCTTTGTTGTTGAAAGCCAGGAATTGCACCGAGGCAACAATACACACCTTCATACGACGGATTTGCTTAAGTGAAGAATGGTAGTGGTGTCGTTGTTTACTAGCTTTGCTAGTTATTTTATAATTCTTGTAGTGGTGATTTAATGTAACTGACGACAGGTCAAAGTGGTACTCCTTCCTTGCAAATTTGTGTTGGTCCCTATAATTTTGGTCACCGATAATTTCTCCCTCGGAATCGTTAAAGCTCCTCTGCTATTCTGGTGTGATTTATTATCTTGTGGTCTTTTCTAGGTGCATTATCGAATCTGACGAGATTGGCGTGTATGCTTTGTACGTTAATAGGACTTCGATTTTGTCGTCATTTTTGGACTTGTCCATTATTACGGTAACATTTCCCTTGTCGGTCGCTAATACTTGGGTGTTGTTATTCAGTTTATGCTCTATCTGCCGGTAGATTGGTATATAAAGCCTCTACGCTGCGTTTAATATATTTTATTGGAATCGTCGATGATGCAACCGCGTAGTTCAATATTTTTGCCAGTAGATTTTTTGTTATGTCGTTTCTGACCGTAACTAGGCCAGACAGTCAATGATTCCCCACAATAATGCAGCTTTTGGCTGATTTCCATGTGCAAGCTGTGTAATTGAATATTACGACTATTTTAGATGTTGCACTAAATTTCTGAATTAGTTTCAAGTACTCATTTATCACTGGAGATTTAATATTAGCTTCAACAGTACGGATAAATGTGCGAAAGGTTTATGTGACCAATTTTCCAGCTTTAATTTATTCCCTAATATTTTTCCCCAACTAGAAATCATTATTGAACTGACAATATTTTTTTTAACTTCATACCTGCTTCTAGTGGCACAGTTGATACTCTACTTTCTGATTAACATGGATTATAGTGTCTGTGGTAATTGATAATTTTCCAGAAAATCAAGATCTGCTGTTCATCGCCCAATAACTTTACATGGGAAAGTTATTTTGTTTAATATTTTAACTAATTGCAGCTGGGATTTTGTTAATGATTCCAAACTTGATATTGAAACAAAATTTTGTTTGTTTTTAAATTGTATTTCTTCAATTGAGGTCATACAGAATCAAATACAAAGTTTCATTAAAAAAACTGAAAAACATAAAAACTCTTTGAAAGCGATGTGGAAAATACTATATAACCAAAATCATTCTGATTCGCCTGCATCGAATATTGATGCTGAAACATTTAACAATGTGATGTCATAGATTGACGGCAGGGGTGCCATCAAGTTATTAAAAAATAGCTCCAGCAGAGATGAGTATGGTCTTAAACATTTTTCTTATGTATTTATACTCACGATATATATATATATATATATATATATATATATATATATATATATATATATATATATATATATATATATATATATATTATTACGAAAAATAATTCTTAATTTTTAACAATATCCCTCGCGCTTGTAAAATTTGATAAAATGTAAATGGAACACCTTTTTTTGCAAATGTGTTGGCACCAATCTGAAATTCTACAGGTCCAATACAGCACAGTAATTACGGCCGGTGATATGTTAACATTCTATAATATTTTATAGTCGGTTATTATTATACTCCTGTCCCCCTCCCCCAGGCCCCTCTTGATGACAAATATAATTATATAAAATTTGGGAGACAACCAGAAAAAACACATGCATTGTAATAAAACATGGTTTAATTATTCCATGTTGAAATAAAAGTTTAAAAACAAATAAGAAAAATCTGTGAACAGTAGGTGTTTAAGTAAAACATAATTATGTAAAATCTCGTGAGACTACTAGAAAAATAGTATAATAGTGGTTAACCGACGACTTTAAAAACAAATACAAATAAAAACATTCCATGCAATATCTAATTTTTAATTTATTTATCTGCGACGAAGTCCGACTTAGTATTAAGTGATGACATTGTCTGAATTGAATGTATTGCTGCCCTTATAAATTCATCCCTAGCTGTAAACCCACAAACGGAAGTAGACGCTTCAAGTAGTATAGCTACTTCTAAGCCACTTTTCTACTATACTTTTTCTACGAGTGTTTTTGCTCAAGGTAAACTCACGTACACCTCCAAGTACATGGTTTATCAAGGTCATCATCTTCAAGGCCACCTCGGTCATGTAGCCCTTCAAGGTCATCAGGCCACGTGGTTTACTGCCAAGACCACGTGGTAGGTAACCCCTCTTCAAGGTCATGCTTGCACGAGTCCTTCAAGGTCACTAGTTACTAGATTGTTGATTGTCCTGAAGGTCATTGCCCTCAAGCAAGTCTATGCATCTTTCGAGGCCGCGCCCTATTCTGAGAACAAAGGTGGCCCATTGTTTAAAGTCTATGCTTTCAAGGTCAGAGAAAAAGACGATCTATTGTTTTGGCTGAGTCATTCTAGGAAATCAAGAACAAAGGCGATGCATTGTTCAAAGTCTATGCTTTCAAGGTCACATGAATGAACAAAGACTATCTATTGTTCCATTATTCTAAAAATAGATTGTTATCTCAATTCTAGGAAATCAATAACAAAGACGATGCATTATTCAAAGTCTATGCTTACAATTTTCAAGGTAAAAGAACAAAAGCGATTCATTCTTCTGGTCGAGTTATAAAAATAAATTGTTATCTCAATTCTAGGAAATCAAGAATGAAGGCGATGTATTATCAACGCTTCAAAGTCTATGCTTACAATTTTCAAGGTAAAAGAACATTCTTCTGGTCGAGTTATAAAAATAAATTGTTATCTCAATTCTAGAAATAAGTCTGTGCTTATAATTTTCAAGGTAAATGAATAAAGACGATTCATTGTTCAGTTAGAAATAGAGCAAAAATCTCTTTCAAGAATAAAAGGCAATCCATTATCAAATTTAAATTTATCTTCAATCAATCTCAAAGACGATCCATTCATCTCAATTTAGGAAACAAAGCCCTGGGTCAGTTTAAAAGCCCTCTAAACAGGTGGCCGTTTAAACAACCGTTTCAAAACAGGTACCCTTTCCTAAAAACAGGTGGTTTAAAAATAGGTTTCCTAAAAAGGTGCTTTCAAAAAGATAGCGTTTCATTTTCATAGAAATTAATTCTAAAATCAAGAAAAAGGGGCCCATTTTCAAAGTTAGTTATAAGGTCACCCTCTGCAAAGGGATTCATTTTTTCTGATCAAGTTCTGTTCAAAATCAAAAAAGGTGCGTTCAAAGTTATGTTTAAATTTTCTAAAAGAACAAAAAGGACTTTTCTGGTGGTTTAAAAAGATTGTTTCCAATTCTAGGAAATCAAGAACAAAGGGGCATTGTTCAAAGTCTATTTTATAAAGGCCTGAAAACAAAGGATTATTGTTTTTGGTTATCTAAATAGGATCCTCAAAGGATTGCCCTGGTCAAGCAGTTATAATTTTCAAAGCCCCAAAAAGGTGAGTTTCCTAAAAAAGGTACCTTTCAAAACAGGATTTCCGTAAACATAGCCGCAAAAACAGGTGTTTCAAAACAATAGCTGTTTCAAGTTTCCCTGTTCAGGTCAAAATAGTTCCGCCCAACCAGGAAATCAAAAAGGGGCCCTTTTCAAAGTCTTCTTAAATTTTCAAGGTTAAAAACAAAGCTTCCATTTCAGGTTAGTTTAAAAAATAGATTGATCTCAATTCAGGAAATCAAAAAAAGGGGCATTGTTCAAAGTCTATGCTTACAATTTTAATAAAGAACAAAGACATCATTGTTCAGTTGATTTATAAAATAGATTTAAATCATTCTTTCAAAAAAAGGGAACCATTGTCAAGATTTAAATTTATGCTTATAAGGTCACATCTGATAAAAAGACGATTCATTGTTCAGTTAGAAATAGATTGTTATCTCAATTCTAGGAAATCAATAACAAAGACGATGCATTGTCAACGCTTCAAAGTCTATGTTTACAAGGCCACATGAGAGAACAAAGACGATTCATTGTTTTGGTTGAGTCCTCAAATTCTAGGAAATCAAGAATAAAGGGCCCATTGTACAAAGTCTATGCTTACAATTTGCAAGGTAAAGAACAAAGACGATTCATTGTTTTGGCTTGTTAGCTTCTAAAATTCCGAGAACAAAGACGATGCATTGTTCAGACTGATTAGGTCATCTAACAAGTAAAATATTTTTTATAAGACTACCCAATATATTTAAGTATTATGGGATATAGTCACTTTTGTAATACCTCTGCTGGAGCATATCTATTTATATTTGTTTTTCACATTCAATTTCCTTCAACTGATTCTCGTTTAATGGGACCACATCATCTTTCCTAATAGGTTCATTATATTGTATACTAGCCATACATTCAGCTTCCTTAAAAGTCTTCATATCAGGATCTACTTTGAGAACTTAACAAACCTACGCAAGTGGGGCATGCTTTAAGCAATGTCACGCCTCCCCAGTGCCCTCAAGTGGTCTAAACAGGTAGACGTTTCCTAAAACAGGGGTCCGTTTCCCAAAACAGAGGGTCCGTTTTCCAAAACAGATGGCTGTTTCTCAACACAGGTAACCGTTTCCAAGGTTGAGAGAACATAAGGTTCTGATTCCTAAAAATAGATTGTTATGCCCACCCCACCTTTCTAGAAATCAAGAACAAAGGGGTCCATTGTTCAAAGTCTATGTTTATAATTTTCAAGGTCACATGAGAGAACAAAGACGATCCATTATTCCGTTATAATTTCTAAAAATAGATTGTTATCTAAATACATCTCAATTCTGGGAAATCAAGAAACGCTTCAAAGTCTATGCTTATAAGGCCACACCTCTGATAACAAAGGCGATTCATTGTTTTGGGAGTCATAGCTTCTGAAATTCTGAGAACACAGACGATGCATTGTTCAGACTGATTAGGTCATCTAACAAGTAAAATATTTTTTATAAAACTTATATTTATTAACCACAATATTCATCTATATAACAGATAAAAGATCGATTTAAGTAAATATACATATTATGGCAAATTTGATGTACTTAACATTTTGTAATACCTTTGCTGGATCATATCTATTTTATTTATTATTTGTTTTCACATTCAATTTCCTTCAACTGATTCTCGTTTAATGTGGTCCAAAGACATCATCATCTTTCCTAATAGGTATTTTCATCGCTTCATTAAATGCTTATAGCCATACATTCGGCTTTCCTTAAAGCCTCATATCAGGATCTGGATCTTTTACTTTGAGACATTATCCGTGACTCATTACAAACCTACATCTCTTAAACTTATATGCAAAACACAAATTAAAATCTTTTAATTATACAGTTACGTAAATTTCAAAGTTAATTCCGAGAATTTCAAGGGCACCCTCTGAGAAAATAACAAAGATGATTCATTGTTCCGAGTTAAAAATACACCTCAATTCTGAGAAATCAATTTTAAAGAACAAAAGACGATTCATTGTTTAAGCCGACGCTTCAATGTCTATACTTACAACATTTCAAGGTCACACTTTTAAAAAAGGCGATCCATTGTTCTGGTCGAGTTATAATTTCTAAAATAGACAAGGTCACGCCATATTACAATTCAGAGAAATAATTTTCAAGGTCCCAATCCTGGATCCTGTCCATATTTTAACCCCGAATGCAACTGGTACATCTATAAGGATGAATAATTTTACGGTAAACCTAAAGTGCTGTGAAGAGCAATTAGATATTAGAAAGTTATAAGAATGTCTGACACTTGCAAAAAAATGTCTCAATTGTGCGGTTTAACTACATATGCGCTCTTGTGCATTTAAAATTCTGAAATTGCATATGTTTTGAGTACTCATGGGGGTCACGCACAGAGACGATGATTGTAATAGTTGATGTACAGGGATTCAAAACGGCAAAACATGTATTTACACCCAAAGAGCTAGCAATATACAATGGAAATCAAGCTGCCCATTTTGTGTTCAAACCACCATTTCCTTGGCACCTCTTAGATGTAGAATTTCAACGACAAGCCATCTGGTTAATCAATAATCATCACTGCATCAAATGGGGATCTGATATACCTCTACACATCTCTTTCCACATATACTTCGTGAACTAATATCGGTAACAGATGATGTGTACGTTAAAGGGCGAGAAAAAGCCGATTACATTCGAAAAATATTGAGACAGTCAGTTATAGAAATTGAAGAGCAACCATCTTTACCCAAAATGAAAACAACTTGTTTATTTTACACAAACCACCTGTAATTGTGCTTTGACGAATGTACACTTTTATATAATAACTATGTAAGACAATATCAGTAAAAGGTTTATAAAATTGTGTGCTTACAAGTAAAGGGGAAAAGTTTGTAATATTTACAATAAAATGCTATTATTTTAAGTGTATTATTTTTGTAAAAGCCCTCTGATGCAAACTATTTCCAGGTTATAACCCAGCCTATCCATCTAGGTCAACAAGTCAACTTTTAACATTCCTTGTAGGTAAAATTCTGGGAAACAGCAAATAAGAGTTCCTATTACTGAATTCTAACAATAGAATCAGTTCGTGGAAACAAGAGGGTTGTTGTCTATGCTGAATGTTTATCAAGGTTCCTGTATTGGCTAAACGTTATGCTTACAGTATCTGGTTGTTGGAAATTCTCAAGGTCTCCAAACAATTGTCAAGACCATATGTCCTACAGGCCGATCTTACCCGACATCATCCGATCGAAATGTAGTCGAAACCTGCAGGACCAATTCTAAACGAGTCATGGAAACAAGAAGGGGTCTATGCTAATAAGCGTAGGCTCATATTATGGTCCGCCAGGATGTTCCCCAAATACAGATAACCGTTTCCCAAAACAGGGGACTGTCACTCAACACAGGTTTCCTCCAGAGCAATTAATCATAGCTGAGGCTGACCAATTCTAAACGAGTCATGGAAACGAGAAGAATGATGGGTCTATGCTAATAAGCGTGGGCTCATACTATGGTCCTAACCGCCAGGTTGACAGTGGTTTCCTAGAGCCTAATAGCTCATTAATCATAGCTGAGGCTAAATTGAACTAGGTCAGATCCATTTATCTTAGAAATCTAAACATGGAATATGGTTGTGAGGGGTTAGAAATCCCAATTCGTAAGGTTGCATCAAGTACAATTCTTAGAAATCTGAAAGTAGAACTAGTTTTATCATAGAAAAGCTAATCACCTACTTTGGGGGTTTATGGGCCAAGGTGGTAGTTTCTATAAATCACCTACTTTTAGGGGTAAAGGGTAGCTTTTCAATAGTTATAGGTACTGTGTCAACGAGGCTTATCATCTAGGGTGCAATTCTGACCCGAGAAAAATGATGAATTCTGCGTCGCTTTTGAGAAGAATGACTATGTTTGAAAAGCTAGAATAAAAGTAGTGTTGGCAACCATGATTGTTAGGGTTTAAAAGTCCCCATTGTGTGCACAGTAGACTCTTGATTAGCAGCAATGACGAAAGTAGTAGTACGTAAGAAAGTACAGAAAACAGTAAGTGTGGAGGAGCGAAAGAAGAGGTTGGAGACATTAATAAAACAAGTAAAAGAAATAAAACTCGATTTGGAGTGTTATATAGTGAAAACAAAAATGATGAAGCTGCGTATTAGCAATATGTAAAATAGTGTAGTAAACATGAAATTTTGGGAAGTATGAGTTTAAATACCTATTTTAAAGAAGAAGAAAAGACGCTGCTATGTGTTGTTATAAGTATCTCACAATTGTATTAGGTTTAAGTAACTGTATCATTAAAAAATAAAGACTTTAAAAGTTAAAGAGACGGTTTTCGGTATTCTCTTCTCCCATAATGGTTCCTTATTGGCTCTGCATATCTAGGCGCGGTTCGATATCCACCTTTACCGAAATCTCCCATAAGGAAATGGAACCCCTGCCGTACGTTGGGCTTTAAATTGGCCTATATACAACGTATAAAAGAAGATTTATTGGAAAAGATCAATGGCAGTAAAATGATCCCTAAATAAAAGCAATTTACTGCAGATCGTTATTGTTTTTAATCATTAAATGGCGTTTATGCATATGTGAACTAAAATTTATTAGTAAAGCGTTATAATGAAAAATACAATGACTTTCCTTTGTATAAGGGAGATTTAAATTGATTTTTTTTTGCAAGAACCTAAAAAATTAAATGTCAGCCCTATTCCTAAATTGGCTACCCTTGGACTTAAAAGAGTAAACAGTGACAGCTTGCAGTATAGAAATGGAGTTAATTTGATTAATTTTTATATAAAGGTTAAGAAAATCGATTTATAGTTTTAATGTTGCAGAACGAAGAGAGTTTTTATATGAATAGTTTTTATTTGTGTGTTAGGCGTTAGAATGGGTTTTCATTGTGTTAAAGGGGATACAATAGACTTGCATTCATAAAGAGCCCCCATTCGTATTTGGATAACGTGTCAATGTTTAGATGTTGCTTAAATAACATTTGTAAACACGCTTTTAATTATATGTAAAATCTTCTTTAGTATACTTCATTGAATTAGATAATTTAAAGCTTACAGAAAGGTTTTATATACATTAAAAGAGTAACCTTTACTATGCATTCCTTTAATGAACGTTTTTTTTTGAATTAATAACAATAATAAATTGATAATATAATTCCTATTCCCTAACCGATGGCCATATTAACTTTTATAGATTACCCTCTACCTAAAAGTGTTTCTTGATTGTTTCAGTCGTATGCATTTTAGTTGTTTTCAAGCTTAAGAATATTTTCATTGCTAATATATCATTCAACTAATCATAAGGTAGGACAATTTATGTCTTAGTTACTGTCCTGGTATACTTTTGGTGCCTTACCGATAATGTAATATATAGAATTTTACTTATTATTGAAATAAAATATCCTGAAAACTTTTATTTATCTGCTACATTTGTAAAAAGTACTAGGTTGGAAGCAAGTGTCCACAGATAAATGTTTGCTGATGTAGTAAGATGATATCAACATAAGGTCAAAGAAACGTAAGGTGGTTAAAGAGCTGTGTTTTAGTAAAGGAATGTGTATAACAATATATGTTTATATTAATAAAAATGTTTATTCTAGATTATTTATCCTAACTACATATCTCTAGACCATCAATAAAATTTCGCAACCTTTTAAATAGAATAAAATGAGATGTAAGTATATAGATGTTACACTTCTAGGTTTTGTAATGTAGTTAGCAGTTGTTGAGTTGTTTCTTTTCAGTCAATGTCTTCTAATTGCTTGACTCAACCAAGAATTGGTGACCCTGAAAGGTAGAATCCCCACGCCTTGAAGATTTTATTTAGTACTCCTGAGAATTGGTTTATAAGAATTAACACCTTAGCTCAGCCAAGAACCTTGAGGAATATACGTAAGCAATTGTATGATGGCTTGGGCAATACAACTTTGACCTTGAAGCGTCGGCAATGGATCCTTTTGTCCTTGATTTCCTAGAATTGAGCCTGAAATGATTTATCTAGATAACAATCTATTTTGCAATTATGACTGAACAATGGATCGCATTTGTTATTAGAGATGTGACCTTGAAAGCATAGACTTTGAATAATGGATCGCCTTTGTTCTTGATTTCTCAGAATGTAGCTGGATAACAATCTATTTTTTTATAACTCACCAAAACAATGAATCGCCTTTGTTCTTTTCTCAGAGTGTGAACTTAAGGTACATTTTTAAAATTACATGCAAGTCTATTGTATCCCCTTTAACACAATGAAAACCCATTCTAACGCCTAAACACACAATAAAAACTATTCATATAAAAATCTCCTTCGTTCTGCAACATTAAAACTATAAATCGATTTTCTTAAACTTTTATATAAAAATTACATCAAATTAACTCCATTTCTATACTGCAAGCTGTCACTGTTTACTCTTTTAAGTCCAAGGGTAGCCAATTTAGGAATAGGGCTGACATTTAATTTTTAGGTTCTTGCAAAAAATCAATTTAAATTCCCTTATACAAAGGAAAGTCATTGTATTTTTCATTATAACGCTTTACTAATAAATTTTAGTTCACATATGCATAAACGCCATTTAATGATTAAAAACAATAACGATCTGCAGTAAATTGTTTTTATTTAGGGATCATTTTACTGCCATTGATCTTTTCCAATAAATCTTCTTTTATACGTTGTATATAGGCCAATTTAAAGCCCAACGTACGGCAGGGTTCCATTTCCTTATGGAGATTTCGGTAAAGGTGGATATCGAACCGCGCCTAGATATGCAGAGCCAATAAGGAACCATTATGGGAGAAGAGAATACCGAAAACCGTTCTTTAACTTTTAAAGTCTTTATTTTTTAATGATACAGTTACTTAAACCTAATACTATTGTGAGATACTTATAACAACACATAGCAGCGTTCTTTCTTCTTCTTTAAAATAGGTATTTAAACTCATCCTTCCCAAAATTTCATGTTTTACTACACTATTTTACATATTGCTAATACGCAGCTTCATCATTTTTGTTTTCACTATATAACACTCCAAATCGAGTTTTATTTCTTTTACTTGTTTTATTAATGTCTCCAACCTCTTCTTTCGCTCCTCCACACTTACTGCTTTTTCTGTACTTTCTACCTACGTACTACTACTTTCGTCATTGCTGCTAATCAAGAGTCTACTGTGCACACAATGGGGACTTTTAAACCCTAACAATCATGGTTGCCAACACTACTTTCTATTCTAGCTTTTTCAAACATAGTCATTCTTCTCAAAAGCGACGAGAATTCATCATTTTCTCGGGTAAATTGCACCCCTAGATGATAACCTCTTGACACAGTACCTATACTATTGAAAAGCTACCCTTTACCCCTAAAAGTAGGTGATTTATAGAAACTACCACCTTGGCCCATAAACCCCAAAGTAGGTGATTAGCTTTTCTGATATTAAACTAGTTCTACTTTCAGATTTCTAAAAAAAGAGGGTTTTGGTATTTTTTATAAGGTTCCTTATTGGCTCTGCATATCTGGGGGTTCATTCCACCTTTCCGAAATTCCCTAAGGAAATAACCCCTCCGACGTTGGGTTTAAATTGGCCATTAAACGTATAAAAGAAGTTTATTGGAAAAGATCAATGGCGAAAATGTCCCAAATAAAACTTTCCAACGATTGTTTTAACATTTGGCTTTATCATAGTGAACTAAAAATTTAAACGATAATGAAAAAAAATGATTTCCTTTGTATAAGGGAAAAATTGATTTTTTTTCAGAACCTAAAAATTAAATTAGCCCTACTAAATTGGCTACCCTTACTTAAAAATAAACATGAAGTTGAGTTAGAAATAATTTGATATAATTTTTAATAAAGGTTAAGAAAATCATTTATATTTTAATGGCAAGGGGAGTTTTTATAAATATTTTTATTTTTTTGTTAGGCGTTAAAGGGTTTTCATTGGTTAAAGGGGAAAATAGACTTGCTTTAAAGAATTCTATTTGGAAAGGTGAATGTTTAGATGTTGTTAAATCATTTGTAAAACCTTTTAAAATGAAAATTCTTTAGAATTCAGAAAGATAATTTAAAGCAAGAAAGGTTTTATAACATTAAAAAAATAACCTTTATTGATTTTTAATGAACTTTTTTTTTGAATTAATAAAAAATAAATTGAAATATAATTCCTATTTTAAGAGGCCTATTTTTTATAATTACCCTCACCAAAATGTTTTTAGTTTAGTCGTATCATTTTATTGTTTTAAGTTAAGAAATTTTTCATTCTTATATCATTCCTAATCTAAGGTGGAAATTTAGTCTTAGATGCCTGGTATCTTTTGGGCCTTACCGTAATTAAAAAGAAATTTTATTGAAAAAAATATCCGAAAAATTTATCCTAATTTTAAAAGTACTAGGTTAAGTTACAATAAATGTTTGCTATGTATAAATTATAAAAAGGTAAAGAAAAATTTAAAGACTTTTTTGTAAAGGAAGTTTAAAATATTTTTTTTAATAAAAAATTTTATTCAGATTATTTACCTAACTAAATTCCAGACCTCAATAAAATTTGAATTTTAAAAGAAAAAATGGATTAAGTTTAATGTTCACCAGGTTTTTAATGTAGTTAGGTTGTTGGTTGTTTTTTTCAGTTTAATCAATTGCTTGATCAACCAAGAATTGGTACCCTAAAGGTAGAATGCCTTAAATTTTATTTGTAAAAGGTTTTAAAATTAAACCTTAGTACCAAGAATTAGGAATTAAAAATTAGAGGTTTTAATACAATTTGATTAACTCCAATGGACCTTTTTTTGATTTCTAAATTGATAAATATTTATCTAGATAATTATTTTTGATTATACTAAAATGGATGCATTTGTTTTAGGTTACCTTGAAAGCATAACTTTAATAATGGTGCCTTTTTCTTATTTCTCGAATGGGTGCTGGATAAAATTATTTTTTTATAATAAAAAAATAATCGCCTTTTTTTTTCTCAAGGTAAAAGGTACATTTTTAAAATTACAGAAGTCTATTGTATCCCCTTTAACAAAGAAAACCCATTTAAGCCTAAAAAAAAAAAATATTATATAAAAATTTTTTCTGAAATTAAAACTATAAATCATTTTCAACCTTTTATATAAAAATTAATAAATTAACTCCATTTTATATGCAAGTGTATGTTTCTTTTTAAGTCCAAGGGTACCAATTTAGGAAAGGGTGACATTTAATTTTTTTAGGTTCTTGAAAAAAAATTTAAACCCTTATACAAAGGAAAGTCATTGTATTTTTCATTAAACCTTTACTAATAAATTTTGTTCCTATCTGCCATTTAATGATTAAAAAATAACATTGCGAAATTGCTTTTTTTAGGGATATTTTAGCCATTGACTTTTAATAAATCTTTTTTATCGTTGTATATACCAATTTAAACCCAACTACGGCGGGTTCCTTTCCTTATGGAATTTTAAATATATCAACCCCCTTTAACCAATAAAACCATTTGGGAAAAAATAAAAACCTTCTTTAAAAATCTTTTTTTTAATATAAGTTCTTAAACCTAATAAATTTAATCATAACCACATAGCAGCGTCTTTTTCTTTTTAAAATAGGTATTTAAACTCATTTAAAATTTAGTTTTCAAATTTTAAATTCTAATACCAGATCATTTTTTTTTCATTATAACCTAAATATTTTATTTCTTTTACGTTTTATTAACTAACCTCTTCTTTGCTTAATTAGCTTTTCTGTACTTTTCCTACTCTATACTTTGTATTGGCAATAAAGCACGTGCACACAATGGGGATTTTAAATAACAACGGTTGCCAACCATTTCTAACTTTTTAAAAATATTCTTTAAAAGCGCAAATTACTTTTCTTCAAAATAGATATAAATCTTAAATACCTTATATTAAAAGCATTTCCCCAAAAATAGGTATTTTAGAAACTACCATCCCTCCCCAAATTATTGCTTTTCTTGTATTAAACTAGTTCTCTTTCTTTCTAAGAAACTTATCCCTTCACAATTGGGATTTTAACCCTCAAACCTATTTTTTAGATTTCTAAGAAAATGGATCTGACCAGTTCAATTTGCCTCAGCTAATTAATGACTAACCTAAACCCCCTAACCTTTAAAATAGTATACCCACGCATTAACCCTCATTTTCTGTTTCCATGACTTTTAGAATTGGTCAGCCCCTATGATTAATTCTCTGGGAAACCTGTGTTGAGTGACAGCTTGTTTTAAACGGTTATCTTATTTAACATCCTGGGGACCATAATATGAGCCACGCTTAAGCATAGACCCCCTTCTTGTTTCCATGACTCGTTTAGAATTGGTCCTGCAGGTTTCGACATTTCGATCGGGTGTTAAGATCGGCCTGTAGGACATATGGTCTTGAAATTGTTTGGAGACCTTGAGAATTTCCAAAAGATACTGTAAGCATAACGTTTAAATACAGGAACCTTGATAAACATTCAAAACAACAACCTCTTGGAACTGATTCTATTTTAGAATTCAGTAATAGGAACTCTTATTTGCTGTTTCAGAATTTTACCCAAGGAATGTTAAAATTGACTTGTTGACCTAGATGGATAGGCTTTATAACCTAGAAATAGTTTGCATCAGAGGGCTTTTACAAAAATAATACACTTAAAATAATAGCATTTTATTGTAAATATTACAAACTTTTCCCCTTTACTTGTAAGCACACAATTTATCCTTTTACTGATATTGTCTTACATAGTTATTATATAAAAGTGTACATTCGTCAAAGCACAATTACAGGTGGTTTTGTATGAAAAAAAAGTTGTTTTCATTTTGGGTAAAGATGGTTCTCTTCAATTTCTATAACTGACTGTCTCAATATTTTTCGAATGTAATCGGCTTTTCCCCTTTAACGTCAATCATCTGTTACCGATATTAGTTCACGAAGTATATTGGAAAGAGATGTGTAGAGGTATATCCAGATCCCATTTGATGCAGTGATGATTATTGAAACCAGATTGTCGTTGAAATTCTACATCTAAGAGGTGCCAAGGAAATGGTGGTTTGAACACAAAATGGGCAGCTTGATTTCCATTGTATATTGCTAGCTCTTTGGGTGTAAATACATGTTTTGCCGTTTTGAATCCCTGTACATCAACTATTACAATCATCGTCTCTGTTGACCCCCAACTCTTATGAGTACTGAAAAACATATGCACAGTTTCAGAATTTTAAATGCACAAAGATTGTGTTAAACCGCAAATTGGTTTCCCTTTTGCAAGTGTGACATCTACTTATAACTTTAATAATTCTAATTGCCCACAGCACTTTAGGTTTACCGTAAAATTATTCATCCTTATATAGATGTACCAGTGCATTCGGGGTTAAAATATGGACAGGATCGGACAGGATTGGGACCTTGAAAATTATTTCTCTGAATTGTAATATGGCGTGACCTTGTCTATTTTAGAAATTATAACTCGACCAGAACAATGGATCGCCTTTTTTATAAAAGTGGACCTTGAAATGTAAGTATAGACATTGAAGCGTCGGAAACAATGAATCGTCTTTTGTTCTTTAAAATTGATTTCTGAATTGAGGTGTATTTTTATAACTCGGTCGGAACAATGAATCATCTTTTTATTTTTCAGAGGTGCCCAAATTCTCGAATTAACTTTGAAATTTACTAACTGTATAATTAAAAGATTTTAATTTGTGTTTTGCATATAAGTTTAAGAATGTAGGTTTGTAATGAGTCACGGATAATGTCTCAAAGTAAAAGATCACAGATCCTGATATGAAGGCTTTAAGGAAAGCCGAATGTATGGCTAGTAACATTATAATGAAGCGATGAAAATACCTATTAGGAAAGATGATGATGTCTTGTGGACCACATTAAACGAGAATCAGTTGAAGGAAATTGAATGTGAAAACAAATAATAAATAAAATAGATATGATCCAGCAAAGGTATTACAAAATGTTAAGTACATCAAATTTGCCATAATATGTATATTTACTTTCGATCTTTTATCTGTATATATAGATGAATATTGTGGTTAATAAATATAAGTTTTATAAAAATATTTTACTTGTTAGATGACCTAATCAGTCTGAACAATGCATCGTCTGTGTTCCAGAATTTCAGAAGCTATGACTCAGCCAAAACAATGAATCGCCTTTGTTATCAGAGGTGTGGCCTTATAAGCATAGACTTTGAAGCGTTTTTGATTTCCCAGAATTGAGATGTATTTAGATAACAATCTATTTTTAGAAATTATAACGGAATAATGGATCGTCTTTGTTCTCTCATGGACCGAAAATTATAAAAGACTTTGAACAATGGACCCCTTTGTTCTTGATTTCCTAGAATTGAGGTGGGGTGGTAGCTGGATAACAATCTATTTTTAGGAATCAGAACCTTATGTTCTCTGTAACCTTGGGAAACGGTTACCTGTGTTGAAAACAGCCATCTGTTTTGGAAAACGGACCCTCTGTTTTGAAACGGATGTTTTGGAAACGTCTACCTGTTTAGACCACTTGAGGGCACTGGGAGGCGTGACATTGTTAAAATAGGGGGTTTTGAAAATTCTCAAAGTAGATCCTGATATGAAGACTTTTAAGGAAGCTGAATGTATGGCTAGTATACAATATAATGAACCTATTAGGAAAGATGATGTGGTCCGCATTAAACGAGAATCAGTTGAAGGAAATTGAATGGAAAAAACAAATATAAATAGATATGCTCCAGCAGAGGTATTACAAAATGACTATATCCCATAATACTTAAATCTATATATTGTGGTAGTCTTATAAAAATATTTTACTTGTTAGATGACCTAATCAGTCTGAACAATGCATCTTTTGTTCTCGGAATTTTAGAAGCTACAAGAGCCAAAACAATGAATCGTCTTTGTTCTTTTACCTTGCAAATTGTAAGCATAGACTTTGACAATGGGCCCTTTATTCTTGATTTCCTAGAATTTGAGAATGACTCAACCAAAACAATGAATCGTCTTTGTTCTCTCATGGGCCTTGTAAACATAGACTTTGAAGCGTTGACAATGCATCGTCTTTGTTATTGATTTCCTAGAATTGAGATAACAATCTATTTCTAACTGAACAATTCGTCTTTTTATCAGAGGTGTGACCTTATAAGCATAAACTTTTCGTTGACAATGGTTCACCTTTATTCTTGAAAGAGATGTATTTAGAATCTATTTTATAAATCAACTAGAACAATAGATGTCTTTGTTCTTTCATGTTTGAAAATTGTAAGCATAGACTTTGAACAATGCATCGCCTTTGTTATTGATTTCCTAGAATTGAGATAACAATCTATTTTATAACTCAACCACAATGGAATGTCTTTGTTCTTTAACCTTGAAAATTTAAGCATAGACTTTGAACAATGGGTTTTTGATTTCCTGGAATTGAGATGGGAATCTATTTTCGACCTGAACATAAACGGTTGCGAAACAGCTATCTGTTTTGGGAAACGGACCCTGTTTTAGGAAACGGCTACCTGTTTACGGAAACGGCTACCTGTTTTTGAAACGGCTACCTGTTTTTAAACGTCTACCTGTTTTGGGGTGGCCTTGAAACATAGACTTTGAGACAGGGAATCACTTTGAGGATACAGCTGATGAGATAACCTACAAAACAATGATCGTCTTTGTTCTCTCATGTGGCCTTGAAAATGTAAATATAGACTTTGAACAATGACCGCCTTTGTTCTTGATTTCCTAGAATTGAGATAACAATCTTTTTTATAACTCGACCAGAACAATGAATCGCTTTTGTTCTTTTACCTTGAAAATTTAAACATAGACTTTGAACAATGCATCGTCTTTGTTATTGATTTCCTAAATTTAAACTATGACTCAGCCAAAACAATGAATCCCTTTGTTTCGGGTGACCTTATAAGCATAGACTTTGAACAATGGGTTTGTTCTTGATTTCTCAGAATTGAGATGTGGTCGTATGGGAAACGGTTGGAAAAATATCTGTTTTGAAACGGCTACCTGTTTTGGAAACGGCTACCTGTTTTTAGGAAACGGCTACCTGTTTTAGGAAACGGCCTTTTTTAAAACGGCTACCTGTTTAGGGGAACGGCCACCTGTTTAGGGGCGTGGCTTTGAAACATGCCCCAGGGCTCTTGATTTCCTAGAATTGAGATGAATGGATCGTCTTTGCAGAGGTGTGACCTTTAAGCATAAACTTTAAATCGTTGAAATGGATCCTTTTTCTTGAAAGAGATGTTTTAATCTATTTCTAACTGAACAATGAATCGTCTTTATTCATTTACCTTGAAAATTATAACAAGACATTTTCAGAATTGAGATAACAATTTATTTTTATAACTCGACCAGAAGAATGTTCTTTTACCTTGAAAATTGTAAGCATAACGGTTGATAATACATCGCCTTATTCTTGATTTCCTAGAATTGAGATAACAAATTTTTTTATAACTCGACCAGAAGAATGAATCGCTTTTGTTCTTTTACCTTGAAAATTGTAAGCATAGACTTTGAAAATGCATCGTCTTTGTTATTGATTTCCTAGAATTGAGATAACAATCTATTTTTAGAATAATGGAACAATAGATAGTCTTTGTTCATTCATGTGACCTTGAAACATAGACTTTGTACAATGCATCCCTTTGTTCTTGATTTCCTAGAATGACTCAAAAACAATAGATCGTCTTTTTCTCTGACCTTGAAAGCATAGACTTTAAACAATGGGCCCCTTTGTTCTCAGAATACCCCTCGAAAATGCATAGACTTCAAATGACCTTCAGGACAATCAACAATCTAGTAACTAGTGACCTTGAAGGACTCCAAGCATGAGAAGGGCGGGTTACCACCACGTGGTCTTCAGTACAAACCACGTGGCCTTGGGACTTGAACTAATGAATTTGAAGATGAACCATAAACCATTAATGTCTTTTGACCTTGAGCAAAACACTCGTAAAAAAGTATAGTGAAAAGTGGGAGTATACTACTTTCAGTAACAACCAATCGATGGTCTAGGTTAATAGTATTTTTTAAGATTTTATAATTGTTAAGTAATAACGTTTTCAAGATATCTGAGGTACTTTTAGTAATTGGAGGTTTGGTAATCTAGACGTCCTGCCAGTATACCAAATTAATATAAACAGCTGCTTCAAAGTTGAAAGAAAGGATTGTAGATACCATAATTCGACAATTGGATGACTTCTTGCTTTTATAATGCATCGAACTGCAAGGTCTCGTATATGAAGCCTTTCATCAGAAAACATTGTTCCCTGCTTTTGATCTGTACTGAGATCTTTGGAAACGGTTTGAGGAAGAGCAGGTAAACTTCGTTCAAGTTTTTCAAAGTTAACTATGCTTAGTTTTCACACGATTCTAGCCATCTTATTGTTAAAAAAAGTGCGAAGGGATAGCTTACTTTCCTAAGATAACCACGTGGTACAATATTTCCAAATTAATTACACCTCCGTTAATACCAGTGTTCAAAGTTCTATCGAAATTATGCCAACAGGGTAATTAAGTCAATTTCGTTATCGTTAAAAAAAACCATAACCTTAATTCTTTCAAAAAAAATAATTATAAAATAATAATAATTTTTTATTTGTGTAAAAAAACATATACCTAACCAATTTTTAAAAATACATGGTGATAACTAATAATACAATTTATATTTATATAACATTAATAACTTTTGGTTAAAGTAAAATAATTACACCAAACCCTTGTTAGTTGCCTTCAGATTAAAAATGAATAACAAAATGGGTTTTGGGTGAAATAAGAAATAATTAGTCATACACTAAAGGGGTTATTGATACTCAGGTAGTAATTTTCGCCTGTTGTCATGTAAGTTGCCTAACTTTACATTCGCCGTTTAAAATTTTTTAAATATAAAATACTTTTTGTTTTCTGCATTACTATAATAGTTGGAAAAATATCTTTAAAGCTGTACAATTTATTAAAAACATATAACCGCAAAATTTTTTCACATCGTGTTAACCAACTGAGATAAATTTTAAAGTTTTACTAATAGGGTAATTATTTTAAAGTTAAGATGATTATCAGGAAAATATTTACGGTCATTGTTTTGACAAACAATATCCAGTTTGAAATTTCTTTAAACTTGAATGTAACTGTCTGAACCTAACAGAAAGTTTGACAGTTTAACATATTTATTTCCACATAAATTCGTGTTGTGCCAAAAATGAAAAATGATGTTAAATTTTACTTGTCGTGTACATCAAATATACTATTTCTTTAAAGATTTAAATGATAAACCATTATAAACGTCACGTTGGGATCACCTGAGACTTATTTGACTTTCATTTTCTTGTCATTAAAAGCTTCGTCATGATCAATTTTCTGGTTACTCATAAAGGATTTGCTTTGCTTTATTTGTTAAAAGTCCTTTACTCAAACTGGTTGCAAAGGGTTTGTATTGTGAAACATAGGCCAGAACGTACTAGAATTTTGCTTAAAGTGCCGCTTTGTTTAATAATTTTTGTTAAAAATGGATGCCTTATTTGTAATTTGCTTAATGGGAATCTCTGGATGTTTTCAGAACATCCAGTTTTGCTAAACTTGGTCTAGTTAAATTTTTCTATTTTTTAAAAATTGGTTAAAAAAGGCCCTTTATCCATGCTCTTCTCAAACTGCTTAAAATGGCAACTTTTATTTGATTCTAAACTTTTTTTGTTGAAAAGCACCATACAAATGCCTAAAATTTTAAGGTTTGTAAACTACCACCTAAAGCTGGTTCCAAGATTTGTCATTCTGTGTGTGGGTATTCATCCTTCATGCCCTCAGCGTATTGGTATTTGGCCTGTTATTTCTGCTGTTACCTAGCTGTTCTCTCGGTAGCTGGATTTTAACATTATGAAGACCTGGAAACGGTTTGTGAAGGGAAACTTTACCACGATGTTACTTTATTATTTAGCAGGAAGGTTATGAAGATTAAAGGTTTGTCGACAGAGAAATTGATAAACGCCAATGTGGCCTATTATTGTCTTCAAAAAATGTGGGTTTGGTTTATTAAATACAGTCAAAACTGAATAGTAATTCGTGGTAAAAATAAATATATATATATATATATATATATATATATATATATATATATATAAAAAAAGGGCTTTTCACGATGATTAATTAGACGTTTCTGACAAACTAATAACGGATCAACCTGTAAATTTTGGTATGCATAAATTAATTGATTACACGCTAAAATTTTTAATGATGCGGCGTTGGCTTCTACTATAAAGTAGTGACACTTTAATTTTCAAAACACCCTGTATATAATATATATTTGATTTCATTACTTTTCAACAATTTGTACTATTTCCCTTACCTATCTATTCCAAGAGATATAAATTAATTTGTTTTTTTTTACAAAATGTACTTTTATAAACCTGATAATCTTGAACTCTCTAGTACTAAGACGATCAAATTCAAATTAGGGAGTGATACCATGGATCTTTTCCCAGTCATTTTTATTTACCCATACAGGGCCTTTAAAAATGCAGATCCTTCGTTCATACGAAAAAAAGGGAAGTCAAATTTTCAAATGGAACACCTTATTTACACATTTTAAGCTCTACATCCAATTTTAGATTGACTTTAATCAGATAAAATTTCGATTTCGAACCGTTTTAGATAAACTGTTTCAAACAGAAACTGACGTGGTTTTTGTATTCATACTTCCGTTTGAAAAATCAAAAGTCGATTTTAGTAGAACGACAACGCCGCATTATCTAAAATACTTTGGGTAGATCATATTAATTTATGCATACTGTCAAATTTACAGGTTGATCCGTTATCTGGTTTGCCAGAAACGTAATTAACGCTCATCGTAAAATATATATATATATATATAAAATATATATTTATATTTATTTTTTTTGCTTCCCTGGTTAAGGGGTAAAATTTGCAACCAACCCAAACAATTCGGTATACATTTTATTTTAAATGGTAACGTAATCGAACAGAGACAGAAATTAAGTCATTTAGAAGATTTGCACTACGTCATCCTCGGTTTTGAACACGTATTTAGATGGTAAACGTAATCGAAAACCTGAACAACTATCGATTATTAAAAAGTGTATAATAGTATTAACTATGAATCTGATGCTACCCATTTTACGAAATTGGTACTTATAATGTATGCAAAATTTATAAGTATTTTGTAATGTTTGTTTATTTCCACGTAAAAAATATTGACAACAATACTGTCCCTGTCTCCTAGTTACCTACTAAGATACAGATTAATGATTACTAAGTCTTTACCCACTAGAATATAAACAGATTTCCTCACTTAAAGCTAAATCTGTCAATGGATTTTCTAGTTCTCCTACTCCTTCTTAGCTCCGTCATTTTTTACCTGTTCTTCCCTTACATTTTCATTATGATCAGTTTTTTCCTTATCATTTATTTCTGTATCCTGTCTAGGATTATTTTCCTCCCTTTTGAGTCGTTACTGTCACATGATTTCGTTGAATCTTTTCCAAATTTACTTCTTCTGATTCTTGTATAAGTGTTAAAGGTACCTTATCTTGATACTTATATATTTTGGTAATGAACTTCAGTTCTGGCAATTTGGTCCACATGCCCTTTTTTCCTTTAATCCAGTAATGTAGTTTACCTCCTTTGTCTATTATTTTTCCAAATTTCCCCATACCAGTTCTATCATAATTTGAAAACGTACTGTATCACCTACATTAAATGTTTTTTTTATGTTCTTGATAATTATGTTCTTTTTGGATGGTAATCTAATTAAATCGATTTTGTTCGAATATCTCTTTTAAATGTAATTGTGCCGGTGAATCTCCTGTTGTTAAATTTTTGTTTTGCGATAGTGTAATAAAAATTTTGTTAAATTCAATATCAAAATTTCCTTTTTTTTGCATTCTTCATTGATTGAACGTATCTTTCAGCCTGCCCGTCAGTAGCTGGGTGGTTGGGCCAAAATTTATGTAAAAACCATTACTTTTGTGAAAACCTGGTTCTTGTAAAAAAAGTAGGTCCATTATCTGTTACTAATGTGACTGGAATACCAAAACGAGCAAAAGTACTTGTAAGGTAAAATTGTTACTGATTCATGGATGGTTATAAATATTTCTGGCCATTTGAATAAGCATCGACTAAAATTAAAAATACTTATTTGCAAAAGGACCTGCAAAATCTAAATGTAATCTTTGCCAAGGGCCATCAGCTTCCATTTATGGCAAGTACTTTTGGTTTCATTATTTTGTATCATTTGACAAGGTAAACCGCTTTTTACTACATGTTCAATATCATTATCAATGCCCCCCATACGATCTCGCTAAAGTTTTCATTTTAACTATACCTATATTGCTTCATGCAATTCATTTAAAATTTTAATTCTAAGACAAGAAGGAATAACAATTCTAGTTCCTTTAAAATTACCTTCTGTTAAAGAAAATTCGTTGTCTTTACCAATGAAACCAAAAGTTGTAATTTTTTTCCCGTCTTTAAATTATCGTATACTTCTTTTAACATAGTATCTTTTGTAGTTTCTTCTACAATATTTTTGTGAAACTAGTAGCATTAAAATTTGTTGTAATTGATACATTGTAACATCGTCAAATTCGAACGAAGAAGAATCGTTTTAATATTAATCTAGAAAGCGAGACTGCGTTACCATGTTTTTTGTAGATCTATAAATACGTCGTAATCTAACCCTTGCAAAATTGTGCATAAAATAGCCTAGTGGCTGTTATATTTGGTAAATTTATTCGGACTAAAAATACTAACTAACGGCTTATGATCCGTAATCAATTTAAATTTACGTTCGTATAAGTATTGAAAAAACTTACGACATCCCCAATAAATTGATGTTGCCTCTTTATCTATTTGATTAATTTTTTTTGTTAATGTTCTCGAGGCGTATGCGATTGGTCTTTCTAACCCATCCGGCATTATATGTGAAGTCACAGCTCCTAAAGCATATGAACTCGAGTCCGTAGCTAATATTAACGCATAAGCAGGGTTATAAGGAACTAATACTTTTCAGATGTAATTTCTTTTTTTATTAAAATGAAACTTTTCTCGCATTGATCATTCCATATGAAAGGAACGTTCCTTATATCATTATTGCTTCTGTTTTTCCTTTGTTTTTTCTAATGCGGATATTCTATCCTAAATAATCTATACCAGATTTGAAAAATTTACATTTTTTCCTTAATTTTGAGTCCACCTCTTGCACTTGCAAAGTGTTACATTACAAAGCATTATCTTTCAGGCTGACAGTACGGACGCTCAGACAGTTTCCAGTGTTTGAACCATTGGAGTTGCATTCTTAGATAAAGGACATTATACCCTGAACATCCCCATAGTGACTATAGCTACCCGGTTTGAAAGGCATCCGCCACTCTCCTTTACCCCATATTAAAAACATTAAGTTTTTATCCACTGTATTAGATTGTCACCTTTCGGTATCGATTATATCTCAAACTTTAAAGTACGGCCGATAAAATGAAATGGCACACTTTTGTGGTTATATATGTTACTTTCACAAATTTTCCGTCTTAAACAGCTAATGATTATATTAAATAATTTGCTTTTGAAGAGTTTCTGAACAAATTTAATTTTACACTCAATGGAGCAGGCGATTGCTAGGTATACTGATTATGCGAGGATGGCCAATAGAACAGCCTACTGATTCGGCCTTCGTTAGAATTGTAGCAATCGCCCAATTTTAGCCCTATCGTTTCTTGTCTAGTTTTTAGCCGTACTCTTAATGCGCAATATTTAGTCTTTGTTTTGCAAAATAGGCTTTTGCCGTTGTTTAAGGTCCAAGCTATTGAGGCAAACATATTTGTCATTTGCTACAATATTGATCATCTTGATGTTACGTCATTTGCTAAATTATTCCCATCGTGGGCGAGGACAAACTAATTTTTGTGGGAAGACAATTAGAAAATTCATTGTTACTTTTTGAATCTAAATATTTCGCATTAGTACCTACATCTTATGAAACCCTCTAAACTTTTATACGTATTAATGCCACAACGTACTTAATTCAAAAGAAATCTTTGGATTATTTGCGATCACTGTTTAATTCGTTTCTACGTTTGGACTTATCGTAGTTGTAAATTCTCCATCTCATCGTATAAACCAGTTCAAACCCCTTAGTGCCGTTGGTTGCAACTTGGCCCAGTTGTAATCTATTCCGTAGTCATTTAGCTTTCCCCCCCTCTTTTTGAGTACTTTGAAAATTAGGGGTATGTTGTCAAACAATACCTTATTAGTTGTTGAAAATCATTCTTTCTTTGAGGGAAATGAATGTCGTTCTCTCAGGAATTGTTATACTTAACCATAGGCGATTGTATCCAATTAGTACCGATTCCAGCGACTGAAGTAACAAAACTCCTGATCACTATTTAACTTTAGAGGCATTGTTGCCTCTGTCTGGCCACATTGAACAACAATATGCGGTGTAAGACGGAATTGCTAGAGTATCTTCAGCTTGAACCAACCGCGGAGTTATTAAACGTTCGTTAATTAAATTGTGCGCTTTGCCATCACAATATATTTACATTAGGTTTAAAGTTATTTCTCGTAGTCTAGTTTGTTAGAAATTTCTGGATAAGAAAAATAATGTGATATTCCTCTAAGGCCGTCCTGTATATAATATATTGGAACGAATCGCTTTAAATTCCTTACTAATCCTTTTCGCTTACGCAGAACGCACCATTAAAACACCTCAAGTGGAACTATGTGACTGCCTAGTTCACATTCGTTTGATAATGTTAAGTGCAAACGTAGAAAAACTTGCTGTCGCTTTTATAAACCAAAATTTATCTAATTATCTGAATACTACGTAGTCCTGTTGCATAGTCAAGACTGCAGTTTTAACAAAATTTCAGAACAACAACAATTAAAGTAGTCTGCATTTGGGAATAGGAAAAGTTTCAAGATACAACATTATGGACAAAATAACAAGAATAAAATGTAAGTGTTTTTGGATTAAAATCCTTTTATCAATCCTACCATTTATAAAAAATAACCTCATCAAATGAAACATATTTTGTTTGGATTATTTTGTACATTATGCAAATTGAGTTATTTGAAAAATTTACTCTGTTTTAAGTACATCTAAGTCAGGATTTAAGACTAAGACAGCTTATTAAGTACAGTCCACAGTTATAAATCGAATGATCATTTGTTTCGTAATTAATGAATAAACAAGCTTATTTGCATGTTTGGATAAAGAAAATACATCAAATGTCTGTCATCGCACAACGACCTTTGACTAATTAGCATCCCTGTGTAAAACTGAATTGAAATAAATTTAAGCAGTTTAAAAACCATGAAAGGATAAATAAAATTTGAACATGTTCTTTTTTGACGAATGTCAAGTTCGGAAAACCTAATGTAAAATATGTGTGGGTGGGTGTTTGTTACGATGGGTCCGTGCGTGCGATTTTGCATACGTGCGTGCGTACCTTTATGCGTGAATGTTGTTTGTGTGGTGTGAGTGTGTAGGGTATGTTTGATGTATGGGGTGGTGCATGCATGCACATGAGCGCTTGCGTGTGTGTGTGTGGGGCGTGTGCGTGTGCGGGTGGTGGTTGTGGTGTTGTGTGTGTGTGTGTGTGTGTGTGTGTGTGTGTGTGTGTGTGTGTGTGTGTGGTGCATGTGCTTTGTGCGTGCCTGTGTGGTGAGGGTGGTGTGTGGTGCGTGGTGTGTGTGGTGCGGTGTGTGGTGCGTGCGTGAGTGCGTGGTGGGTTTGTGTGTGGGGTGGTGCGTGCATTCATGCGTGTGTGTGTGTGTGTGTGGGTTTGTGTTAGGGTATCCACGATAACTCCAGAACAACAAATACGTGCTTCAAGTTTTTACAAGCTTGTTTCTATTTCTCCTGAAACTGACGATAAAGTTTGATGGAAATTCCAGCGGGTTTATTAAGGACAGCTCTTGGATTTTATCAAGTATTTCTGACACAACTGTAAATTTCAAAGATATGGAAGTACCAGCAAAAATATATATATATATATATATATATATATATATAATATACAATTTAAACATATTAATCATGCTCTATGCAATTTTTTGATGTAACGGTAGTTTAGCGGTAAAAAGTTTTCAGTATCTGAATAACGATTAATTTTATAAGAAAATGTTGGACAAACTTTTTAAATAAAATAAAAGTTTTATATAGATATTCTTTCTAAAGTTTCTTAACATAAAGCAGACTAAGTCTAAAAATGAATTAAACTGTATTAAAAATGCTTAAATCGTATTATCCGTATTTTATAGAAACGGGCGGCTTTGAAATTATTCTTTAGGTTGATCTATCCCTATCTGACGTGAAGCTTTGGACGCCAATCTGACACAGACTATTGTTTTTGTTCTTAAAATGTTGCCTGTTTTCATTACAAACTTATTACAAGAATGCTCCATAATTATCCTTAAAAATTATTATAAACAATATTTCAGTTCTTTAAATTTCCACCTTGTAAGTTGAAAGATCGTGTGTTGTTCCACATCAGATATTCTTTTGATCGACACGTTATGCAGAGATTTAAAGAAACAGTAGCCTGTTTAGTTTTTGAAACCTAGGCACAATTTTCACATCTGTGACGGTTTTATATCATAATCATTGTTGAAATTCTTAGCTTATATCAATTATACTAGTTCATATTGAGTCACTTGGCCTGTTTTGATGGTATTTGTAAATGTAGAAGGGAACTTAATTAACGCAGTTTATTGTTACTGGTTGAATTTTATCTTTTACTGTCGTGTTTTTGCTGAATTGGCAGTTTATTTTTTTCGCTGTTTCGATGAGAAGTGTTAAGTTGTCATTTAAAGAATGTAAGGACTTTAAGAGAAGGGGTACATGGTTACTTCCGTGTTCACGTCTGTAGAGTTTGAGACTTAAAATAATGGAGTCGTAACTGCACCGTGAATTAAAATTTTGTTCTAGAAAGTTTTTTCTCGTAGTTATGTAAAGTTAGTACCGCTTTAGACAGGATGTCATTAATATCTTACATTATTGAAGCATATCGTCAGGTCTAAATGATCTATATTGTTGTAATGTGCCCGAATTGATCAACTACATAGTACAACTACATAGTAGTATTGCCGTGATTTATAAGAAAAATGAAAAAGTATTACATGCCAACATTTTGTAGAAGTTGTAATGCCTTATTATTATGTGTTTGGGTACCCATATACGATTATTTAAAACAATGTGCTTATTCAAATTTGTCTTATGAGACGTAAAAGAAGTGTGCGCTTATAGTGAGATGTTCTTTGTGTTCCCTTAATATATGGTAGAGTTATTTTATTAGGTGGAACAACTCCCGCGTCTTCATTTTTATTTCTTGTGGGCTTCAGCCCATTTTGAATAAGTTTTTCCGAACAACCATTTTGCACGAAAGCTGTTTTTAATGTTTCCATCTCCTTTGTCGAATAATACTCATTCGTTAATGTTTTTGATCTGGTCACAAATGTTTTTCAATAATTTAAAATTCAAATTAAAAATTTAATTTAAATAATAAAATACTTACCTTTTTAGGGATGGTATATTTTAAATTATACAATCTAAATGTTTCGATAACACTTACAGTTATCTTCGTCGGTAGTAATATCTGTTAAAATTGTTAAAGATATTGTAAACAATTTTGTCAAAGTTGAAAAATTAAAACATAAACATCAGCCTGCTATTAATACAACAGTTTGAGAAACGTATAAAGCCAACTATAGAATTAAATTTTAGTAAAGAATAACTAGTTCATTAAAAATTAAATATTGTTAAACTGTCTTAAAGATGACAAATCAGAACACTCTCTAACGGCAAAAGCTAACAATGAAAAATGTCAGCCAAAAAACACATTTAACAATATTTAATCAAGTTATGATGTAAGTGTAGAGTTGCGAAAAACTTCAATTTCAAAGTTATAGAAGCATTCACAGATATAAACACGACATAAATAAAATAATCCAGTTAAATCTAAAAAGACATATCTTTATGAATAAGTGCAAGTGTTATTAACAATGAAAAGCATTGCAAAACGTTTCTTGTAATTGTTTTTTTAATTTTAATCTGAATTTCAACTACTTATATTTTATAGTGCTGTGGTAATTTAACATATAATTAGTAAAGCATTTGCTTCAAGGTCTAGGTAAGTGTTATGGAAACGTTTAGATTGTATAATTTAAAATACATCATTAAAAACCCAAAAAAGGTAAGTGTTTTATTAAGTATCTGTTGACAAATTTAAAGATATCGTAATTAAAGTCATTATCGTGCAACGATCAAAATTAACCTTTGTTGATTTGTTTTTATGAATAGTAAATGACAATTAATTATGTTAAATGGCGTTTTTAAATAGTTGAACTCGTTTTGTTTTTGTTTTTTTTTTGTTTTGTGACGAATATTCATTTTAAACTGAAGAAAAAATTACCGTATTTGCCAGTTATTATTTTTTTTTTTAGTAAATAATTTTACGTGGAGGCTTATCCCTTAGATATAGCGAAAAGTAGTCTAAAGTTTGCTTAAGGAAAGTAAGCTTTGGTAGGCCATTATTTTTAGACCCGGTTCATGACGTCTTTTCGCTATAAATATATATAACAGGTGGCGCCGTCAGACATAATTTTTACTGATTTGGCTTTTCAGTTGTATCGAGTGCCGTTTTGGATTATTGTATAAGATCGCGGTTCTTACCGCGACCTTCCCACTGAACTATGTCGATACCATGCATTATGCATTTACGCGTCGATGTAGTAAGTGTTATGGTAACACTTGCTCACCTGATTGATTAGGTATAAGTAGAAGTTGGCTAGATACTGATGAAATAACGCTAATCCAGTCGCAGTTGATAATTTTTGTTAAAAGCCAACTCGGTTCGATCAAATATTCTTATTTTTTTTTTTTTATTATTTTTATATTTATTAAATATTTTAAAACCAATTCAGATTAGGCGGTCAGGTTACGCCACACTCACAGTCTTTGACCGCGGTATTAATTCCAGACATACTAGTGCGGAGCGTGAGCGTATCTACATGTTAATTGTGAACGAAGTAAGAGCAGGTAACTTGGATCTTAAATAAAAAGGGAGATAGTAAGTGCAGAAAGGATGTACGATTAATTGAAATAGTTCGCAATTATGAAGTATTATACAATCTGGAAATTAATTATACTTGACACTGCACATAAAACGAAGATATGGAAAGAAATTTCGGGAGTTTGAACAAATCAGGTAATAAATATATTTAGTACAATATGTAGCTGATAACTTATTAGAAAATTTTTGTTGGAGAATGTAGCCACAAGTAATCCCCTTTTATTACGATGATGATATTTCATTATGTCCATTTATCGTGAAACACTCCCTTCGTCGGGTTAAAATATTCCTTAATGTTTCTCTGGCGTGAAATGCATCTTCACTAGAATTACCTCCTTGCCTTGGTAATGACGAAAAGGGAATCTGTGATTCTTTGAATGCAGCAGATAGTTCACTTGAAGCACTTGGGGTGGAACATGATTATTATCTCGCAATAAATTATGCAAAATGGTAGTCAATATTATGTTCTCTACATTTTCGGGCGTGGAATTCATTTTCTAAAATATATCTAAAACGTTTGGGCTAAAATTCCAAAGGCGTTTTCCACTAAGCGGTGAGCACAACAAGCCTATGATTACATAATGTTTGTTCCAAGCTCATTGCCTCTAAAATTTTGAGTTTCCTTTTATCTAGCTTTTCCCAGTCGTACGTCTGCAAAATACCCCAACACTGTTTTTGCCATATGAACCTATGTCTTAGCAATAAACTTATAATTCGCATCACTGGAGCCAAAATAACACCGAAAATGTGCGTTTATGATTAAAGAAATTTGATCCACTATTTGAGGTGCCACTATTTTCACATTTTCACATCCAATGCCCATAGACAGTTAGGAAAACTTCACTGTTCTCAAAAATCATTTGCAATTCTTTCATTGTTCTTGATTTGGTGTTGGTATGAACTCCTTTGAAGGTTTTTCATTATAGCACATTCCTACAATTTCCTTGACAGTGAGTGGCCAAGACGATAACTGAACGCAATAGTCCTAAAGAATCTCTCAAAATAAAAGTTACACCAGTAGGAAAGTGAATAAATTTATTTAAATATTCGAATATTTCTTATCTTATTTTTCGAAGCGTACTTTTATATTTCAAATATTTGTTACAGTCACTGAATGTAAACAACGGTGGGAATTGCTACGCTCACAGTATAGAAAAATATTAGCTTCGACATAATAAAACGGGCCAGGAAACCAAAAGCAAAGGAAGTGTAGGTATGAGGAGGAATTGGCGTTTTTATTACCGTACATGAGACATAAGTTGCGGATATCCACCATAGATATTGAAGACGAAGACTCTGAAAATAATGGAGACTAAGAGAAGGCGATTATAAGGAAGTTGATGAGGATGGGAGGAAACTTCAACCCAAGATGCTTCTGATAGTACAAAAGTTCTACGTCAAATACACCAATTACCAGAAAAGAAACAAATTGTTACGCCAGAATAGCACCATAATCCAAGCGCAACACTTTTAACATATACTCTTGCTGAAGAAGAACGCAATAATGCATCAAGATTGTGTAGATTTATTTTTGACAGCATCAAGCATACTTTGCGTAGTTTTTCCCACCGATTATCATACAGCCAAATCAAGAATGTTTAATACTGTGTCTGAGATTGAAATGAAGTCTATTTTAGTCACTAATGCCACTAATCAACCATATGTACACCACCATCTTTCCAGTTTTCAACCTGAAGATTCAACTCCAGTTTATCATAGTTTTCCCCAGGATCCGGGCACAATTATAACACACAAGAAGGTTCCATATCTGCTCGTAACGAAACAGTAGCAGCCTACACAAAACATTGCTGGTTCCTCGGCATCATCATATTATGAATATATTTCACCGAAAGATAAGTGCTTTAGTCGTCCGTATATACACTGGGTGACCCAATCGATGGTCAAAACGAAAACAGCCGATTCCTCTGACCAAATTAAACAAAAAATTGTTGATAAATGTCCTAAATGATCTATTATTACCGGTTTTCAAGATAAAGGTTTTTAATTTTTAGATTTCGTAGAGTTGCCATTAAAATGATCCCGTATGTTTCAAACTAGAAGTTACAGAAATATGCCCAAGGAAAAATTTGAAGAGCAGAAAATTTCCTTCCGAAATCCTGAATCGATTTGAAAGTATTGCATTATTCAGCATCTTTAACACCGAACTAGTTTTAAAATAAGATTTTTCAAACTTTATGACGATCTTCCAAGAGCGATAGTATTTTTGGGACCCACTTGATTGGTAACGAAGGAAAAACTTCTGTATTCTGTAAGCTTTAACTGAAATCGGAGGTTAACACACTAGTTTTGAATTATGACACTGAGAGTTAATTAATTCAGATACCATAATCAACTAAGAATAAATAAGAATAAAAAACAGTACACAAGAATAAAAAAATAGGAGAAAAGACGTTACTACATCAAAGTAAACGTAACCTAAGCTATCCTAACCTAACCTAAAGATTCAAGTGTTATGCAATGTTTCAGAATGATTGCCATTTGCTTTAATCCACTGGGATTCCCCTACAGAAGCTTTCGTTTAGGTTGAGTGGCATAAACGTGTTCTTTGAGAGTTCCCCCGAAGAAATCTAAGAGGTAAGATCTGGAGATCTTGGGGGCAAAAATTAAAAACACTCTTATCTTGAAAACCGGTAACAGTATGCCCTTTATTTATTAACAATTTTTGTTTTACTAGGTCAGAGGAATCCTGTTTTCGTTTTGACCATCGAGTTTGGGTCACCCTATAATATTGTTTCACACTATTCTTAAGTTTTTTTAATCAAATTATGTTGTTTTTATATTTATGTAACATGAGTTATACTTATTATAATAAATCACTTTTAAACTGAGTCTACGACTATTCTCAGCGGTCAATTGGGACATTTCATCCAGACAATTCATTGCACGACAATTTATCGCGGACAACAATTTATCGCATTAATTAGCATATTTATAAAGAAACAATGAAAAGTTCAATACCATGTTTATTGTGGTCAAGTCATAAACCTAGGTACTATTACATTGTACTACTAAATTATCACTATGTTACTATTTAACTAAAATTAGACTTGAAGTTGAAAATTATTGCAATTCCCGGAAGAAGATCAACTGTCCTATCACCGTACGTTTCACGACAACTTGAATGCGCCGTGAGGTATCCTTGTATACTTTCTTCTGTCCCATTTCCAGCCACAAATTGTTACTCTCTTCTTTCTGTAATGCTTTTATCAGCTTCCACAAGGTAGGATGACAAACATTCACAATAGAAGAAAAAACTGTTGTGCCATCCTTCAACGGCATTATTGGTACGTGCAAATTTGCAACCAGCATGACAATTCCATAAACTTATAAGAAATATGGCGGTCTCCTTCGCCCTCTTCTATCAACTCGACCTATCCAAGTATCTTCATAGTAATTAATTAGGGTGTCAGTATCTCTTCATTTTGATTATAAAATTCATCCAGTAATACACCGAATGCATCAGTAACATCATCTTCAGGCACAAACGCGAGGGCGGCGAGTAGTCGTATGTTCAGGCAAAATCTGGATTTTTTATATGGGTTTTGAAGAAGGGCCTGCGTATATCGCCACAGGCACTGTGTGAAGTGAAAAAGCAGCCTCGTATTCTTGTATCCGGGAACTCATTACTCCTGCATTCATAGCCGACTTCTCAAAGTCCATAAGAATCGTAGAGGGTTGAAGGCCAGGTTTTAATGGTTTTAAAGCTTCAAAAAACGTCTGTACGTGTCTTCATTCTTGTTAGGAAAAACGATACGGTTGGAATTAGGTTGCTGTACTGAACACCATGTATATGTTCTGAGCAAACAGCCGTGGAGCTGTTGAAAATGTGTCATCCGCGTACCAATGCTCGCAACGTACCATATTTAGGTTTGTTTCAGTTGTAAACAGTAAAATTCTATCTTCTGCGGACCAGTGTCAAACAATTATTCGCCAGTAGATGTGATGGTATACTCGGGAAATTTCGAGTTCAGTAATGATGTAATTTGCACCTTCTACTTTGACGCACACGTTGGATGGTCCTTCTCATTGAAAAATTTGGCAGCCTGCCACGCGGCTAAAACCCCTAGGTACTATCAGTTGACTAGTTGGTTCGGTTTGCTTCCCAAACGTTTCATTCTCTGCATGGCTTTTGCCTCGACTTCAGCAGCATCCGGAACATGATTATGGAGGGTACTCTTCACTTTATTCCCAGTGAATGAACCGTCCAGTACAACGCCATTTGTGATAATGACCACATTAAATAACCTTTTCGTTACTTGTTCTTTTTTTTACATATAGCCGTTAACACCAACATTCTGCGGCTTTTTCACTGCAAATAAACTGTAACACCATCTTTTCAGTTTTGCGGTTTGCAGCACAATAAATTTTTCATCACAGATCTTCTGTTTTATATCCAAATGGCAACTAATTGCCTGAAAATTTTTTTAATTAATATAACAAACAACATTCCAAATTTTATTATCGTATCATTAACATTTAATTATGGTGATTTCAATTAGCAACCCTTTGTTCTGTGGTTCACTGGTATTGAAAATTGTAGAGTTTGAAAAGTAACAATTACATTGAAAATGCGACGAATTGTCGTTGCGATAAATTGTCTCAGAGATGAAATGTCGACCAAAAGCCCGATTAATTGTGCGGTGAACTGACCGCGATGATTTGTCGCGACACCTTAACAACCTTTTTTGTGGTTGTATTAAAAGTACATTAATTTAAGAATCGTTCATTTATTTGGCGTAATATTAGAAAGGTTTTAATTATTAATATGTAGAATTGAGAATGGCAATTTAATTGGCATTTCCTAGAACATATCTTTTGGGTGTAAATTAGTTTTAGTTCCTTTCTTAAAAATTGGATTTATATTATTGTATCCCGCAAGCGTGAAAACTTTAGGGGAATACACTTGAGTTATTCTGAAAGCTTTTTTAATTCCTTAATGCTGAATGATAACAATAAGCATGATTTTACCTAATTTTTATTTTGGTGCCATCAGATTTTGGTGGGTTATTTTTATTATATTTAAAACTAAAGCCTTTGTTTTTTTAACTTTTTAAGTACTCACTTTTAAGTACTCATTTTTTATTTACTCACTTATTTGGCACTTTTATTTTTTATTTTAAACTTACTTTACTTTTTACGTATAAGTCAATATTTTACTATTCTATTATTTTAAATGGCAATTTATTTATATAACATTCACATAACTTTGTGTTACAAAGTATAAAATAAATCATAATTACACCAAACCCTATGCTAGTTGCCTTCAGATTAAAAATGAATAACAACAATGGGTTTTGGGTGAAATTATTAGAAATAAATTAGTCATACACTAAGCAGGTAGCGTTATTGATACTCAGGTAGTAATAATTTCGCCTGTTGTCATGTAAGTTGCCTAACTTTACATTCGCCGTTTAAAAATTTTTTTAAATATAAAATACTTTTTTGTGTATTTACTGCATTACTATAATAGTTGGAAAAAATATCTTTACGCATAGCTGTACAATTTTATTAAAGAAACATATAACCGCAAAAATTTTGTTCACATCGTGTTAACCAACTGAGATAAATTTTACGCAAGTTTTACTAATAGCGGTAATTATTTTCAAAGTTAAGATGATTATCAGGAAAATATTTACGCACGGTCAATATGTACCCTTTGACAAACAATATCCAGTATTGAGAATTTCTTTAAACTTGAATGTAACTGTCTGAACCTAACAGAAAGTTTGACAGTTTAACGGATATTTATGCGCGCTCTCCACATACCTCCTAATTCGTGTTGTGCCAAAAATGAAAAATGATGTCATCAAATTTTACTTCGTCGTGTACATCGAATATATGCACTATTTCTTCAAAGATTTCAAATGATGATCCAATTACCACTTACGCGCAAACTTCGCGTATGTGGGATCACCTGAGACTTATTTAACTATGTGCATTTGCTTGTCATTAGCAAAGCTTCGTCATGATCAATTTCCTCTGGTTACTCATAAATAAGGACCTTTGTTACAAGTGAATGCCGGGGCCCTCTAGCGGCTTTGTTCCCCAAAAGTGCCTCTTTGCTCAAACTGGTTGCAAAGGATTTGCATGAGTTGTAAACATAGTTGCCAGAACGTACTCAGAATTTTGCTTCTTAAAAGTAAACCACTTTGTTTAAGCTAGCTACATGGCCCTCTTGTTAAAAAATGGATGCCTTAGCTTCTGTAGAATTTTGCTTCCAATGTGGAATCTCTGGTTCATGTTTTCAGAACATCCATAGAGTTTTGCTCCCAAACTTGGCCCTCTAGTTAAATTCAGTTTCTATGGCTTTTTTAGTAAAAATTGGTGCTACCACCAAACTAGGCCCTTTATCCATGCTCTTCTCAAGGGCCCCATTCTGCTTAAAATGGCTACCAGGACTTTTAGGACTTTGATTCTAAACTGGGCCGTGTGTTTAAGCTGTTTGCAAAAAGCACCATACAAAAGGTGCCTACCAAATCTTCCGTACGGCTTTGCCCTAAACTAGACCACCTAGCCAAGCTGGTTCCAAGAGCCTTTGTCATTCTGTGTAGTGTGGGTACTTCATCCTTCATGTCGCCTCAGCGTATTGGTATTTGGCCTGTTACCCTTTCTGCTGTTACCTAGCTGTTCTCTCTCGGTAGCTGGACCCTTTTAACATTATGAAGACCGTGGAAACGGTTTGTGAAGAGTGGAAACTTTACCTACGATGTTACTTTAGTGTATTTAGCAGGAAGGTTATGAAGATCGTGAAAAGGTTTGTCGACAGAGAAATTGATAAACGCCAAGCTGTGGCCTATTATTGTCTTCAAAAAATGTGTGTGAGGTTTGGTTTATGTGCAAGGATACAGTCATAAGAGGGCTGAATAGTAATTCGTGTAGGTAACAAAATATATATATATATATATATATATATATATATACAGGGCTTTTCACGATGAGCGTTAATTAGACGTTTCTGACAAACTAGATAACGGATCAACCTGTAAATTTGACAGTATGCATAAATTAATATGATCTACACGCGTAAAATATTTTAGATGATGCGGCGTTGCCGCTTCTACTATAAAGTAGTGACTACTTTAATTTTTCAAGTAACACCCTGTATATAATATCATATTATGATTTCGTATTACTTTGTCAACAACTTCATGTACTATTTCCCTATACCTATCTATTACCGTTTAAGAGATATAAATTAATTTCGATTTTTTTTTTTTTACAAAATGTACTTTTATAAACGCTGATAATCTTGAACTCTCTAGTACTAAGACGATCAAATTCAAAGTGTAGTGGAGTGATACCATAAGGATCTTCACTTCGAGTCATATTTTTATTTACCTCATACAGGGCCTTTAAAAAATGCAGATCCTTCGTTCATACGAAAAAAGGAGTGGAAGTCAAATTTTTCAAATGGAACACCCTGTATATTTACACATGTTTAAGCTCTACATCCAATTTTAGATTGACTTTAATCAGATAAAGCTATTTCGATTTCGAACCGTTTTCGAGATAAACTGTTTCAAACAGAAACTGACGTGGTTTCCTTGTATTCATCACTTCCGTTTGAAAAATCAAAGTAGTCGCTACTTTATAGTAGAAGCGACAACGCCGCATTATCTAAAATACTTTAGGCGTGTAGATCATATTAATTTATGCATACTGTCAAATTTACAGGTTGATCCGTTATCTGGTTTGCCAGAAACGTCTAATTAACGCTCATCGTGATATAATAATATGATATATATATATATATATATATATATATATATATATATATATATAATATATATATATATATATGCTAGTAGGTAACTGAGTTGGACCAGACAGGCACCCCAAACGTCAACAGGCACATTTGCTACTTCGATACCTTACTTCTGTAAGGTACTTGCACAACCTTAATTCGGTATACATTTTATTTTAAATGGTAGTACGTAATCGAACAGAGACAGAAATTAAGTCATTTAGAAAGACTTCCTACAGCACTACGTCATCCTCGGTTTTGAACACGTATTTAGATAGTAATACGTAATCGAAAACCTGAACAACTATCGATTATTAAAGGAAGTGTATAATAGTATTAAGCTATGAATCTGATGCTACCCATTTTACGAAATTGGTACTTATAATGTATGCAATAATTCTATAAGTATTTTGTAATGTTTGTTTATTTTACAGCACGTAAAAATATATTGACAATGCAATACTGTCAACCCCCTGTCTCCTAGTTACCTACTAAGATACAGATTAATACGATTACTAAGTCTACTCTACCCACTAGAATATATAACAGATTTCCCCCATCACTTAAAGCTAAATCTGTCAATGAATTTTCTAGTTCTCCTACTCCTTCTTAGCTCCGTCACTGCTGTATTTTCACTCTGTTCTTCCCTTACATTTTCATTATGATCAGTTTTTTCTTCCTTATCATTTATTTCTGTATCCTGTCTAGTTTTTGTATTATTTTCCTCTCCTTTTGAGTCGTTACTGTCACATGATTTCGTTGAATCTTTCTCCAAATTTACTTCTTCTGATTCTTGTATAAGTGTTAAAGGTACCTTATCTTGATACTTATATATATTTGGTAATGTAACTTCAGTTCTGGCAATTTGGTCCACATGTCTTCTAACTTTTGTTCCTTCCGTGTCAATCCAGTAATGTAGTTTACCTCCTTTGTCTATTATTTTTCCAAATTTCCCCATACCAGTTCTATCATAATTTCGAAAACGTACTGTATCACCTACATTAAATGTCTTTTTTTTATAAGCTTCTTGATAATTATGTTCTTTTTTGGATGGTAATCTAATTAAATCGATTTTTGTTCGAATATCTCTTTTTAAATGTAATTGTGCCGGTGAATCTCCTGTTGTTAAATTTTTTGTTTTGCGATAGTGTAATAAAAAATTTTGTAAATGAAATTCAATATCAAAATTTCCTTTTTTTATTGCATTCTTCATTGATTGAACGTATCTTTCAGCCTGCCCGTCAGTAGCTGGGTGGTAAGGTGCCGAAAATTTATGTAAAATACCATTACTTTTTGTGAAAACCTGGAATTCTTGTGAAATAAAAGTAGGTCCATTATCTGTTACTAATGTGACTGGAATACCAAAACGAGCAAAAGTACTTGTAAGGTAACGAATTGTTACTGATGCCGTCATGGATGGTATGATAAATATTTCTGGCCATTTTGAATAAGCATCGACTAAAATTAAGAAATACTTATTTGCAAAAGGACCTGCAAAATCTAAATGTAATCTTTGCCAAGGGCCATCTGGAGCTTCCCATTTATGGCAAGTACTTTTGGTTTCATTATTTTGTATCATTTGACAAGGTAAACAGCTTTTTACTACATGTTCAATATCATTATCAATGCCGGGCCACCAAACATACGATCTCGCTAAAGTTTTCATTTTAACTATACCTATATGTGCTTCATGCAATTCATTTAAAATTTTAATTCTAAGACAAGAAGGAATAACAATTCTAGTTCCTTTAAAATTACCCTTCTGTTAAAGAAAATTCGTTGTCTTTACCAATGAAACCAAAAGTTGTAATTTTTTTTCCCGTCTTTAAATTATCGTATACTTCTTTTAACATAGTATCTTTTGTAGTTTCTTCTACAATATTTTTATGTGAAACTAGTAGCATTAAAATTTGTTGTAATTGATACATTGTAACATCGTCAAATTCGAACGAAGAAGAATCGTTTTTTAATATTAATCTAGAAAGCGAGACTGCGTTACCATGTTTTTCTGTAGATCTATAAACTACGTCGTAATCTAACCCTTGCAAAAATTGTGCATAATGTAATAGCCTAGTGGCTGTTATATTTGGTAAATTTTTATTCGGACTAAAAATACTAACTAACGGCTTATGATCCGTAATCAATTTAAATTTACGTTCGTATAAGTATTGAAAAAACTTACGACATCCCCAATAAATTGATGTTGCCTCTTTATCTATTTGACTGTAATTTTTTTCAGATTTGCTTAATGTTCTCGAGGCGTATGCGATTGGTCTTTCTAACCCATCCGGCATTATATGTGAAGTCACAGCTCCTAAAGCATATGAACTCGAGTCCGTAGCTAATATTAACGCATAAGCAGGGTTATAACGAACTAATACTTTATCAGATGTAATTTCTTTTTTTATTAAAATGAAACTTTTCTCGCATTGATCATTCCATATGAAAGGAACGTTCCTTATATCATTATTGCTTCTGTTTTTTCCTTTGTTTTTTCTAATCCACGCGAAGATATTCTGTATCCTAAATAATCTATACCAGATTTGAAAAATTTACATTTTTCTTCCTTAATTTTGAGTCCCACCTCTTGCACTTGCAAAGTGTTACATTACAAGGCAGCATTATCTTTCAGGCTGACAGTACGGCCCTACGCTCAGACAGTTTCCAGTGTTTGAACCATTGGAGTTGCATTCTTAGATAAAGGACATTATACCCTGAACATCACCCATAGTGACTATAGCTACCCGGTTTGAAAGGCATCCGCCACTCTCCTTGCTACCCCATATTAAAAAACTGTACGATTAAGTTTTTTATCCACTGTATTAGATTGTCACCTTTCGGTATCGATTATATCTCAAACTTTAAAGTACGGCCGATAAAATGAAATGGCACACTTTTAGTGGTTATATATTTTACTTTCACAAATTTTCCGTCTTAAACAGCTAATGATTATATTAAATAATTTGCTTTTTGAAGAGTTTCTTGAACAAATTTAATTTTTACACTCGTTGAGAGCAGGCGATGCTGCTAGGTATACTGATTATGCAAGGATCGCCAATAGAACAGCCTACTGATTCGGCCTTCGTTAGAATTGTAGCAATCGCCCAATTTTAGCACTATCGTTTCTTGATTAGTTTTTAGCCGTAATATTTAGTCTTTGTTTTGCAAAATAGACTTTTGCCGTTGTTTAAGGTCCAAGCTATTGAGGCAAACATATTTGTCATTTACTACAACATTGATCATCTTGATGTTACGCGATTAAGTCCTTTGTCTTTTGCTAAATTATTTCCCATCGTGGGCGAGGACAAACTAATTTTGATGGGAAGACAATTAGAAAATTCATTGTCACTTTTTGTATCTAAATATTTCGCATTAGTACCCACATCTTATTAAACCCTCTAAACTTTCATACGTATTAATGCCACAATGTACTTAATTCAAGAAATCTTTGGCTTATTTGCGATCACTGTTTAATTCGTTTCTACGTTTGGACTTATCGTAGTTGTACGGGGAATTCTCCATCTCATCGTATAAACCAGTTCAAACCCCTTAGTGCCGTTGGTTGCAACTTGGCCAGATTCTTGGAGTTGTAATCTATTCCGTAGTCATTTAGCTTTCCCCCTATATCCTGTTTTTGAGTACTTTGGAAATGTGGGGTATGTATGTCAAACAATACCTTGTTAGTTGTTGAAAATCATTCTTTCTTTGAGGGAAATGAATGTCGTTATCTCAGGAATTGTTATACTTAACCATAGGCGATTGTATCCAATCAGTACTGATTCCAGCGACCGAAGTAACAATACTCCTGATCACTATTTAACTTTAGTGCCATTTTTGCCTCTGTCTGGCCACATTGAACAACAATATCTGGTGTAAGACGAAATTGCTAGAGTATCTTGAGCTTGAACCATCCGCGGAGTTATTAAACATTAGTTAATTAAATTGGCGCTTTACCATCACAATATATTTTTACTAGAGTTTAAAGTTATTTCTCGTAGTCTAATAAGTTAGAAATTTCTGGATAAGGGAAATAATGTGATATTCCACTAAAGCCGTCCTGTATATAATATATTGGAACAAATTGCTTTAAATTCCTTACTAATCCTTTTCGCTTACGCAGAACGCACCATTAAAACACTCAGAGTGGAACTATGTGACTGCCTAGTAATCACATTCGTTTGATAATGTAATAAGTGCAAACGTAGAAAAACTTGCTGTCGCTTTTATAAACCAAAATTTACCTAATTATCTCGAATACTACGTAGCCCTGTTGCATAGTCAAGACAGCAGTTTTACACTGCAATAATTTCAGAACAACAACAATCCTAGCAAAGTAGTCTGCATTTGGGAATAGGAAAAGTAAACTTCCAAGATACAACATTATGCAGACAAGGAATCCAACAAGAATAAAATGTAAGTGTTTTTTGGATTAAAATCCTATTTATCAATCCTACCATTTATAAAAAATAACCTCATCAAATGAAACATATTTTTGTTTGGATTATTTTGTACATTATGCAAATTGAGTTATTTGAAAAGATTGCATTACTCTGTTTTAAGTACATCTAAGTCGCGAATTAAGAATAAGGCAGCTTATTAAGTACAGTCCATAGTTATAAATCGAATGATCATTTCTTTCGTAATTAATGAATAAACAAACTTATTTGCGTGTTTGGATAAAGATAAATACATCAAATGCCTGTCATCGCACAACGACATTTGACCAATAAGCATCCCTTTGTAAAACTAAATTGAAATAAATTTAAGCAGTGTAATAACCATGAAAGAATAAATAAAATTTAAAAAAGTTTCTTTAACGAATGTCAATAAGTTCGGAAAACCTAATGTAAAATATGTGTGGGTGGGTGTTTGTTACGATGGGTCCGTGCGTGCGATTTTGCATACGTGCTTGCGTACCTTTATGCGTGAATGTGTATGCTTGTGTGTGCGTGTGAGTGTGTAGGCGTATGTATTGATGTATGGGGTGCGTGCATGCATGCGTACATGAGCGCTTGCGTGTGTGTGTGTGTGCGCGCGCGTGTGCGTGTGCGTGTGTGTGAGTGCGTCTGTGTGTGTGTGTGTGTGTGTGTGTGTGTGTGTGTGTGTGTGTGTGTGTGTGAGTGCATGTGCTTGTGTGCGTGCCTGTGTGTGAGTGAGTGCGTGTGTGTGTGAGTGCGTGCGTGTGTGTGCGTGCGTGTGTGTGAGTGCGTGCGTGAGTGCGTGCGTGGGTTTGTGTGTGCTTGGGTGCGTACGTGCGTGCGTGCATTCATGCGTGTGTGTGTGTGTGTGTGTGTGAATGTGTTAGTATCCACGATAACTCCAGAACAACAAATACGTGCTTCAAGTTTTGCATACAAGCTTGTTTCTATTTCTCCTGAAACTGACGATAAAGTTTGATGGAAACTCACAGCGCGGGTTTATTAAGGACAGCTCTTGGATTTTATCAAGTATTTCTGACACAACTGTAAATTTCAAAGATATGGAAGTACCAGCATATATATATATATATATATATATATATATATATATATATATATATATCAATTTAAACATGCCGATTAATCATGCTCTATGCAATTTTTTGATATGACGGTAGTTTAGCGGCATAAAGGTTTTTCAGTATCTGAATAACGATTAATTTTATAAGAAAATGTGTAGACAAACTTTTTAAATAAAATAAAAGTTTTATATAGGTATTCTTTCTAATGTTTCTTAACATAAAGCAGACTAAGTCTAAAAATTAATTAAACAGCATTAAACATGCTTAAATTGTATTATCCGTATTTTATAGAAACGGGCGGCTTAGAAATTATTCTATAGGTTGGTCTAACCCTATCTGACATAAAGTTTTGGACGCTAATCTGACACAGACTATTGTTTTTGTTCTTACAATGTTGGCTGTTTCCATTATAAACTTATTAGATGAATGTTCCATAATTATCCTTAAAAATTATTACAAACAATATTTCAGTTCTTTAAATTTCCACTTTGTTAATTGGAAGATCGTGCGTTGTTCCACATCAGATATTCTTTTAATCAAGACGTTATGCAGAGATTTACAAAAACAGTAGCCTGTTTAGTTTTTGAAGTCTAGGCACAATTTTCACATCTGTGACTGTTTTATATCATAATCATTGTTGAAATTCTTAGCTTATATCAATTATACTGGTTCATATTGAGTCACTTGAGCCTGTATTGATGGTATTTGTAAATGTACGGAACTTAATTAACGCAGTTTATTGTTACTGGTTGAATTTTATCTTTTACTTCGTGTTTTTGCTGAATTGGCAGTTTAGTTTTCGCTGTTTCGATGAAGTGTTAAGTTGTCATTTAAAGAATCTAAGGACTTTAAGAGAAGGCTATGGTTACTTCCGTGTTCACGTCAGTAGAGTTTGAGACTTAAAATAATGGAGTCGTAATGCACCGTGAATTACAATTTTGTTTTAGAAAGTTTTGTCGTATTTATGTTAAGTTAGTACCGCTTTAGACAGGATGTCATTAATATCTTACATTATTGAAGCATATCGTCAGGTCTAAATGATCTAAATTGTTGTAATGTCTCCAAATTTATCAACTACATAGTACAACTACATAGTAGTATTGCCGTGATTTATAAGAAAAATGAAAAAGTATTACATGCCAATATTTTGTAGAAGTTGTAATGCCTTATTATTATGTGTTATATACGATTATTTAAAACAATGTGCTTATTCAAATTTGTCTTATGAGACGTTGTAAAAGAAGTGTGCGCTTATAGTGACATATTTTTTGTATTCCCTTAATATATGGTAGAGTTATTTTATTAGGTGAACAACTCTTTCATTTTATTTCTGGCTTGAAATTTCGAAAGCTGTTTTTAATGTTTCCATCTCCTTTGTCGAATAATGCTCATTCGTTAATGTTTTTGATCTGGTCACAAATGTTTTCAATACTGCTTGCAATTATGTCGGATGATTGTGAGATTTATTATTCAAGTATCTGAAAATGTAAACTTTCACCATTGTCACACATAATAAAATACTTACCTTTTTTAGGTTTTTTGATGGTATATTTTAAATTATACAATCTAAATGTTTCGATAACACTTACAGTTATCTTCGTCGGTAGTAATATCTGTTAAAATTGTTAAAGATATTGTAAACAATTTTGTCAAAGTTGAAAAATTAAAACATAAACATCAGCCTGCTATTAATACAACAGTTTGAGAAACGTATAAAGCCAACTATAGAATTAAATTTTAGTAAAGAATAACTAGTTCATTAAAAATTAAATATTGTTAAACTGTCTTAAAGATGACAAATCAGAACACTCTCTAACGGCGAAAGCTAATAATGAAAAATGTCAGCCAAAAAACACATTTAACAATATTTAATCAAGTTATGATGTAAGTGTAGAGTTGCGAAAAACTTCAATTTCAAAGTTATAGAAGCATTCACAGATATAAACACGACATAAATAAAATAATCCAGTTAAATCTAACAAAGACATATCTTTATGAATAAGTGCAAGTGTTATTAACAATGAAAAGCATTATGCAAAACGTTTCTTGTAATTTTTTTTTTTTAATTTTAATCTGAATTTCAACTACTTATATTAAATTATAGTGCTGTGGTAATTCAACATATAATTAGTAAAGCATTTGCTTCAAGGTCTAGGTAAGTGTTATGGAAACGTTTAGATTGTATAATTTAAAATACATCATTAAAAACCCAAAGAAGGTAAGTATTTTATTCAGGTATCTGTTGACAAATTTAAAGATATCGTAATTAAAGTCATTATCGTGCAACGATCAAAATTTAGCTTTGTTGATCTGTTTTTATGAATAGTAAATGACAATTAATTAAGTTAAATGGCGTTTTTAAGTAGTTGAACTCGTTTTGTTTTTGTTTTTTTTTTGTTTTATGACGAATATTCATTTTAAACTGAAAACAAAATTACCGTATTTGCCAGTTATTATTTTTTTTTTTGGTAAATAATTTTACGTGAAGGCTTATCCCTTAGATATAGCGAAAAGAAGTCTAAAGTTTGCTTAAGTGAAAGTAAGCTTTGCGTAGGCCATTATTTTTAGACCCGGTTCATGACGTCTTTTCGCTATAAATATATATAACAGGTGGCGCCGTCAGACATAATTTTTACTGATTTGGCTTAGTTCAGTTGTATCGAGTGCCGTTTTGGATTATTGTATAAGATCGCGGTTCTTACCGCGACCTTCCCACTGAACTATGTCGATACCATGCATTATGCATTTACGCGTCGATGTAGTAAGTGTTATGCCGTAACACTTGCTCACCTGATTGATCAGGTATAAGTAGAAGTTGGCTAGATACTGATGAAATAACGCTAATCCAGTCGCAGTTGATAATTTCACTTACGTTAAAAGCCAACTCGGTTCGATCAAATATTCTTATTATTTTTATTTTTTTTATTATTTTTATATATTATATTAAATATTTTAGAAACACCAATTCAGATTAGGCGGTCAGGTTACGCCACACTCACAGTCTTTGACCGCGGTATTAATTCCAGACAGTACTAGTGCGGAGCGTGAGCGTATCTACATGTTAATTGTGAACGAAGTAAGAGCAGGTAACTTGCGATCTTAAATAAAAAAGGGAGATAGTAAGTGCAGAAAGGATGTACGATTAATTGAAATAGTTCGCAATTATGAAGTATTATACAATCTGCGAAATTAATTATACTTCGACACTGCACATAAACGAAGATATGGAAAGAAATTTCGGGGAGTTTGAACAAATCAGGTAATAAATATATTTAGTACAATATGTAGCTGATAACTTATTAGAAAATTTTTTTGTTGGAGAATGTAGCCACAAGTAATCCCCTATTTCATTACGATGATGATATTTCATTATGTCCATTTATCGTGAAACACTCCCTTCGTCGGGTTAAAATATTCCTTAACTGTTTCTCTGGCGTGAAATGCATCTTCACTAGAATTACCTCCTTGCCTTGGTAATGACGAAAAGGGAATCTGTGATTCTTTGAATGCAGCAGATAGTTCACTTGAAGCACTGTGGGTGGAACATGATTATTATCTCGCAATAAATTATGCAAAATGCACGTAGTCAATATTATGTTCTCTACATTTTCGGGCGTGGAATTCAATTTTCTAAAATATATCTAAAACGTTTGGGCTAAAATTCCAAAGGCGTTTTCCACTAAGCGGTGAGCACAACGAAGCCTATGATTACATAATGTTTGTTCCGGGAAGCTCATTGTCTCTAAAATTTTGAGTTTCCTTTTGTCTAGCTTTTCCCAGTCGTACGTCTGCAAAAATACCCCCAACACTGTTTTTGCCATATGAACCTATGTCTATAGCAATAAACTTATAATTCGCATCTACTGGAGCCAAGAATAACACCGAAAATGTGCGTTTATGATTAAAGAAATTTGATCCACTATTTGAGGTGCCACTATTTTCACATTTTTCACATCCAATGCCCATAGACAGTTAGGAAAACTTCACTGTTCTCAAAAATCATTTGCAATTGCTTTCATTGTTCTTGATTTGGTGTTGGTATGAACTCGCTTTGAAGGTTTTTCATTATAGCACATTCCCTACAATTTCCTTGACAGTGAAGTGGCCAAGACGATAACTGAACGCAATAGTCCTAAACGAATCTCTCAAAATAAAAGTTACACCAGTAGGAAAGATGAATAAATTTATTTAAATATTCGAATATTTCTTATCTTATTTTTCGAAGCGTAATTTTATTTTTCAAATATTTGTTAGTCACTGAATGTAAGCAACGGTGAGAGTCGATACGCTCGCAGTATACAAAAATATGTAAGCTTCGACATAATAAAACGGGCCAGGAAACCAAAAGCAAAGGAAGTGTAGGTATGAGGAGGAATTGGCGTTTTTATTACCATACATGACAGATAAGTCGCGGATATCCACCACAGATATTGAAGACGAAGACTCTGAAAATAATGGAGACTAGAGAGAAGGCGATTATAAGGAAGTTGATGAGGATGGAGAGGAAACTTCAACCCAAGATGCTTCTGATAGTACAAAAAGTTCTACGTCAAATACACCAACTACCAGAAAAGAAACAAATTGTTACGCCAGATAGTAGCACCATAATCGGCAAGCGCAACACTTTTAACATATACTCTTGCTGAAGAAGAACGCAATAATGCATCAAGATTGTGTAGATTTATTTTTTGACAGCATCAAGCATACTTTGCGTAGTTTTTCTCCCACCGATTATCATACAGCCAAATCAAGAATGTTTAATACTGTGTCTGAGATTGAAATGAAGTCTATTTTAGTCACTAATGCCACTAATCAACCATATGTACACCACCATCTTTCCAGTTTTCAACCTGAAGATTCAACTCCAGTTTATCATAGTTTTCCCCAGGGATCCGGGCACAATTATAACACACAAGAAGGTTCCATATCTGCTCGTAACGAAACAGTAGCAGCCTACACAAATACATCTGCTGGTTCCTCGGCATCATCATATTATGAATATATTTCACCCGAAAGATAAGTGCTTTAGTCGTCCGTATATACACTGGGTGACCCGAACTCGATGGTCAAAACGAAAACAGCCGATTCCTCTGACCAAATTAAACAAAAAATTGTTGATAAATGTCCTAAATGATCTATTATTACCGGTTTTCAAGATAAAGAGTGTTTTTTAATTTTTTAGATTTCGTAGAGTTGCCATTAAAATGATCCCGTATGTTTCAAACTAGAGAAGTTACAGAAATATGCCCAAGGAAAAATTTGAAGAGCAGAAAATTTCCTTCCGAAATCCTGAATCGATTTGAAAGTATTGCATTATTCAGCATCTTTAACACCTGAACTAGTTTTAAAATAAGATTTTTTCAAACTTTATGACGATCTTCCAAGAGCGATAGTATTTTATGGGAACCCACTTGATGTACGGCTAACGAAGGAAAAACTTCTGTATTCTGTAAGCTTTAACTGAAGTCGGAGGTTAGCACACTAGTTTTCGAATTATGACACTGAGAGTTAATTAATTGAAATACCATAATCACAGCTACAAGAATAAATAAGAATAAAAAACAGTACACAAGAATAAAAAATAATAGGAGAAAAGACGTACTACTACATCAAAGTAAACGTAACCTAAGCTATCCTAACCTAACCTAAAGGTTCAAGTGTTATGTAATGTTTCAGAATGATTGCCACTTGCTTTAATCCATTGACGGCATCGCCTACGTACAGAAGCTTTCGTTTTAGGTTGAGTGGCATAAACGTGTTCTTTGAGAGTTCCCCACAAGAAGAAATCTAGAGAGGTAAGATCTGGAGATCTTGGGGGCAAAAAATTAAAAAACACTCTGTATCTTGAAAACCGATAACAGTATGCCCTTTATTTATTAACAATTTTTTGTTTTACTAGGTCAGAGGAATCGGCTGTTTTCGTTTTGACCATCGAGTTTGGGTCACCCTATACATATATGTGTTTCACACTATTCTTAAGTTTTTTTTAATCAGAATTATGTTGTTTTTTATATTTATGTAACATGAGTTATACTTATTATAATAAATCACTTTTAAACTGAGTCTACGACTATTCTCAGCGGTCAATTCCCGCGCGACATTTCATCGCAGACAATTCATTGCACGACAATTTATCGCGGACAACAATTTATCGCATTAATTAGCATATTTATAAAGAAACAATGAAAAGTTCAATACCATGTTTATTGTGGTCAAGTCATAAACCTAGGTACTATTACATTGTACTACTAAATTATCACTATGTTACTATTTAACTAAAATTAGACTTGAAGTTGAAAATTATGTGCAATTCCGCGAAGAAGATCAACTGTCGTTCTATCACCGTACGTTTCCACGACAACTTGAATGCGCCGTGAGGTATCCTTGTATACTTTCTTCTGTCGCACTACATTTCCAGCCACAAATTGTTACTCTCTTCTTTCTGTAATGCTTTTATCAGCTTCCACAAGGTAGGATGACAAACATTCACAATAGAAGAAAAACTGTTGTGCCATCCTTCAACGGCATTATTGGTACGTGCAATACCTTCTGCAACCATTGCATGACAATTCCATAAACTTATAAGAAATAGTGGCGGTCTCCTTCGCCCTCTTCTATCAACTCGACCTATCCAAGTATCTTCATAGTAATTAATTAGTGGTGTCAGTATCTCTTCATTTTGATTATAAAATTCGGTGTCCAGTAATACACCGAATGCATCAGTAACATCATCTTCAGGCACAAACGCGAGGGCGGCGAGTAGTCGTATGTTCGAGGCAAAATCTGGATTTTGTGTATATGGGTTTTGAAGACCGGTAGCCTGCGTATATCGCCACAGGCACTGTGTGAAGTGAAAAAAGCAGCCTCGTATTCTTGTATCCGGGAACTCATTACTCACTGCATTCATAGCCGACTTCTCAAAGTCCATAAGAATCGTAGAGGGTTGAAGGCCAGGTTTTAATGGTTTTAAAGCTTCAAATAAACGTCTGTACGTGTCTTCATTCTTGTTAGGAAAGAGGGCGTATACGGTTGGAATTAGGTTGCTGTACTGAACACCATGTATAGTGTAAATCTGAGCAAACAGCCGTGGAGCTGTTGAAAATGTGTCATCCGCGTACCAATGCTCGCAACGTACCATATATTCCAGGTTTGTTTCAGTTGTAAACAGTAAAATTCTATCTTCTGCGGGACCAGTGTCAAACAATAAAAATATTCGCCAGTAGATGTGATGGTATACTCGCGAGGAATTTCGAGTTCCAGTAATGATGTAGGATTTGCACCTTCTACTTTGACACGCACACGTTGGATGGTCCTTCTCATTGAAGAAAGTTGTGGCAGCCTGCCACACGCGGCTGCAGACAAACCCCCAGAGGTAGTTGCTACTATCAGTTGACTAGTTGGTTCGGTTTGCTTCGCCAAACGTTTCATTCTCTGCATGGCTTCCCTTGCCTCGACTTCAGCAGCATCCGGAACATGATTATGGAGGGTACTCTTCACTATTGTATCTCCCAGTGAATGAACGCGTCCAGTACAACGACCACACTTCCAAATAACCTTTTCGTTACTTGTTCTTTCTTTACTATACATATAGCCGTTACACACCAACATTCTGCGGCTTTTTTCACTGCAAATAAACTGTAACACCATCTTTTCAGTTTTGCGGTTTGCAGCACAATAAATTTTTTCATCACAGATCTTCTGTTTTATATCCAAATGGCAACCCCTAATTGCCTGAAGAATTCCTTACTACATTAATATAACAAACAACATTCCAAATCTTTACTTATTATCACGTATCATTAACATTCCCTAATTATGGTGATTTCGTAATTAGCAACCCTTTGTTCTGTGGTTCACTGGTATTGAAAGACTTGTAGAGTTTGAAAAGTAACAATTACATTGAAAATGCGACGAATTGTCGTTGCGATAAATTGTCTCAGAGATGAAATGTCTGACGACAAATAGCCCGCGATTAATTGTGCGGTGAACTGACCGCGATGATTTGTCGCGACACCTTGTAACAACCTTTTTTTGTGGTTGTATTAAAAAGTACATTAATTTAACAATCGTTCATTTATTTGGCGTAATATTAGAAAGGTTTTTAATTATTAATATGTAGAATTGAGAATGGCAATTTAATTGGCATTTCCTAGAACATATCTTTTGGGTGTAATATTAGTTTTAGTTCCCTTTCTTAAAAAATTGGATTTATATTATTGTATCCGCGCAAGCGTGAAAACTTTTAGGGGGAATACACTTGAGTTATTCTGAAAGCTTTTTTTTTAATTCACTTAATGCTGAATGATACAGCAATAAGCATGATTTTTACCTAATTTTTTATATTTTGGTGCCATCAGATTTTGGTGGCAAGTTATTTTTTTTCTCATTATATTTAAAACTAAAGCCTTTGTTTTTTTTAGGCACTTTTTAAGTACTCACTTTTTAAGTACTCACCTTTTATTTACTCACTTATTTGGCACTTTTATTTTTTTACCTTTTAAGTACTTACTTTGCACTTAGTTTACACGTATAAGTCAATATTTTACTATTCTATTATTTTAAATGGCAATTTATACTTAATTACATTTACAACGCAAGTTCTACATACTTTTAGAAATAAATTTGTCGAATTAAACTTCAAAGAAATTCAATAAAGGTATGGATTCAATATTTTAAGGATAAATAAGCAAGACATTGACCTCACCAAATGAACCATTATGCTTCATAGTTACCAGTTACAGTGTATATACAGAACCGTTAAAAGGTAATGTTTTTTTATATAATTTAGAATAGTATATGACTTCTGATTTTTTTACGTATTCAATCTTATATTGAATAAACTTATGTATATCATGTTAATACATAAAGACAAAATTTGCATCGATTGGGGCTTGAACCTTGGTGGCGCAGTTGGTAGCGCGGTACTCTAGCAAAGTACAGGTCATAGGTTCGAATCCTACTCGAGGTAAACTTTTTATTTATGTATTTAATAAAATTAATGACAATTTTTAATCATGTTATTTTATTTTCATTTTGATAAATTGTTTATTATTATTCATTAACTAGGTTTTGTTGTTCCTATATATATATATATATATATATATATATATATATATATATATATATATATATATATATAAAAGACAACATGGCGCTCGAGATTTTATTATTTTTTTCATAACTTTTTGATAACATTTTTTAAATTAAGTGAAAATAATTAAGCAGAAAAGAAGCAAGTAGTATTTCAGGTAGATTAATTAAACTCTAAATTAGAACCCTCCCCTATCTCAATTTACCGATGAGCCGACGGCAGTAGCGATGGATATTTGGTAATTTTTTTATTAATTAAAATTATTCGCTCAATTACAATCAATTTGTTACATCATCGCTTTTTTATTATAATGTTATAATCTGACGCCATTTAATAATTGTTGTTATACTTTGGCGCTTTTATAATGTTATAACCTTTTAAACTACTATGTTGACTTTTAAGTATATTAATAAAATGTTAGATTAGCTGTACTGCTATATTGTTCCACTCACCATAAGCACACTGGTAATTTCTCAACTGCTGTTTTAAGCCTCTCGAAAGGTTATATTCTGTTTCGTCAGGTCTGACGAAATTTTCTTTAAAATAGCTTGAAATTTACTTTTCGGCATTCAAAAATACTAAAAATTTTATACTATCATGGACAAGACCTTGGTACAGAGTAAAAAACTCTTAATATGTACACGATTCACTCACAGTCCCATTTTACTGCAACAAACTGAATTTCGGTTACACGTCCAATGTGAATACTACCAAAACTTCTTGATTGTGAGCGAACCGTGAGCGTGGCGTGACCTGGCGTCTAGTCTGAATCTAACATAATGGTTCACCCAGCGGAACGTGAATTTTAATTTTTGGTATTTATTTCAATAACATTTGCTCATATGCCGAAAAAGTAATAAACAACTTTTGTGTAATAAATATTTATTTTTATTCCCAAATCAAATATTGACGCAAATAAAGATAAAATCTAAATATGCGCTTCACTTTCGTGCCTATCTAGCTGCCAGTTACAAATTATACTATAACAGAAGTAACTGAAACTGATTAACAAAGCGGGATGTTATTTGTTTTTATAAATAAACTTTAACACAATAATATCAACAGAATCTTATTTTTACACAGTAGACAGTTTTAACTGCCTTATACAAACGGTGCGGATAACTAACTGACTTCGTTCACTCTCAGTTACTTAAAATCAAACGCGCCAATATCGTCATATATAGACATTAAGACGCGAAGCTCGTTAAGGTAACGCTCATTATTAAACGCATGGTAATGAAAACTATTTTCTCCGGTATAGTTGATGAAATCAAAGACCGTTGCATCGGCCCTATCATCGGCTTTCATCAATGGCAATGTGAGAACAATTGGCCCCAAACCTGAAAATTAAAAACAATTAACAATATCATTACTAGTGTCTTAACGTAAGAACCTAAATCACTTCTCGATCGAAAATCTTCCAAAAATTGTTCCCAGGTTGGTGGTACAGTCTTAACATGTAATTTTTGTAAACAGCTGGTTAATTTTTTATAATAATGGTGCAATATCGTTTTCAAGCTTTTTTTGGTTTCACAATTCATTCCGGCCACAAAAAAGTAGTGCAAATCTATTGCGGGACTAGAAAAATGTAATATTTGAAAGTCGATCTGAAAGAGTGAGATTAATTGTTGTCTTTTTTGAATTGATCACTTACAAATAATCCGTCCTTTATGCTTTTACCCGTTCTGTGGGAAAACATTATATTGTTATTCCACAAATCTCCATGATTTAATACGTTGAAGCTTGAACTAGGTTTACTGGCGTTACTTAGTCTACTGTGAACATTCTCTTGCAATATTTCTAATTTGTTAACGTATTGCGTAAGGTCTAAGAAAATTAAAATTAGGTATTGCCTAAGATTTATGTATTGCTTACCAATATGTCTTTTACAGGAATCCAGTAGTTGATTAATACCATTTTTTAATATTTTATTCATACCATATGAGTCTGCAAAAAACGGTAACCTATATGCATCCATCGAGGTAGGGTCCTAAATTAATTGCTTTCTAAAGTTATCCCATTTAGTTAGAAAATTACCTGTTCGTAAAGGGCAACAGAAGTAGCATGAAAAGAGGCTAATTTATCAATTGTGTACAATGTATGTTCCATGTCCAAGCCCATAAAGCGAGGTTGTACTTGGTAATTGAAAACGGATAAATCTTCAAACAACAAGAAAGGTTTAGGTTTTGAAGAAATGAAGTACACTTTCGGTGCTATCTTCTTTAAACATCCTAAAATATATATTATTAAACAGTGCTTTTAAGAACTTTTAGTCCCAATATTAAGTATCAGCGGTCCATAACATTACGTAACGTCATACAGCCATTACTAATCCATCATGAGTAGCATAAATAGACATGAGTTAAAAACTCCCACAATAAAACAAGCTTCTAAGAAAAGTCTATACGTTACGTCCAAGAAAATAGCGAAATTGAAGATAACGTGTTAAATAATTTGATGAATCAAACATTCATAATGTATCAAACATTAAAAGTGTAGCAATGTTATTTAGATAATGGAGAATAACGGGACAGTTTGACCGGATCAAACGCTACAAGGTCACTGTCGTAGTAATTTAGCAACAGATGCATAGCAGATAGATCGTGATCTCTTAAAACTTGAAGCGTGTAACGGCTTTATTCATCCCAAGTTTGGGATCCAATCGAGTAACATCGATAATTTAGCATAAGCTAATTTTAAATTTACAAAAAAGAACAATCTATCCACGTCGTTTTCACGATGTCGCGCAGATTGTGTGAAGAGTTCGCCAACGAGGTTTGGGTCGACTTCGGGTACATCGGAGTAACACCGAGTGCCGACGACCCGTATGTTACGGTTCAAAGCCAAGAAGACTACCATCACACCACGGAGAATGTGCCGCCGGTAATCCTTCGTCAGGAGAACTGGGTCGCGTTCTTCCGAGAACTTGACGGACAACTAATCGCCTTCACGAGAGCCAAGCCCTTCAACGAGGGAATCCGGATCCAGCCTGCCTCACTCCAGGACAGAGACAGGATGATGAGGTATATGGATAAATGTGGTACTCCGTATCACACCTATCAGGCAAACAGCGAGCGATTGACTAAGGTAGTGATACGTGGTAACAATACAAAATAATAAAGTACTTTCTGTTTTTAGGATGAAGCAGCGACGACGCCCGGTCCCCTTGGTGATTGTAGAGCTGCCGACCGAGGAAGACAACAAGAAGATACGGAAGGTGGAGTAAGTTGCCTATCTTCGCGTGACTGTAAAAGATCTGCGGCGGAAACCCGGCATCGGGCAGTGTCACCGGTGCCAGGGTTTCCGTCATGCATAGCGTTGCTGCAAGGCGGCTATTATTTAATACTGCACTACACTTAAATTTTAATCCAATTATATTCGAATTACGTAATTTTGAAAGAAGTTCTGCAAAATCAACAAACAGTCATTATTTAAATTTGCGAAATTTGTTTAGGGGCTTAGTTAAAAATGGATTGTATTTATATCTTAGTAGTTAAGTAAAGAGGTTCGATGTTGGCTTAGTTTTGACAAAGTTACTATTACTTACACTGCGCGAAATCTAAAGCTTTATGCATGATTTTCTAAAAAAATGTAGTAGTAGGTTAAGGGATAATATTTTAATCGTGCCAATATTATAGATTAGACGAAACCTAAATCAAGTGAAGCTTCCATGTAATAATTAATAATTTCATAATGACTAACGAAATTGCTTATTTTTTTAGTAACAGTTAATCAAAATAAATACTGAAACTTATCACTGTCAGGAATTAGCGTATCAATCCATTTGTATTTGCATACAATTACAAGTTTTCTTAGGTACGTCGTATGTAGCGAAATATCGTTTCTTCTAATTAACAAAAACGGCTGGTGCAGATACCTCCCTCTTTATTGCCGCTCTGCAGCAAGGCGTGGCACTGCAGTCAATTCTGGTACAAAAAGCGGGGCTAGCCAGTCTATTTGAAAAAAAAAAGATAACGTCGTTTTCCCGATGTTGGAGCCGGGCTACAACAGGCGCTGCTACCAGCAGTTCCTAGAGGAGAGGGCAGCTCAGGGAGAACTGCCACCGACGACGTCTCAGGAGTTCCGGATACCGCCAGCGATAGCGCCACAGCTCGATCTACCGATCGAGAGAGCGAGCAGCGACGCGGCACCTGCTGCCACCGCACAAAAGAGGAGGCGGCAAAAGAAGACGCGACCGCCACCGTTAGAAGTCATCACTCCCCTAGAAGACACTCCGGCCACCTCCGCTGCCGCAGCCGCAACCGACAACACCGAAGAAGAGGCCCGCCCCGGATATAGCAGCCCCGACGACTTCGTGTTGCAAAAGAAGGAGCCGAAGAAAACCCCGAAGGTTCGCCCGTCTATGCCGCTGCCCACGGACAACGGAGTCCAGGCCCTGAAACCCTTCACCGATAGCCCTGCAGCGATGGAGCAGACGACACAATAGGACACCAGGGAGAAAGTGCCTCCAGTAATCCTTCGTCAGAAGGAGAACTGGGTCGCGTTCTCCCGAGAACCACACTTATCAGGCAAAGAGCGAGCGATTGACTAAGGTGGTAATACGTGGCGTGCCCGTAGAACTAACCGAGGTTGACGTTAGCTCGGAGCTAAAAATGCAAAACATTAATGTACTTTTTGCCTACAGGATGAAGCAGCAAGGACGTCCGATTCCCCTCGTGATGGTAGAGCTGCCGACCGAGGAAGACAACAAGAAGATCCGGGAGGTGAAGCACGTCGCCCGCCTCCGCGTGACTGTAGAGGATTTTCGGCGGAAATCTGGCATCGGGCAGTGTCTCCGGTGTCAAGGTTTCTTTCATGCACAGCGTTGCTGCAGGGCGGCAGCACGCTGTGTAAAGTGCGCCGGAAATCACCACTCCAGTAAATGCACGAAACCCCGTACAGACCGGGCTAAGTGAGTTAACTGTGGTGGGGACCACCCCGATAGCTACAGGGGCTGCCCGAAGTTCCCTCGGCCTCCACAACGGAAGAAGGCGGAAGGACCACAGCGACCGAAAGGACACCGCCGACGCCGCAGTTACGCCCGAGCGACAGCAGGCAAGGTTGAGAAGGCGAAAGTACCGAAAACGGCTCCCGCCGCTGTCGTTACCCCACCTGCTCAATCCGCTTAGGGTTCGACGCCATATTGGGTCTCCTCGGAGGTCTCGATATGGAGAAGGCGCTACCTGTCATCCGTAAAATGGCAGCGGCGTCAGTCAGGCGCAAACTGCGATGGACCTGTGGGAAGTGATCCTCACGCACGGTTCAGAGGTGGTTGCCCTTTTCGGGTAATCATGCGAAGGTGCCCTAGCTAAGTATACAGTATCGACATTTTATTAATTCTGTTCTGTTAACACCGATAATGTATTCACACAACTTACACATGTTTCTATTTATTTCAGATACTCAGAGCACCAACAGCATCAGCCACAACCGAGCGACAACAGGACAGTCCATACAACAACCACACCACCAACAGCATCACCAACCACTACAACGCTTTTTTTTGAAATACCAAAAATCCCAACACAATGATGTCAACAGGCATACCACACAATCACGAATCCCAACGACCACACAATCCATGCGCTGAAGAGGATGAAGAATCCTGAGCAACGCACCACAAACAATACACAATACAATATTACTTATTTTATATTATTTTATTATATCTTAATACATATTGTAAATACTATATAATGTTATGTACTATAAAAATTCTAATAAACTTGTTGTCAACCGAGCTAGTAATGTAGTGGTAACACGACCTGCTCAGCATTCGGGAGGTGATGGGTCCGATTCCCGTTACCGTCTACCCTGGATGAGGTTTTTTCAGGGGGTTTTCCTCATACACATGAAGCGGCATTGTCACTGCATATTCAAATGCTGGGCTAGTTTTTCCTCCCTCAGAACCCTAACTCCGTTCCTGACCACACCCATCCTTAATCCCACCAAGCATATACACGTAATGTATGTCTGTATGCTGGGAATCCATGATTGTGGCTGAAGTAGATTGGAAAGCTCAAATAGCCGTCCCTCCGCCTTGGGAAGAGAAGCTGAAGTAGATTGGAAAGCTCAAATAGCCGTCCCTCCGCCTTGGGAAGAGAATGAAATATATGACCTTTTCCTTTTCGTTTCTGTCAGTTAGAACGTTGCCTTACACGGCTCCGCCAATAGTTCAACTGCTTTTTTTACACTAATATGTGGGATTCACTGCAACATTGGAATGGACAAATGTCTGAGCCGTTCTTCAGGTTATATTGGAAACTTGTGCCTTACCTATACTTTCGTGCTATATAAAGAAAAAATTTATTAAAAAAAGGTGCCATACGATTTAAGTAGTGACCACAGATGTTAATGTGATGTTTATTAAATATGTCAAAACGGTTTTGATCTCGTAACAAAAACGTTCTGCCTGTGACAGATCCAGTTATTCAACGGAATGATTTTACTCGCAGCCAGAAACTGTCCTAATTTAGACAAAATATAATGAAATTATCACGGGTAAATTTAATCTCAATCGCATAAAGGGGTTTTATGCAAAACTAAACACTAAAATTCGTATTCATCAGCCTGGCAAACACATTTAAAAAGAAACACTTCATTACAAATTACTGGGCGCACAGAGAGTAAACGTATGGAAGTAATATCCTTAATTTGTACAAACGTTTAGTATGACTTGTCCCCTTTCCTTTGCACAGCGGTATAGGTAAATTTCGTGTAATTGGTCCTTTATGTAACGGATCGGTGGATACCGTAACGCTTTAACCTCCGTCAATAGATCTTCCAATGCAGCGGCTTTACCAGTCAACAACTTTCGACACGCCGTATATTTATGAATTATATAAACGCAAATTTGGTGCGAAAATATTTAATGGTTTAATATATTTACACATTAATTTATTTAGAAACGTTCTTTGCTTATATACACACATTTAATTAAAGCGAAAATTTATATCTACAGCAAATTTTCTATCTGTTTGAATAGCTGTGAACGGGGATGGATTACGTGCGCTGATTATACTAAACTTGTAAGCTAAGCATCCGCAAAAATTGCGATTATCAATCAAAAATGAGGGATAACGTTAATTCTAACACCAATTCATCTTCGATGGCCCTGTAAAAAATGTCACTACTGACAATCAATGCACAACAATATATCATCGGGGTGGCTGAATAATCTTCAAGATCCACAAAGGGTGATCGAGAAAAGATTTACCACGGTAAATTCACAGAACCCTGGTAGATGGTAAGCAATTTCAACACATCAAACTCACATCGCGCGTTCAACGTCTTCCTTTAACCGCTAGACTGATACTCCTTTACGAATCTAAATGATTTCGCCATCACAAATTTCACGCCACGCCAATCATAAAAGACGATTCCTTCAAACCGTAAGTGCGGTAATGACGAGATGAGTTGCGGGAACCTAATTAAAAAAATACGTCGTTAGCATCAATTTACTTCGAGAAAAACATTATGTAATATGATCTGTTGTCTTCGCCTGAGAACGTTCCGAAATCGACTCTAAACCCACGTATTATAAAAACAAAGCAACAATTCTCATTGACATAACGATACTTAAAAATAGAATCATCCATTATTCGCTAGAAATGATTGAGCTCCAATATAAAATTCCTTTTATTAATATACAATCATCAATCGTAATTTAAAAACTTCAATTTATTAACAAACACATCCAAAAATCTATACCCCGTTCATAAAACTACGTCTCCAATTTGTAATAAATCCAGACATCGTCAAAGGAAAAAAAAGAACAGAATTTCCTCTTGCAACTCCTACATATAACATTTTAAGTATTCTAAAGCTCGAGTAAACAAAATAATTTACGGTAGATTTTAACCACATATTACATCATATTGGAGTGTCTTAAGACTTCAAGTCATGTGAGACATTTCACTGACGAGTTCATGTATATTATTTTTTTCTGAAATCGCCAATTATCACAAACATTTATTGTAAAACTTTTAAGGATGAATACGTTCTATAAACATCTAGTAGGGCGCTTTACCACTGCTCTGATTTCTGAGGCGACCAAAACAATTAATCAAGTTTTAATGTTAAAAATAAATATCTGGTGTGGAACACTACACGACCTTCCAACCTACGGAATGGAAATTAAAAGAAATGAAATAATTGTTATAATATTTTTTTGGATAATTATGCAACATCTTTTACAAAATCTGCATTACAAAAATAGGCAACATTTTAAACGCAAAAAAATCATATATGTCAAACAGACGTTTAAAACGTCATGACAAGCAGACGTTAATAGACATCTAGATGCTAACTTAAATTAAAAGTAATGAAATAATTTTAATTTCAATTTTTCTAGGATGACTGTGCAACCTCTTCTTTATACGTTCATAACGAAAACAGGCAACATTGTGAAAACAAAAATAATAATCTATGTCAGAATAACGTTTAAAACTTCATGTTAAATAGAGATTAATAGACATAAATACCTGTAAAAAAAAAATTCCAAATTCGCCGGCTTCTATAAAAATATCGATAGCACAGTTTCGGTATTTTCAATCATATTTATTTAAGGTTTACATTTATTTCGCTTTGCGTTAAAACACTTTGTACAATAAATTTATGTAAAATTAAATTTTCTTTAAAAAATATGTCTACACTTTTGCTTATAAGATTAATTGTTATTCAGATAATGAAACAATTTGAACTACTACTTTAACGTTACCTTAGGAATTTTTTGCAGCTAAATTACGTGTCATATCAAAAAATTGCATAGGCCATAATTAATCGATACGTTTAAGGTTCATATCTAGGTATTCTTATATCTTTGAAATATACAGCTATTTTAGAAATATTTGATAAAAACCGAAATCTGCTCCTAATAAACCCCCGTCTCTGTCGATGGATTCCTTCCAAAATATGATCAGCTCTAAACCAAATGAAAACAAAATTATAAGTGCATAGGTATTTTCGTTCGGAATTATCGTGAACATTAACCTATATCCACTCACAGACACACGCACAGACACAGATATCCAGACATGATGGCCGATCTTACGAAACCTCCCCAAAAGATGTCAAGTCGATTTAGCGATACCCAACAAAAGTTCCTGCTCCAAAACGTTTGAGCAATAGTAGTAAGGGGACGCCATCCCCTCCACTTTCTTTACGTCACAAGACCCGCCCCCTCGGACACCTTTCCCCCCACTTTTTTATACGTCCACATACGAGGCGTACATTTGAAGGGTGGGGTAGGCTTCTTTTCGGGGGCCATTTTGGCTGTATACTCCTTGGAGGTTAGGCAATTGCGCACACATGCAGTGTTCTATTGGAAGGCGTACCGTTAGGCCACGCCCCACTTTTAGCTGACTGGTAGTACGTGCACCAGTCTCCCTGGCATCTGATTGGTCCTTAGCCCCACTACTCTGCCGCTGTGCTCTGATTGGGGGACTAAGTCTTTGAATTCTGATTGGTTATGGCGGGAAATTTGAAATTGCTTTTACTAATAAAGAGGTGCTTGTAAGACACGTGTAGATAATCAAAACTTGTTCTCGAGCCATCGCCCCTGTCGCGGCCCCCGTTGGTTGGTAGTGGTACGGGGCCCTCACCTTATATATAAGTGCAGAAACTAGCTCTAGAGCCTTGGCTCCTATCGTGCCCCTGGTGCAATTGTATCAGGGTCTGCGCCATGGCCCCTTTGAGTTAAAATTCAATTAATTAATTAATCAATCTCCAACAAATCATGCTCGATCAAATCAATCTCAATCAATCAACCGAAATCATGTCTTACAGTTTGCGGAAGTTAGATTACAGTTCAAAACTGAATACGTTAAAGTCTAAATTAAATATGACGTGAAATAATAAATAATTTCTACCCTAATGCAATGATGCTATATATATATATATATATATATATATATATATATATATATATATGTATATATGTATGTATGTATATATAGGCAGATTCTCTCTTTCTAAACAGGCACCACCTATACATTTGGAAAATTATCTCTGATTTATTTGCATGTTCAATTACATACACACAAAATTGTTTCATAGAAACGTGTCCATTAACAGTTATAAAAACCTCATTGAAAAAACTGGAAAGTAATAATTATTTATATATAACATAGAGTTAAATTCAATTAACATGTTTTTAAGAATATCAAACTGATATAATGGAAATAAAAGGCAAAAAGTTTTAATGGTTTTATTATTATATGCAAATTAATAATATCTACAAGTTTAAAATCCGCGAATACGAACCAACTATTTTTAGATCTGATTTTATGACGTCATCCTATAAGAGTAATATTACATTTTAAAATCTTTATCGACATTTTTGTTAGCAATATCAAGTAAAAAGCATATATTAAAAATAATACGTTTACCTTAGAAGTGTTTTTTTCTTCCATTTTTTCTAATAATAACCATATGTTGAACTGAAATGTTTCTTATACAACGTATCCACATGTAGTCTCACTAAACACGTTTTTATGAATGGTTGGATATAAACTGGCTACTTGTATTTAGCATTTATACCGTACTTATAAATTTACATTCAAAATGCGTACAAATATTTCAAAATTTTGCTACTGCAAAATTACTTTTAAATAATTTGAACCTTGAGATTATATAAGCTATTGTTATGGAATGCATTACAAATATTTACAAAATATTTCTTGCCACCGCAAATTACATTAAGGTCTAAAACGCGTGTTCGGTTAGTGTTTGCGCGCAAACACTAACATAACGGGGCGTACCTACGTACAACCTAACATTGTACGTGTGTGATTGTGAGTGCATGTGTATGTACGTACGCCCGTGCGTGGGTGTGCGTGTGTGTAAGAACGTGCATGTGTGTGCATGCATGCATGGGTATATGTGCGTGTGTTTTCGTGTTTATATGTTTTCGCTTTTGTGTTTGCGTGTTTTCGTGTTTCCATGTTTTCGTGTATGCGTGTTTGCATGTTTTTAGCTTAGGGCGTTTTCATGTTTTGCATGTTTGCGTATTTGCATGTTTTCGTGTTTTCGCCTAGTGCGTTTTCGTGTTTGCATGTTTCGCGTTTGCGTGTTTGCATGTTTTCGTGTTTTCGCCTTAGTGCGTTTTCGTGTTTGCGTGCTTGCATGTTTTAGCGTTTGAGTGTTTTAGTGTTTGCGTATTTTTGCCTTAGCGCGTTTTAGTGTTTGCTTGTTTTCGTGTATGCGCATTTTCGCATTACAGCGTTTTCGTGTGTGCACGTTTTCGTGTTTTTGTGATTGCATGTTTTTGCCTTAGAGCGTTTTCGTTTTTCGTTTTGAGTGTTTTAGTATTTGTGTGTTTTCGCGATTGCGTGTTTTTGTGTTTTCGCGTTAGCGTGTTCTTGTGTTTGTTTTCGCGTTTGCGTGATTGCATGTTTTCGCGTTTGTGTATTTTCGTGTTTGTGTTCTTGCATGTTTTAGCGTTTGCGTGTTTTAGTGATTGCTTGTTTTCGTGTTTGCGCATTTTCGCCTTACAGCGTTTTCGTGTTTGCGTGTTTTCGTTTTGAATGTTTTAGTGTTTGTATGTTTTTGCGATTGCGTGTTTTCGTGATTTCGCGTTAGCGTGTTCTTGTGTTTGTATGTTTGCGCGTTTGCGTGTTCTCGTGTTTGCATGTTTTCGCATTTGCGTATTTTCGTGTTACCGTGGTTTAGTGTTAGCGCGTTTTCGTTTGTGTGTTTTAGCGTTAGCGGGTTTTTGTGTTTTTATTTGTATGTTTTCGTTTGTGTGCTTTTGTGTGCGTGTTTTTGCGTTAGCGTGTTTGTATGTTTTTGTGTTTGCGCGTTTTCGTGTTAGTGTGTTTTTCGTTTTGTGTGCTTTCGTGTTTGCGTGTTTTCGCGTTTGCGTGTTTTCGTGTTCTTGCGTTAGCGTGTTTTTGTGTTTGTATGCTTTCGCGTTTGCGTGTTTTCGTGTTTTTATGTTTTCGCGTTTGCCTGTTCTCGTGTTTGCATGTTTTCGCGTTTGCGTATTTTCGTGTTAGCGCGTTTTGGTGTTAGCGTGTTTTCTTTTGTGTGTTTTCGTTTGTGTGATTTCGCGTTTGCGTGTTTTTGCGTTAGCGTGTTTTCGTGTCTGTATGTTTTTGCGTTTGCGTGTGTTCGTGTTAGCGTGTTTTCGTTTGACCCTCGTACTAAACATTGATAGTTGATTGTATGTAGTTGTACGCAATATTGTGTTTACTAAAAACCATAATTGGAAATGCTGTTTGCGATGTCCATTCCGCGGAACTATGTTTAATTAGCCTTTTGACAGATGTATTTACGATAAGATCAGGCTTGCATGTAAAATAATATAGATGTGAAACTAGATAGCTAACGTGTTTTACTGCTACATGCAACACAATATTGAAGATCCTCTTTATGTATTAGAAAACGTACTACAGTCTCGAAATAGAATACAGATCAAATTCAAGGAAATGAACACGGTACAGCTTCTGAGAACGAACTGAATGACTTGAAGAGTGTGGAGCATTTCCAGAGCTGTGCTGAAACCAGTTAATTTAGGAATAACCTCATGTCCATGTAATAATAATAATAATAATAATAATAATAATAATAATAATAATAATAATGATAATAATAATAATAATAATAATAATAATAATAATAATAATAATAGTGTCTGATAAAAACTGTCAGGGGTTATTAGCTGCTTTATAGGTTGTTACAATATAATCGTTCAAAGTGAGGACGATGAGATGAATGTATCTCCAAATCTTGATGATGGTAATGTTCTCTATGAAATTTCAAGTAAATTAGATTACGTTACTCTTATTTCACATTAGAAATTTTAAAGCGTTTAGTTAACATTGCTATAAATCTTAACTGGTAAAAATCCATATAACGTGAAGTACGTGTGTGCGTGTGTGCGTGTGTGCGTGTGTGCGTGTGTGCGTGTGGTGTGTGCGTGTGTGCGTGTGTGCGTGTGTGCGTGTGTGCGTGTGTGCGTGTGTGCGTGTGTCGTGTGTGCGTGTGTGCGTGTGTGCGTGTGTGCGTGTGTGCGTGTGTGCTGTGTGCGTGTGTCGTGTGTGCGTGTGTGCGTGTGTGCTGTGCGTGTGTGTGTGTGCGTGTGTCGTGTGTGCGTGTGTGTCGTGTGTGCGTGTGCGTGTGTGCGTGTGCGTGTGTGCGTGTGTGCGTGTGTGCGTGTGTGTCGTGTGTGGTGTGTGCGTGTGTGCGTGTGTGGTGTGTGTGTGTGTGTGTGTGTGTGTGTGTGGTGTGTGTGGTGTGTGTGGTGTGTGGTGTGTGTGGTGTGGTGTGTGTGGTGTGGGTGTGGGTGTTGTGTTGTTGGTGTGGTGTGGTGTGCGTGTGCGTGTGTGGTGTGGGTGTGTGTGGTGTGGTGTGCGTGTGCGTGTGCGTGTGCGTGTGCGTGCGCGTCGCGTGGCGCGCACGGGGCGTGCGTGCGTGAGTGCGTGCGTGTGCATAATTGGTATACAGATAAATCATGGTTACATGAAGAGAGAATACATCCGTATAAAACAAAGCATAGGGTAGAAGCTTTTATTATTTCGACTAATAATTTTAGACCTTAATGTAATTTGCGGTGGCAAATAATATTTTTTTAATGTTTGTAATGCATTCCATAACAATAGTTTATACAATCTCAAGGTTCAAATTATTTAAAAGTAATTTTGCGGTAGCGAAATTTTTAAAATAATTGTAAGCATTTTGAATGTAAATTTATAAGTACAATATAAACGCTAAATACCAGTAGCAGTAATCAGGTTTTGTGTATTACTTTCTAAATTAGTGAATGATCGGAATGCAATAGCCAGTTTACATCCAACCATTCATAAAACGTGTTTAGTGAGACTACATGTGGATACGTTGTATAAAAATTTTTTTCAGTTCAACATATGGTTATTATTAAGAACAACTGAAAGAAAAAACACTTCTAAGGTAAACGTATTATTTTTAATATATATGCTTTTTACTTGATATTGCTAACAAAAATGTCGATGAAGACTTTTAAAATGTAATATTACTCTTATAGGATGACGTCATAAAATCAGGTCTACAAATAGTTGGTTCGTATTCGTCGATTTTAAACTTGTAGTTATGGTTAATTCGCGTACAATAATAAAACCATTAAAACCTTTTGCCTTCCATTATATCAGTTTGATATTCTTAAAAACAATCCGCCAAAATTAAAGAAGTACTAGAACTCATCATTCTAAGCAAAAAAGTTCATGTGTACATGGGTCCGGAAATGCTTCGTTTCTGAGATACAGGGTGTCAAAGTTGAAAAAAAAATCGCGTTTTGTTCAATATCTTTCGACTGTTTCGAAATAGTTTCATGAAATTTCGTATACGGGGTTTTTTTTTGATGACAAATTCAAATTTGTGGTCCATTTAGTTGTGGTTTCTAGAGGGCGCCAGCGGCAACCATTTCGACCACTTTAAATCTTTGCAACTGTTTTGTGCTACACTATATGCCATTTTGGACTAAAAAAATAGATTCTCCTGTCTTTTCTGCTACAAAAAGGTATATCTTAGTGAAGTCGCTAGGAGCAACCCTTTCCGAGAAAAAGACATTTATAACTCACAATGTTTATTTATGTAAAACTAACTTTTGTATGGAGCACTAAAATATCCAACATTAAAAAAAGAAAAAGAAACAAAATTAGTATTAAAAGTATACATGTATGTCTAGGCATTTTATCGTATTTAATTATGGATTTTTTATTAAAATTTTATTATCAATGAACGCAAAGGGACAGATAAGTACATAAGTAAACAAGTAAGTTACTTAGTAACAATTAAAAATTCCTATTGATAAACCTGTCAAAAGAATACCCTCCGAAAATGTGTATGCATCATGAGTTTTAAAAGCGTTTTTCTCGGAAAGGGTTGCTCCTAGCGACATCACTAAGATATACCTTTTTAGAAGAAAGATAGGAAATCGATTTTCTAGTCCAAAATGGCATACAGTGTAGCAAAAAAAATTGCTACGATTTAAAGGGTCGAAATCGTTGCCTGGCTCTAGAAACGACAACAAATTGACCACAAATTTGAATTTGTCATCCCAAAAAACCCGTATACGAAATTTCATGAAACTATTTCGAAACAGTCGAAAGATATTGAAGTAAACGCGATTTCTTTTTTCAACTTTGACATCCTGTATCTCGGAAACGAAGCATTTCCGGACCCATGTACATATGAACTATTTTGCTTAGAATGATGAGTTCTAGCAGGCTATTAATTTTGGCGGATTAGATAAGATTCACCCTGTATATAGGTAATTATTACCTTCCAGTCTTTTTAATGAGGTTTTGTAACTGTTAATTAACACGTTTCTATGAAACAATTTAGTGTGTATGTAATTGGACATGCAAATAAATCAGACATAATCTTCCGAATGTATAGGTCGTGCCTGTTTAGAAAGAGAATCCGCTTTATATATATATATATATATATATATATATATATATATATATATATATATATATATATATATATATATATAGTTGATTATAGGTTTCAGCAGTGTAGTATGAAACACTGTTGTTTATCCGGGCGTTGTCTCGCGTCTGCTGGTGATGCTTCTGACTCCTGCCAGTACAAAAACGACGTTTCGGCAAAGTCTCATTTGCCATTTTCAAGTTTTCTCCTTCTACAACTACTTTATTCGGCTCCGTGTTACTCGAATCGAACTGAGGTCCTGCTGTCCTGTCTTCTGTTTATATTCGGTGTTGTGTACTTTCACTGCTTTCACTGTTTTCCCTGCTTTCACTTTCCCTTCTTTCTCTTTCTCGGTGTTGGATGGTGCTGCTGTGCATGATGTTGGTATGGATGGTTCTCGTTTGGGTGATCGTTTCCTTGTGTGACGATGTTCTGCTAGTGTTATCTTCCATGTATTAGGCAGTCTTTGGGAATCGTCTCGTGTGTTAAGGTTCTGTTCCCGTTTCTCAATCTCGATCGCCTCTCGAATAGTTCTTTTTACCGCATGAGTAATGCTGGCTATCATCTTTGTGTTTTCAAAAGCGATGTTGTGTGATGTTCTACTGGCGTGTTGGGCTAACGATGATGTAGCTATATTCTTCTCGACACCATTCTTGTCTTCCTCTCATCGAACGTTGATCCGTCTGTTTGTTTGTCCTATGTACACCTTGTCACATGTCCCGCAGGAGATGCTATAGACTCCTTGGTCCTCCAAGTCGATTTTGGTTTTAGGTGTTGGGAGCACTGATGGTATTTTTCTGTCAGTGCTGAACGTTGTCCTTATGTTGTGTTTGCTGAGGATTTTTGCAATCTTGTCTGTCGTTCCCTTTACATAAGGAAGTGTGACCTTGGCTGTTGGTTACCAGCAAATCCTCAGCAAACACAACGTAAAGACAACGTTCAACACGGACAGAAAAATATCACACACTAAACAAAATCTTTGACCAATCTAGCATCTGATGTAAATCTAGACAAAAAGGATCACGTTCGACAGGAAGACAAGATGTCAGAAAATAAACACACGTTACAACACGCGTACACAAATCGTTTTGACAAAAAGATGTGCAACATTATTGGCAAAAGAATAGATCGATTAAACGAGAAAGAACATAACGAACGATAAACTGCAATACTGAAAATACATAACATCGTCAGAACGATCGAACGACATCCTACATCTAACGATCAACACTGAAAGAAGAAGAAAGAAAGCAGAAAATAAATGAAAACAAATAACAGAGACAGAAAGGACCTAGTTCGATTCGAGTAACAACATCAAAGGAGAAAACTTGAAATACAAATGATATTAAAGTCATATGATTATATATATATATATATATATATATATATATATATATATAGCATCATTGCATTAGGGTAGACATTATTTATTATTTCACGTCATATTTAATTACTTACTTTACTTCAACGTGTTCACTTTTGAACTGTAATCTGACTTCCGCAAACTGTAAGACATGATTTCGGTTGATTGATTGAGATTGATCTAATTGATTTGATCGAGCATGATTTGCTGGAGATTGATTGATTAATAATTAATTAATTGATTTGTTTGTGTGTGAGAAAGAGCCGAAAGAGAGAGAGGGAAAGAGAGAAACAAGATAGAGCAAGAGAAAGGTGTGCATGATCAACTTCTATTATAGAAAATGTTCATTAGTCTATACGCCACTAGATGGCGCTAAAATCAGTTTTAACTCAAAGGGGCCACAGCGCAGACAGATACAATTGCACAGGGGCACGATATGATCCAAGGCCCTATAGATAGTTTCTGCACTTATATATAAGGTTAGGGCCCCATACCATTACCAACCAGGGGAAGGGAGGCGACAGGGCGCGAAGGCTCGAGAACAAGTTTTTTACAAGAACATCTTTATTATTAAAAGCAATTTCAAATTTCCCGCCATAACCAATCAGAATGCAGAGACTTAGTCCTCCAATCAGAGCACAGCGGCTGAGTAGTGGGGCTAAGGACCAATCAGAAGCCAGGGAGGCTGTTGCACGTACGACCAGTCAGCTAAAAGTGGGGCGTGGCCTAACGTTACGCCTTCCAATAGAACACTGCATGTGTGCGCAATTGCCTAACCTCCAAGGGGATACAGCCAAAAAGGCTCTTAATACAACCAAATTAAGGGCTCAACTCCGCCCAAGGGTTGAAAATGGCCCCTGAAAAGAAGCCTACCCCACCCTTCAAATATACGCCTCCCACGTGGGCGTATAAAAAAGTGCAGGGGAAGGTGTCCCAGGGGGCGGGGATTGTGACGTACAAAAGTGGAGGGGATGGTGTCCCCCTTACCACTAGTAATTAATCACAAACGGGCGATTTCAGAAAAATTATTATTTATCACTTCAGGGACTTATAAAATGGAGTTTAAATTGTCAAGTTTAAACTTCAAATTTCTCACAGGTAAATGACATTGCAAATTTTGTTACATAACTAAGTGCTTAAATGTGTTTTGAACATAGCGAACTAATGGCAAGGTCTAAATTAATAAAAAAAATGTAACCTTTTTATTAAATTATTTCTGCTAATTAAAATTAATGCCATGGTAATTTTATACTAAAATAGACTGTTTTGAACTTTATAGGTAGTTATGCCTCAAATGTTACGTAATAAATACTCACAGATGAAAGTTTAAAAACTTTCCGCTTTGCAATAAAACATACGTGTAAGAACTCAAAATCACCATAAATGCTAACGTCACTATGATTAAAAATATTTGTCATACGTGCATTTTCCATAAACATAATTTGGAGCACAACTACACATAAAATTTAAAAAATAGTTAATTTGAATACTAAATTGCCATTATTTTAGTTTGAATTAATTTCATGATTGTAATAGAAATTTATCACAAAAATAGATTAATTGCGATGGCGATGAAAATTGTATTCTAACAATGAGAAACCCTAAATAACAAATTAAATTTTAAATTCGCAAAACTAGAATTTATTTTATATGGTAATTGTTTCATATCTAATTTTATGCTAAATTTACTTTACATACATATAATGTTTGCATAATCTGGCGTTCTAAATTTTTCCTATCTAATCTAGGGCTAGAAACAAAGAAATGAAACAAACAAAATACATCCACGTACAACACAAAATTAAAAAACACCGAACGCGTTTCGGTAGCTACGCTATCATGATCAGCGGTCGACTAGCTTTTTTTTGGTACGTCGGTGTATTTTGTTTGTTACAGATCCTGCCACAGTTCCAGTGTTCCAGATTTTTCAAAAAAATGAAACATTGCCAGGACCTTGTTTTTGATTATTCGCCTTTGTTTATAGTTTAAAAGAGATAATTTAGATTTAATTTTTTCCTTTCAACCTACATATACATGTGTTTGTATAGAAGGCTGTACAATCGACTTTGTTTTCACTATCGCTAGAGCGAATTATTAGCTCATTTTACAACGTTTGGTAAAGTTTTCCCAAAATCGGCCTTGATGTCCGAGTGTGCATGTGTGTGGGGAAGTATGCTAGTACCCACGATAACTTCAGGGCCATAACACCTATGTACCTAAAATTTCGTACTTAAACTTATTTTATTTCTACTGGAGCTAATTAGATTTTGGGAGAAATTCAGCTAATTAAATAGGACGTTAGAATTGTATTACCGGCATTTTACAGAAGCGGGCGGCTTTGGATTTTTTTTAAGTTAGCACCTATCAATCTCACAAGTAGTTTTAAACGTACATTTGACATAGATTATTGTTTTTTATTTTTACAATGTTGCCTATTTTCGTATGAACATATTAAAGTATCTGGTGTGGAACAACACAACCTTCCAATCTACAAAGCGGAATCTAAAATAAATGAAATCATTTTAATAATATTTTTTGAATAATTATGCATCGCTCTTTTTAATACGTTCATAATGAAATGGGCAACACTGAAAAAACAAGAACAATGATCTGTGTATGTGTCAGATAGACGTTAATAGACATATACAACGTGCCCAAGATAAGGATGGGGATCTTGAAAACGGCAAGAGACACGAAGGCGGTTAAATTAGAGAAAGGTTGTATAATTTAGGACATATTCACATGTAGTTCGCAAAATTTCATTATTGTTTATTGTTTCCGACATTTAAAATAAAATGTGATTTTTGGGTTCTTCTTTTTTTGTAATTCCTTCATTTATTTTAAAAGGTTTTTAAAAATCAAAGGTACTTCTGCATTTTGAATTCTACTAGATGGCGTTTTCAAATTTTTTATTCGACGTTCCGTCTCCGAGAAACCATCATCAACTTTATGATTTTATATAGCCGTAACCAACGAAACGCCCTGTTTTCTACAGTGCTTTTTAATACGAATTTAACCATGTATTACACATTATGGTTTTGAAGCTGAAAAATTCTCATTTTCATTTTTACATCAATTAATATTAGAAGGCTTTGATAAAATAACACTTGTTTAACAAACTAAAATCATATACAATTCAAATAACAACTATCTCAACGCAATAAACAGCTTTCAAGCAAAATGTTAAAGAAGTGTTATTTCATCAAAGCCTTCTAATATGAACTAATATAACATGGAAAATGTATAAAAGAAAATCCGAATTTTTCAGCTTAAAAACCACAGTGTGATACATAGTTAAATTCATAATAAAAATACTATTGAATATAGGGTGTTTCCTTGTTTGCGGCGATATAAGAAATAAAGTTGATGATGGCTTCTCGGAGATGAGACGCCGAATAAAAAATTTGACAACACCATCCAACAGAATTCAAAAAGTGACAATGAAGTACCTTTGTGAACATGCCCTAAATTATACAACTTTTCTCTAATTGAACCGCCTTCGAATTTATTACCGTTTGATGTTCATCCTTATCTTGGGCACATTGCAGATGCTAACTTAAAAAAAATTTGAAGTCGCCAGCTTCTTTAAATATCGACAATACTATTTAAGTATTTTCAATCGTAGGTAATTAATTTTTGGTCTATATATTAATAAACTTTATAAAAGTGTAAAATTGAATTCTTTAAAAACATTTTCTTATAAAATTAGTCGTTAATCAGATATTGAAAAAATTTGAACTAACACTAACATTCTACCATATAAATTGTTTTGCCGCTAAATTTGGAATCTAATTAGCTCCTGCAGAAATAAAAACAAACTTAAACACGGAATTCTAGGTACGTACGTGTTGTCGTTTGGAAGTTATCGTAGATAATGACGTACATCCAAACACACACTCAACCACACCCACATCCACGCTCTCGCCAATAACCGTACCTACACCACACTCAGCCCCCAATGGTGAAGATGATCCGGTCCTACCTCACCAGTCGATGCTTCAGGACGAAACTACCCCACTGTAGGTCGCTTCCCAGGATAACCAACGCGGGAGTTCCTGAAGGTTCGATACTAGCCCCTAAGCTTTTGAATCTTTATGTTTCGGATTTGCTGAGGACAGACGGAACCACCCTAGCCACTTACGTGGACGGCACCACAGTCCTCGCCCAGTCACACAGCTACCACCAGGCGGGCAAGATCCTACAACGAGCAGCGGATGACCTGGACGGATGGTACTCCAAATAGCGCATCGGAATCAACCCTGAGAATAGCACCGCGGTCCTGTTCACCCGAAGACACATTAGGCCCACGAGGAACTTCTCCATGTTCGGCCAGGACATCCCACGGAGGGATTCCGTGAAGTACCTGGGACTCCTCATGGACATTAAGCTCCGATGAAAGCAGCACGTCGCAGACACACGAGCCAAGGCCTACGGCATCATCAAGAAGGTGTATCCGATCATGGGGGGAACAGCGCTCAAACGACCGACAACAAGATGCTGATCTACAGGTCGACCATCCGCCCGATGCTGTCCTACGCCTGCGAAGCATGGGCATACGCTGCTCCGTCGTACATCAAGCGCCTTCAGACCATCCAGAACAAGTGTCTCCGGATCATCACCGACGCTCCCTGGTACGTCAGGAACCACTGCCTTCACAAGGACCTCAAGATGGCCACCCTAATAGAATTTATGAAAACCCATCCAGGAGATGGTACTAGCGGCCCATACAAATCCCGTCATTGCGGGATTATGGAACTACGACACCAACGACGAGACGAGGCACAAGAGGCCGAAGATCATGCTGTGTTAAGTGAAATGAAATATTATACCATGCAGTTATATGCCTATTTATTGTTACATACCTTAAGTTAGTTTAAGTTAGGTAGGAATAAAATGAAATATAGCTACTATGCCCTGAACAAAGCAAGGTCCGATGAAGGTATAGGGGGCATCTGCCCGGTATACGTAGTCCTACCGATTAAAATGACCCAGCCCACACTCACCCGCATCCACACCCACAACTACCCTCACACACTCACACTCGCACTCACACTCACACCCAAACCCTCACCCACACCCACACCCTCACTTACACCCATACCCACACCCACGCCCGCACCCATTCCACACCCAAATCCGTCACCCACATGCACACGAACACGCACAAGTATACGTACGCGCACACGTACATGCACACGCACACGCACACTCAACCGAACACCCACACGCACACTAATATGCACACACACATACACACAACCACGCATACACAAACACACACACACACACACCCACGCATACACAAACACACACACCCACACCACACGCACATGCACACACACACACACACAGACATACAGAGGGACAAACACACACACCACACACACACACACACACACACACATCAGACCACACGCACGCGCGCTCGTTACAAGACGCACGCACACGCACACCTACGACACCCACACAGCACACGCACACGCACACGCACACGTACACGACACGCACACGCACACGCACACGCACACGCACACGCACACGCACACGCACACGACACCACAGCACACGCACACGCACACGCACACGCACACACGCACACGCACACGCACACGCACACGCACACGCACACGCACACGCACACGCACACGCACACGCACACACACACGCACACGCACACGCACACGCACACGCACACGCACACGCACACGCACACGCTCACGCACACGCACACGCACACGCACACGCACACGCACACGCACAACACGCACACGCACACGCACACGCACACACACACGCAAACGCACACGCAAACGCAAACGCACACGCACGCGCACACCTACACACGCACACACACACACGTACACATCAGACCACACGCACGCGCGCTCGTTCACAAGTACGCACGCACACGCACACGCTACGCACCCGCACACGCACACGCACACGCACACGTACACGCACACGCACACGCAGACGCACACGCACACGCACACGCACACGCACACGCACACGCAGACGCACACGCACACGCACACGCACACACACACGCAAACGCACACGCAAACGCAAACGCACACGCACGCGCACACCTACACACGCACACACAGACACACACACACTCTCTCTCTCTGTGACATAGACACACACGCGCACGCACACACGGTCAATCTTGCGAAACTATGTCAAACGTTGTGAAATTATGTAATAAGTCGATTTAGCGTTAGTAAAAGGAGTCGATTACGTAACCTTCTATACCTATATGTAGGTTGCAAGGTAGTTTTAAACAATTTCTCTTCTTTTCATATTTTTTCAAACCTAACTAACAGCAACCGCGATGGTTAAGCACGGTCGCCACCGTGCTACCGTAACGGTTTTATTTCCAACCCCCGACGCCGCCCGTCCACCTACACACATAGCACACACAACACACGGCACACACTTACGCACACGCCCTCGCCTCGCCACCACCATCCTCAAGTACACTATCCCATTCAAACGCCTCATCCATTTCTGCCTTATCCACACACTCCAGCATTCCCACACGTTCCACCGCCTCCACAAAACCACACAAACCCGCACACACACACACAAACCCGCACACACACACACACACAAACCCGCACAAGCACACAAACCCGCTATCTTACCCACACTCGCCCAGCCACCTGCACCTGCCGTGATTTCTACACCCTCTTCCCCCAATCCTAATCCCACCCGCTCTCAAGGCTTGAGGTATTGCATCCGCAATTTCCCGAAATCCATAACCACCCAGAAATCCCTATTCAATTCCCTTAAACCCCTAAACCTTCCCTGGTTAAACTTAACGTTTAACCACACCTATCTCTTAGAGACCTCCTTTCCCTTGCCGGATGGTATACAGCTTTGGCTGAGACACCATTTAGGTGAACCCACTGTAACCCTAACCTAACTATCCAGTCCCCATCTCTCCAATTCCAACCCTAGACCTCCCTACTTTTCCTGCGTGATTCGTCGCGTAGATAAGGACATCCTAGAACTCGAGATACTCGATTCGATTGATATTCCACCCATAAGGAAGGTCGTTCGCGTTTCTGATAAGGCGAATAACACCCTCACATCCTTAATCCGCATCATCACCGATTCCAAAACTACCCTATGTAGCCTCCTCGCACGCGGTGTCGTCATGTTCGGGCGCCACTACAGTTGCGAACACTCCCTTATCCCTCAGCCCCTCCCCAAGTATTGTTCCACTTGTACGCAGGTGGGGCATACCGCTGAGGAGTCTCCTACCCACTCTATCCGATGTTACAGCTGTGGCGAAAGCCACAGATCCTCCTCCTGCAGATCCTCGGCTAACCCAAGGTGAGACAACTGCCGGGAAGCTCACCCTACCTATTCCTTCAAGTGCTGTAAGCGGCGGGAACCTCCCAGTTACCACGTAGAAGATGGCATCCTCGAACACCTGTCTTCCGAAGAGTCCGACTCGGAGGACACAGCCCACCTGAAACCTATTCTCGATACCGAATCCCTTACCATCAAGGACTTCCTGCAAGTCCTTACCCACCCCTCATCCAGATGTTCCCCGACAGGCGAACTTGGTTGCCCGTGCCCTAGATTAGCTATCCCGAAACTTCTTCCAACGGAGTATCAACATCTGCGTATGAAGTCTGGTTGTAAGGCTTTCGAAGGAATTTGTTGGCCATCAATATACAACATGTAGTTACTATTGTCGTGGTGAAAATTGAACGGATTTGACATTATCCAATGATTTTCGCTGTATACCCGTAGGTATAGTTAACACTTTTATGCCTGTCTTTGTAACAGGGTATTTTGCTGCACTTGTTTCTAAGGCTTTAGCGTGAGCAATTAGAATGGTTGGATTGATTCACATACGTCTCACCAGTAAACTAGCGTACATAATTCGCGTCTTGTAATTTGAACCTTGTGCTGGAATTAGACTAAAGCTACCTCTTGATCTTTAACTCCACTTATGAGAAACTTTTGATATTTTGATATTTTGTTTCTTGAAAAGTTTTGTACACCACCGCCACAAAGTCTTTACCTTTATCCGAAGATTTGTCGATGTACTGTCACACTCCTTAAAAATATCACCGACTAATTCAATTATAGATACTGCTGTCTTCGTTTCAAAAGCTTGCGCCCAAGCCTTCTTGGTCAACCCATCAATAACCGTTAAGATATAATTGTAGTCACTATTGTATTTACTTAATGTTCGCATATCGCAAAGATCCGCTTGCCACAGCTCGTTAATGTTGTTCACAATGTACCTATTGCGCTGAAACTTCCTCCTGACTGGTTGATGTATCGTATATGCTTCCTATGCCTGCAGCCAATTTTTCACTTCGTCATATTTACCTTTTACAACGTTTCTTAAAAGTGTTATACCCGCAAACCGCGTAGGACCATAGTTTGTTCTAGCCTTAGCCCCACCTATGTACAACCAATCAGGTAAAAGGAATAGGTGTGGCCACGCCTTAGTGAAGCCATAAGGGCCTTAAACCCCCACCTTAACGCATACAAAATGGCTACTAGACCACATGCTAGGGGCATCCAACACCCTTAACCAAGGGGTTAGACTGCCAAAAACGCTCTTAGTATTGCCAAAAGGACCTTAGTTAGGGACCGAATCCCGTCCAGGGGTTTAAGACGCCCCCGAAAAGATGACGACCCCACCACACCCCACTCAGGTCCCCACCCATGCCCCACTCCACTCGCCACCACTTTTAATTAATTATGACGTCATAACCTCAGCGGTCCCCATTCTACTTACATTTAATACTAATAAAGGTCAGTGTTGCCTTTGTCGATCGACCATTTCCTGTTATAAGTATGAATGGCTTAGATCTTAAGTTTCCCATCTCTGCGTTGATGCCTCCCAATATCTTCTTTTTAATATGTCTGTATTACAATGGCTATTGCGCAGCTTAATTACATTCTTTGCTACTCGATTGGCTCATTCAACTTGTCATACTAAACGGGTGCAATATACATTATTTGCAAGGGGTGCAAGCTTTGGAAGGATCGTTTCAATTCCGATTTTCCTCTCACCTAGGATATGAAAGAATTTAAGACAGCCGTTCTTAAGTATCTCTTGGCAGTTCAAAATCCCCTACGTGTAATTCTAAGTGTTCCGGAGTGCTTTAGCACATTAGGGTAAAAATTTCGATCTCCTTTCAGTAAAGAAAAATCGGTTTATTCATTTTGAAGTTACTCAGTCATAGGCTGATACACATATACTCATGTTAAACTTCTAACACCCCTCTATCCGCGTCGGCGGTTAAAAAATCTATTGATCTGTTCCAGCTGGTACTTCGCAAACTTTTAAAATAGTTTAGAACTCATAACTTTTAACTAATTTCATTGAATTAATTAATTGTTTATTTAGTTAGAACGTTATAAACAATATTTTAGTTGGGTTGGTTGGTTGAGTGGGTGGGCGAGTGAGTGAGTGAGTGAGTGAGAGAGTGAGTGAGTGAGTGAGTTTGTGTGTTTTTGGGTGAGTGCGTGCGTGCATGTGTGCGTGCGTGAGTGAGTGAGTGAGTGAGCGAGTGAGTGTGTGGGTGAGTGAGTGTGTGTGTGTGTGTGTGTGTGTGTGTGTGTGTGTGTATGTGTGTGTATGTGTGTGTATGTGTGTGTATGTGTGTGTGTGTGTGTGTGTGTGTGTGTGTGTGTGTGTGTGCTGTGTGTGTGGTGTGTGTGTGTGTGTGTGTGTGTGTGTGTGTGTGTGTGTGTGTGTGTGTGTGTGTGTCTGTGTGTGTGTGTGTGTGTGTGTGTGTGTGTGAATGTATGTTAGTTATCCACGATAACTCCAGAACAAAAATACCTACGTACTTAATATTTTGTGTTAAAGCTTGTTTTCATTTGGATTAGATCTGATTGTATTTTGGGAGAAATCGAGCGGCGGAGAGGTGCGTTTATTATGGGCAGTTATTTGCTTTGGTTTGCACACTTCAAAGATATAAAAATACCTAGATAGATTTACATAAATTTCTTTTATAAAGTTTTTTTAATATAACGCGAGCCAAGTCAAAAAAATAATTAAATATGAATGAAAATGATTATACTTCATTATTGATATCTTACAGAAGCGGGTGGCTTTGGAATTTTTGTTAAGTTAACATGTATGTATTAATATTTATCTGACGTGAAGTTTTAAACGTCATTCTGACAGATTATTTTTTTGTTTTTATAATGTTGACATTTCGTTCAATTTTTCAAGTTAGCATCTAGAAACTTATGACGTCATGTATTTTTGCACAATGACGTCATCATTGGTGCTTTTCAATGACAACCCCAATTTTTTTTGCTGCTTTTTATTAGATGGTCCAACCACTTAAATTATGTTGTAAAAAAAACTGGTACCTTAGATAACTATTTTTTTGAGAAAATAACTCATTTACCGTAAGAAATGAAAATGTAACTTTAATGGAAGAAAATCGTAATTAAATCTCAAAACAAACGAAATTTATCACAAATGTTAAAAATTGCGCTTCGTTAACCATTTGGCAATGATAGATGCGAATGTAAAGAGTTTTTACACTCAAGGACTTCAGGAGGAATGTGCGTTTTTGCAAATTATCGTTATCACGGCTGTATTATTTTTGACGGATGAAACAGAAACTATTCGTAAATTTGACGTTTTAAAAACATCAATTGATTTAGTGGTAGTGTGAAAGAAGCATTTAACAACTTTTTTAAAAGCGAATTCAATTTGCCGTTAACAAAAAATGCCGAGTTTAACTGAACGGGAAAAAATAGAAACTTTGATAATGGTTGGATATGGTGATAAGCTTAGAACACATGAGGAAACATATGAATTATTCAACCAAGAACATCCTAATAGACCGCCTATTGCAAGATCCACAGTAAGTAAATTGGTTGCCAAATCTACTGAAACGGGATTCGCCCATGATTTGCCTCGGCAAAGTCGATCTTGAGTAAATGAAGGAACCCGATTAGATGTGTTACTTGAATTGGAAGAAAATCCTCACCATTATACAGGGGAGCTAGCCCTAAATAACAACGTAGACCACTCTTTTCTCGTGACGTTGTTCAAGAAAGAGAATATCACCCTTACAAAGTTCAATTGATTCACGAATTAAACGAGGATGATTCAGACCGCCGCATGCAGTTTTGCGAAGAACTAATGTTACGCTGCGATGGAGATCCCAATTTTTTAAACAATATACTATTTTCAGATGAAGCCACTTTTTACCTAAATGGGACAGTACAACGTCACAATTGCAGGTATTATACAAGAAAAAATGTCCACTAGACTCAAGACTCTCACAGTCAACGCCAAAGAAAATTAAATGTTTGGATTGGAATCGTCGGACGTCGTTTAATGGGACTTTACTTTTTTTAAGGGAACCTTAACAGCAGCACGTTATTTGGACTTTTTGCAGTTTGATTTAGTGTCAGCTCTGACAGGAATGTTTCCAAATTATCACGAAGCAGATGTACCCCATCAGTATATTTGGTTTCAACATGATGGGACTCCTCCTCGCTTTGGAATCAACATCCGTCAATATCTTGACGCCACATTTCCCGGAAGGTGGATAGGACGTGGGTGGCCACCGCGTTCCCCAGACTTAACTCCCTTAGATTTTTTTCTATGGGGTTACTTAAAATCAAAGGTTTATTTTAATAGGCCAAATAATTTAGACGAGCTACGACAAAGAATTTGCACTGAAGTGGAGCGCATTACTCCTGAGGTCCTTGAGCGAAGTGTACAAAATGTTTACACTCGTATCGGTCAGTGCCAAATGGTTAACGGAGCGCAATTTGCACATTTGCGATAAATTTCGTTTGTTTTGGAGTTTAATTATGATTTTCTTCTATTAAAGTTACATTTTTATTTCTTACGCTAAATGTGTTATTTTCTTAAAAAAATAGTTATCTAAGGTACTAGTTTTTTACACCATAATTTAAGTAGTTGGACCACCTAATAAAAAGCAGCAAAAAAATTGGGGTTGTCATTGAAAAAATAAATGATGACGTCATTGTGCAAAAATGCATGACATCATAAGCAAAATTTTGTCATAAGGTGGCTAATTAAAAAGTAAAATTGACGTCTAGGAAACATTAAATAATGCAATTATAAATTTTGTTCCTTACTTTATCACCACACTCAGGCCCCCCGTAACCGGGCGTGTAACGCGTGCAACGCACGCGGGCGCCACCCCAAAGGGGCGCCCAACTGAAGGTTTGGCAAAAAAAATGTTTTTAAATCTAGAAAAACAAATATAGAAAAAAATTTTAAAAAAATAATAATGCGCAAGGGTGAATAAAAATAGAGAGAGAATTAAACAATTCAAATACTTAACTAGTTTGCTGTTTGTCGCCTTTCGGTTCTCAACTGCTCGCTCGGGTTTTAGTTCTCGGAAACTTAGGTCGCTTGACTTGCCGCTTTGAGGTCGGTGTGTTTTCAGTGACCGTTCTACTGCTGCTCGTATTCGCTTCGCTATGGTTGTCGTCGAATTGTGGAATAAAAATAAGTAAATGCCTTTACTTGTCAAGTTTCAAGCAAATACTTAGTGGCCACATTTAGTTTGTTAAGGATTAACAAGTATTAACTTTCGGATTGACGGGTAAAAGCGTTCACTTGTTTTTATTCACCCGACCCAATGTAAGAAATATTTATTTTGGTGCTACGACATATTAAATTTTCATACAGTTTTAACTTAAGGTTTTATTAAACACTTAGAGATGAAATTAATAATTTTATCAATATTTGTATATAATATACATAAATAATATTTTTAAGTTAAACTGCTACTTTAAATAAAATATGGTGCACTAAAAACGGGAAAATAATTATTAGGATACATTATGAGACTTTCTAAAGATTCTAACATCTTTAAAAATTAACAATTAGTTTAAAATGTGGGATGTAGGTTAAAATATTTTTTTAGCGAACTTGCGCCCCCACGTTTTTATTTTTAATTGTTAAATGTTCCAGAGGTCAGGATACCTCAGAAATATTTTTACCTATACTTTCTATTTTTTGGTTCTTAGTTTTTCACTTGACTAGAGTTACCTCTACTCTACGACTGCAACATTAAATTCAGGATAAAAAGACCTTTAAAACGAGGTATCACTTGATCTCTTTCTAATTTAAAATTTTTAAGGGCAGCTCTCACCCTCGCTCAAGGGTTGATACTGTAGGGTTAAACTTAAAATATGATAATATAATATTTTCACGGAAACCTAAAATATGTGCGGAAACTTTTGTAAGAATCGGTTGAGTAGAAGTAGTTCAAAAAGTTATTGCAAGATTAAAAACAAACAATAAACAACTATACAGGTCGAACGATATTACATAATAGATATTTATGTATTAAGGGCATAATCAGAAGATTATGGCTCGAGAGAATGATAAAAGCCCGACGCGAAGTGAAGGGCCTTTATATTCCTGAGAGCCATAATCTACAATTATGCCCGTGGTACATACAATGTTTTATTTTATTTTGCACCATGAAACTGGAACAAAATATTAAAAAGATTCAGTATTTTCGGCAAGTTTTTAAATGCAAATGCAGTGAAAGAAAGTCGACAGTAGGCTAATTTGTTGTTACTAAGATACTGTGATATTGCTATTATATATCATGTCATGTGTTTGCTGTCAATCATGCTGCTTAGCATCAATGACATTTCCGTGCTATAAAGACCACATTACGCCCGCATTTGGAGGCGTATAAAGAACATTATGGTGGCAAAATAAAATAAAATCGTTTATTAACAACTAAACCCTTATTTTAAATTTTTGTTAATATTTAACATTTTTTTGTAAATAAAGGATTGCATTTTTAAACCAAATCCGAATATTATGCAGTATTCGTAAATCGCCAAGCTTGTCTATAAACGTGAAAACTTGTCCAGACTTGCATTTTGCCAGTTCGGACTCGAAAGGTTCACGAGGTATAAATTAAAACAACAAAAGGCGTTAGCTAATCAGTTCTTGATATTCACACAAGAAAACGGAAGATAAATTATAAATTAGACGTGTTTTAAAGTGGTAGAAAGAAAATATTCGATTCGATCAAGTGTTTTATATTTTTTGTTAGTGTGTTTGGTGTGGAAATTAAATTAAGGATGAAATGGTAGTATTATATTATATCATACAAAAAATAATATAAATAATTGGACACATTTTATATTGATCTAGCATATTGGCTTATATTAGCTTCACTTGCTTAATTCTAGGAACCACAGAAGAGAAAACGACCTTCTGGCGCAAAATTTCGGGAGCAAAAAAAGTTAGAGTCCAAGAAAGGGGGAAGACGGCTGACAAAATGAAAGATTTCTTGGTGAAAACTCCAGTTTGCGATGCAGAAACAGAAGCTTTAGAGAGTCAATGTTCTGAAGCGGTCGCTGGTTCACCTGTTCCTGCACTTGAACCATCTACGAGTACATCAACTCTCAGTGAAAACGTAGAATCGGTCGAACCCACCGACTCAACAATAAAGGCTACAAGTGAAGCTGAAACCGAAGCCTTGACTGAAATGGGCCCTGAGATGACAAGTACCATTCTTCTATCAGAGGATCCTGGTCTGTGGCCTAGAACCATTAACAACGAAGAAGTCAGAAGGTTGGTTGAGCGAGGACCTCCTTTGATAGGACGCAATTATCAATTTCCTACAAATCAAGACAAAAGAAAATTTTCAATTACGTACTTTGTCAGAAAACTGGAGAATGGTGAAACAACAGAGAGAATTTGGCTTGTTTATTCAGTTTCAAAAAACTCTACATTTTACTTTTGTTGTAAGGTTTTCGGTAAAACTATCAATACTTTTTCTGATTCAAATGTTTTTTCTGATTGGCAACACTTATCGTTGGCTATAAAAAGACATGAAACATCAATTGTACATAATGTTCATATGAATACATGGATCAGTTTGAAAAAAATGTTAAAATTATCTACTACTGTAAACGATCATCATTTATGGGTTTTAGAAACCGAAAAAAATATTGGCATGATGTTCTGGAAAGAATTGTTGCAGTCGTAAAATAATTGTCCCTACAATGTCTAGCATTTCAGGGTTATTCTAAAATACTTTTTCAACATGATAACGGAAATTTTCTTAAGGCTGTCGAGATGATTTCCTCATTTGACCCTGTGATGAGAGAACATCTTAGTAGAGTGCAAAACTCCCAGGAAAATTCTTTAAAAAAAACTCATTATTTAGGCTATCAAATTCAAAACGAAATTGTAGAATTAATGTCTTCTAAAGTAAAAAATAATATTTTAAATATGGTAAGCAGTTCCAAATATTATTCAATAATTATGGACTGTACGCCAGATACAAGTCACACAGAACAAATAAGCCTTGTTTTGCCTTATGTGGTGTTAAATTATGATTGTAAAAAAGTTCAAATACAAGAGAGTTTTTTAGCTTTTAGCCCAATATTCGATTATACAGGAGAAGGACTATTTAATTTTGTAGTTGAACTTTTACGAAATTTAAATTTAGATATTAAAGACATGAGAGGTCAGGGGTATGATAACGGTGCCAATATGCGTGGAAAGCATATTGGCTTACAAAAACGTATACTGGACGCTAATCCTCGAGCTTTTTTTGTGCCATGCGCTGCACATAGCTTAAATTTAGCAGTAAATAATGCTGCTAAAGTATCAAATGAAACAGTAAACTTTTTTAATATAGTACAAGAACTCTACGTTTTTTTCTCTTTCTCCACAAAAAGATGGGATATTATTAAAAAAAATGGTCCTGAATTAAATCTAAAACCCCTAAGTGATACTAGATGGCCAAGTAGGGTAGATGCTATAAAGCCATTAAAATTTCATTTAATTAAAATTTGTGAGAGTCTTCTAGAAATAGCAAGTTCTTTACTATTAAATATCCAATCATTTAAATTTATTTGTAGTGTAGTTATTTGGTATGATGTTTTATTTCAGATTAATATTGTAAGCAAAATGATGCAAAGTGTAACAATTGACATTAAAGTATGTCAAAACTATTTAAAGAATTTAGTCGATCATTTCAAAAATTATAGAAATGATAATTTCTTTGAGGAAATAATTGCTCAAGCGGCAAAATCGGCCGCCGATCTTGAGATAGAGCAAGATTTTCCCGCAATCAATAGTATTAGACGAAAATATAAACCAAAGTTTTTTGATTATGAACATAGGGTTTAAATTACTGAGGTCTTTAAATAGTAGATTTGATATGACAATATGAAAATGTAAACTTTCACCATTAACACTCATAATAAAATACTTATCTTTTTTGGGATTTTTTTAATGGTGTACTTTAAATTATACAATCTAAACGTTTCGATAACACTTACAGTTATCTTCGTCAGTAGTATTGTTTGTTAAAAATTGTTAAAGATGTAGTAAACAATTTTGTCAAATTTGAAAAATTCAAACATAAACATAAGCCTGCTATTAATATAACAGTTTGAGAAACGTATAAGCCAACTATAAAATTGTAGTAAAGAATAACTAGGTCATATTTTTCAAATTTGACAAAATTGTTTACTACATCTTTAACAATTTTTAACAAACAATACTACTGACGAAGATAACTGTAAGTGTTATCGAAACGTTTAGATTGTATAATTTAAAGTACACCATTAAAAAATCCCAAAAAAGATAAGTATTTTATTATGAGTGTTAATGGTGAAAGTTTACATTTTCATATTTCAGTCCTTTATGGGGAGGAAACTTATCGTTTTATCAGACAATTTGAAAAATTAAGGAAACGTAAAGCACAATTATTATCGTCACTCACTTTTTTATTACGATGCCGAGACCAAAAGATTATCCCAAAGTTTATCTATATTAAAAGAAATTTTAATAACAAGCAAGCGAATAATATTTACAGAAGAACTGAAAATGCTCTTCTACGTAATCAAATACATATTACTAGGAAGTTACTGGATAACACCGATAAAAATCTTTTATATTTACATTTAGAAATTTCATCTATTTTGAATAAAGAAGATTGGGATAAAATTGATTCTATAACGTTTAAATCTATGGAAATAAATTTTGACATCTCATGTCAACGTCAAAAAGAAAAATTTAATAAACTATACAAACAATAAAATAATAGACCATCTATTGATTATAAAAAAACAGTTATAAACCTTTCTGATAATGTTGTTTCAGATTATGCTATTGAAGCGCTTTCTAAAGGAGGAAATTTTGCGATAACACCAAGAGTAATACCTTCTGAAGATATAATTTCCAACATCGAAAACTCCATTAGATTATTACCTTTTGATGCTGCTAATGAAGTTAGATATAACACCGTTAACATATTACGTAAAACAAAACCTCCAAAGAGCAACTTATCCTTTCGTCAACGACATGCTTTACTTGATCTTAAACGCAATGAAAGTATTATAATATTAAAATCAGATAAAGGTAATGCAACTGTTATATTAAATATGAACGATTATAACATTAAGATAGAACAATTGTTGGGACCAGAAACTTATCGTGAAATACCAAAAGATCCAACAAAAAAAGTTTCTTTTAAAAACTAAAGAGCTGATTAAATTATCATCTATTCCTGAAGAAATAAAGAAGAAACTATCTAACTCTGAAGCTATTTCACCAAAACTATATGGTTTACCAAAAATTCATAAACCTAATATTCCTTTAAGGCCTATTGTTAGTGCAATTGGTTCTCCTACATATAACCTTGCAAAACATCTTACATTGTTATTACAACCTCATATAGGAAAAACACCCCATTACATTAAAAATTCTGCCGACTTTGTTGAAAAAATGCATAGTTTCAAAATTGAAGAGGGTGATATAATGGTTAGTTTTGATGTTATTTCACTTTTTACAAAAGTACCTCTAAAAGAAACTATTGAATACATAGATCATCTTTTTCCAAAGGACATAACCATTCTTTTTCAGCACTGTCTTACTACAACTTATTTTCAGTGGAATAGTAAATTTTATGAACAGATTGAAGGTGTAGCAATGGGTAGTGCCCTTAGTCCCGTTATAGCTAATTTTTATATGGAAAAATTTGAAACATTAACGTTACAAAATACACCTAAAAAACCTTCAGTTTGGTATAGATATGTAGATGACACATTTGTTATTTGGAGAAGAAGCACTGCATGAGTTTTTGGTTTTTATAAATGGTATACATCCTAGTATTCAGTTTACCATGGAAAAAGAAACTAATGGAAGTTTACCATTTCTTGACATATTAATATCTAAAAATAATAATTCACTATCTTTTAAGGTTTACAGAAAGCCGACACACACTGATAGATACCTTCATAAATTATCCAACCACCATCCACGTCAAAAAATTAGTGTAATTAAATCTTTAGAAGATCGAGCAAAACGAATTTGTGACCCTGAATTTTTGAATGATGAATATAAATATTTAAGAAAATCCTTACAAGATAATGGATATTCACTTACAGATATTAATAATGTTATTACACCTTCTAGGCGTAACCTTAAAGAAAAGCCAGTTCTTAATGTTGGTACTGCTTTTCTTCCTTTTATAGCTAATGTTACAAATAGAATTGAAAAATCCTAATCAAATATGGCATTAGGACTATTTTTAAACCTACAAGAAAAATTAAAGAACATTTAAGATCACCTAAAGATGTGTCAAACCCTTTATCATCTTCCGGAGTGTATAAGTTATCTTGTTCATGTGGAAAAGTATACATCGGGACCACAAAACGTAGCTTTGATACAAGACGCAAAGAACATATGAGATTTTGTAGATTGGGTCAACCAGAGAGGTCTGCTGTGGCTGACCATGCCCTGAATAATCTTAATCATGACATTCAATTTGACAATATGAAAATATTGTCAAGACAAACCATTATTATGTTCGTTTGCAACGTGAAGCTATTTAAATATATAAACACCGAATAATTTTAATAGACAAGAAGAAAATCTCCGTTTAAATAGGTTTTGGCATCTTATAATTAAAAAAGAGCATAATGATACGCCTTGATTTTAATTTGTTTTCAACTTTGGGTATGTCTAGGTTTTTTGCTGTGTTTTTCCTAGACCTTGAAGCAAATGCTTTACCAATTATATGTTAAATTTCCACAGCACTATAATTTAACATAAGTAGTTGAAATTAAATTGAAATTAAAAATTACAAAGAACGTTCTGCATTGTGCTTTTCATTGTTAATAACACTTCCAATTATTGATAAAGATATCTTTTTGTTAGATTTAACTGGGTTATTTTATTTGATGTAACGTTTGGATTTGTGAATGCTTCTATCATTTTAAAATTGAAGTTTTTCACAACTTTACACTTACATCATAACTCGATTAAATTTTGTTAAATGTGTTTTTTGGCTGGCAAATTTCATTGTTAGCTTTCGTCGTAGAGAGTGTTCTGGTTTGTCATCTTTGAGGCAGTTTAACAATATTTAATTTTAATGACCTAGTTATTCTTTACTACAATTTTATAGTTGGCTTATACGTTTCTCAAACTGTTATATTAATAGCAGGCTTATGTTTATGTTTGAATTTTTCAAATTTGACAAAATTGTTTACTACATCTTTAACAATTTTTAACAAACAATACTACTGACGAAGATAACTGTGTGTTATCGAAACGTTTAGATTGTATAATTTAAAGTACACCATTAAAAAATCCCAAAAAAGATAAGTATTTTATTTTGATATGACAATGTTTTTGGTTTTTTTAGTAATATTTTTACTTTATGTGACAATGATCTCCTAAAGAGCTGCCAAGCTCTACAACAGAAGCTTACTGATGCGGTAAATATGGAGGCTGATATTGAGGCAGATATTTTGTTTAATGAGATTAAAGCTTTAAAGTTATTTTCAATTCCTCATTCTTCAAATCCTCTGAATATATTGCAATATGTATTTGAACACAATTTAACCTCATCTCTGCCAAATGTTACAATTTCCTTAAGAATACTCTTAACTTTACGCTTTTCATACTGGAACATTAGTTTAATCTACTAAGGAAGCTGTGAGTACTAGTTATTTTATTTATATCGCCTTTTCTCTTCGACTTAGATCAGAAACCGTTCGTGGCTAAAAGTTTGCGTTCGGTACACAATAAATAAAATATTACCTTAATGTTAATATTAATTAATGTTTGTACCTGCTGCTTTCAATGCGAGTAATACACAGGACCCTGTACAATTTCCACATGCGAATTATAAGTGTAAGGATGAATCTAATTTAACACTAGCATTGCCGGCTACTAATTGTAAACACCTAAAACTGCCTTGGCCGGTCATTTTGACCTCTGGGTAGGGAAGGTAATTTTGAGATGTATTCTTTATATATTTTACACTTAATTGAGAAAGAAACAAAAAAACACATTTTAGGTAAATATTCATTTTAATTAAATAAAAATGAAATTGACTCTAATACATTTAGAATTCGGTGCAGTTTTACATGCTGTATTACGCTCTACAGTTCAAACAAACAACGGTCTTTGTTAGACTTCCACATTTGCCACAACATATTTGTTACACATTGAACAAACGTCAACACTTATTTTTGATCACATTTTTTTAATTTGGCACTGATGACGATTTTTAGGTTTCGTTGTATCAGATGTGCTGGTACTTGCACCAGAATCTTGTTTCGAATCGAAATACTCTTTTCTCAGTTCCTCAGCTAGAGTCAAAATAAAGTCTCTCCGTTTTATTTTACTGCCTACGGCTTCCTTACAAACTATCCAGGCGTTGATTGTGGCAATACCTAAAACATCGTAAAACCCATGAACTGGCCATCTACGTGAACCAGCTTTCGTAGATTATTTTCTAGCCATTTGGTCCAACACATCTATTCCAAATTTTGTTTCATTGTAATACGACACTGTCTCATGTTTCTTCTTTTTGCCATCATCTACAGCCACAGTTGAATGTAGCGTACTTGGCAATATGACATTTTTAATAACTTTACCCTGATAAATTGACAAGGTGCTTTTATCATTTTTCATTACTGTGGTAGAATATAACTCTGCCCTTTTATTCTTGATACAAATTGGTAATTTCCTTTCTGCTGGGTTCATTGTTCCTACTATTGTCGTGTTCTTTTTTGCCAGCATTATTGCTAACTTTTGACTGGCAAAAAAGTTATCGGTAGTAACATTTCTATTCATGTTTAGGAAAGGTTTTATTAATTTTAAAACAACATATTCTGGAATGGGCTGGTTGTTAGGAGCATGCCATCTTTCCCTAAATAAAGAAAACCATTCAGGAGATATTTAGAATGCGTATCAACAGCTAGCCAAAATTTTACACAAAATTTATCAGGTTTATTCGCCATATATTGTATAAATCTAGTTTTAGTAAGAAACAGTTGTTCGTCTGCCGTAATGTGTGCTCCTGGAACATAGCAAGCTTTTGAGTTACTAATAAATTTATCCCATATTTCAGACGCCAAAGCAAACTTATCACTAACTAGACGTTCTTTTAGTGTTGATCGAATATCAAATCTTAAAAATCTCATGATTTCACGAAACCGATTTGCGTGACATGGTCTCTCGAAGAAATTGCGGTCTCCAAGTAATGATCTTGCGCCGTAAGCAACACGAGCTAGCAATATTGCAAGAAAAGTGTCAAGTTTTTGAAGAGACAATGACCAGTTTGTATCATCTCCTAGTTATCGTTTGGCTTCAATTTCAGTACATCTTTGAATGTGTTTTAGCGTTGTGTTTTCGACATGCACTTAGCGCAGAGTTAGCAAACATATTTCTTTTTGCATACGGAGTTGGTCCAGGAGTATTTCGCATAACACTTCTTTGAACTATACGGTCAACATACGGTCCACTTGATTCTATAACTCCCCATATATCATTAGATTTGGATGATTGTTTACTATGCATGTAATTTTTTCGTTTTGGATGGTGTTCAATGTCATCACTAATTTCATTAGATGTACAAGGAGCAGAAGTGACATTATTTACGCTGACATCAGATTCTTCAATTTGTTCCCTACTTTTGTCATCAACAGGAACAGCTTTATCACTTTCACCATCTTTAGAGCGGTTATTTCCTTTTTCGGATTCGCATTCAGATAAGTTTTCCTACTCCGCAAGATAATCTAAAGCCTGTTGTATAAAACCGCGAATCGACCACATTTTCTTCACTACGAAATTAACCCCGTAATAAGCACAGAAGTACTTCACAAGAACGTTCACTTGCAACTAATTTGAAATCTCAAAGTACTTGAATATACAGATCTCTATAAAAACAAGTTATAGCTTGCATTTTTGATATCTCGGGCGCGTAGATAAGAATAGCGTAGACTATTCATAATTTCGGACACGACTAAACAAGTTCTGACTTGCAGTAAACTCCTAAAAATTACCACAATAATAGTAAAATACATTGTTTTATCTAAACGTTGTAATTATCGAAACTGATTATAAATATGTGAACGGTCAAAATGATGGTTCCGGCAGTTATAAAGATTCTACAAAAAAACTCTAAAACGGCTTAATTTTCTTAATATATTGTTTTATATCCTAAAAGTACATAAAAATGTAGAAAAAGCCTTAGTACCTCAACACTATAACTCCAAGCACAGCGGAGAAACATCATATTAAAGAAGGTGCGGGGTCAAATTGACCTCCACGGCAGTTCTAGTGTTAAATAAAGTACGGAGAATATGACTCCTCCCTTCTTAAGTAAGAATTTCCTTATTGTGTAAAGTTACCTGTTTTGAAGGAATTGTTCCCTTATCTTGTTTTTGGTTCTCAAATCTATAATGTATCCTGTTTCTAAATACGTAGGTTAAAATACTAAGGCCCGATTTCATAATGACACTCCTAAAGTTCCTTTATCTAAAAGTATCTTTAAAGTAAAGGTTTCTTTAAAGGCGCCTTTAAAGCATTCGATTTCATAATTGCAAAGAACTCGCTCTTTAGTTAAAATGCTTTTAAACCAAAGTATCACTTATGGCTACCCTGATTTCCTGTATACCAACTGCGTAAAAGTGAAAATAGGTCATTTAATCCGAAGTTTGTTGACAGTTGACAATGAAATATACATGTTTGTGCTGGGTAAATGCACTATATTGCCTGCCTGCCTACCATTAACCTAAGTAAACGAAGAAGATATTGTAAATTTGTTATTGTTTCTGATTTATTTGCAGAGCAATTTGAAATTTGAACTGTGATTTGATTTGAAGTTAGAAAATTATTGTTTATTATTAGATAAGGGATTTTACGTAGGTTACATAAAATCAAGATGAAAAACAATTGGTAAAAAGTCAAAAAACTACCAAAAATCAAAAATTATAGTATGCCATTGTAATTTGACACAAAGGTTTAAAATAACAAAATGAACAACTTCTTCCAATATATTTTTTCGAAATTCGGGCAATTTATGCGTTTTTTCCATTTTTTTCTTAAAAATGTAATTTTTGACAGGTGACGTCTTTTGTAAAACCAACTTACTATAGTTCATTTTTGGTTTTATTTGAAGCAAAAATGGATGCGATAATCAGATCTATGCTAAAGTCAAAGTTAAACAAGCTCCCCATATGGTGCGGGCTTAAATGGTCACACGTATATATATATATATATATATATATATATATATATATATATATATATATATATATATATATATTATATATATCATCTTTTATAAGCTTACTTTAATCTATTGTCAAAATTGGATTTCAATATACACGGTGATCACAAAAATTAATTCAATAACATAAATTTGAAAATGCTATATCTTCATTTTTTTAAATGGCACACCCTATATTTTCTTAATGCCTTGTCTCCGTCTATTAATCGGCTTTCATTTCTATTAAATATGTTCTGTACCTATCTCTAATAGTTCCGGGTATATTTAATTTTGTTCAATTTTTTTCGTTGATAACACTGAAGAAGAGTAAAATTAATCGGTCAAAGCAAGCTATGAATACATAAGAAACTAAAAAACATATTTACTGAAATACAAACACTTAAAATTATAATAAATGATCAATGTGACCACCATTTTGTTGATGGCAAACACAAAGTCTTTGAATAAACGGGTGATCACAAAAATGAATTCAACAACGTAAATTATATTCCTTTTTTTAATTAGCAGACCCTAGATTTTTTAACGCCTTGTCTTCATCTATTAGTCGGCTTTAATTTTTATTAAATATGTTTTATACCTATCTCTAATAGTTTCGGAGATATTTAAGTTTGTTCAATTTTTTTCGTTGATAACACTGATGAAGAGTAACATTAGTCGGTCAAAACAAGCTGTGGATACATAAGAAACTAAAAAATATTAACTGAAATACATAAATTGTAATTATAATAAATATTGTATAAAACCACCATTTTTAAGAGATATTTGAGATGTTTTTAAACGATTCATCGTAAAATTAAACAATTTAATCAAAAGAGCGTAAAACAAAAGACGAACGAAAACAAATGAAGAAATCAAACTTGTCAAACAGTGCTAATATTTGTGTAGTATTGTATACTTACTTCCTAAATTACAAAATGAATTTTTCGAAAGAAAAACTTGTTAATATAATTTACGTCATTGGTGAAAGCGATAAAAATTGTCTTTTAGCTCATCGAATTTATAAACAGAAATTTCCAAATGCACGACACCCGCAAGTGTCAGCATTTACAAGATTGGAAGAGCGTTTCGAGCAAACAGGCAGTATTCATTACGGAGACAATTTAGAACGAGAAAGAACCGCAATTAACGAAGGTAACGAACATTTAGTTCTTTAATCCGTGATTGAAAATCCTCACGTTTCTTGCCGACAATTGGAATTAGAAGTTGGAGTTTCAAAAACATCAGTTAATAGAATTATAAAAAAATATAAATATCATCCATATCATGTCCAACTTGCAGAAGAATTAAACGAGGATGACTTAATAAATTAAACTTTTGCAATTGGGCCATAAATAAAAATTTAGGAAAACCCAACTATTTTAGCACGATCTTATTTACTGATGAAGCTACTTTCCACAAAAATGAATACGGTAATAGACATAATTTCCATTATTACGATACTGAGAATCCCAGATTTATAATTTCTGTTGATCATCAACACCGCTGGTCACTTAATGTTTGGGCCGGAATTATTGGGGAAAGAATTATAGGACCATATTTTTTTGAAAACACAATCAATGGAGATTCATTTTTAAACTTCTTGCGCAACGAATTTGAAGCTTTTATTGAAGATTTACTTTTACAAACGCTTAGAGAAATGTGGCTGCAATTAGATGGGGCTCCTCCGCATTTTAGCAATAACGTTAGAAATTATTTAAATATCCAGTTTCAAAACAAATGGATCGGAAGAAGAGGGCCGATCTCCTGGCCTGCAAGATCGCCTGACTTGACAAAGCTGGACTTTTTTCTTTGGAGTTGGATTAAAGAAAAAGTCTATCAAACTCCTCCAACGACAGTAGATGATATGAAGGCAAGAATTAGAGACGTCATTCAAAATATAAATGTTTCCACGTTACGAAAACTAAATTTGTCGTTTGCCAGCAACAAAATGGTGGTCACATTGAACATTTATTATAATTTTAAGTGTTTGTATTTGAGTTAATATGTTTTTTAGTTTCTTACGTATTCATAGCTTGCTTTGACCAACTAATGTTACTCTTCCTCAGTGTTATTAACGAAAAAACTTTAACAAACTTATATATCTCCGAAACTATTAGAGATAAGTATAGAACATATTTAACAGAAATGAAAGCCGACTAACAGACGAAGACAAGGCATTAAAAAAATATCGGGTGTGCCATTTAAAGAAATGAAGATTTATGTTATTGAATTAATTTTTGTGATCACCGTGTATATTGAAATCGAATTTTGACAATAGATTAAAGTAAGCTCATGTATGAATAAATTCTATACCAAAGATTATTTTTTATCTTTAAAAATAACTGAGATACGCCTACTTAAATTACTACATAAAAATGTCAGTTTTGCATCAATCGTTACTTGAACGCCCAGTCGCATTGTAACAACCTTTTTTTGTGGTTGTATTAAAAAGTACATTAATTTAAGAATCGTTCATTTATTTGGCGTAATATTAGAAAAGTTTTTAATTATTAATATGTAGAATTGAGAATGGCAATTTAATTGGCATTTCCTAGAACATATCTTTTGGGTGTAATATTACATAAATAGTGATAGTTCCCTTTCTTAAAAAATTGGATTGATATTATTGTATCCGCGCAGCACAAGAAAACTTTTAGGGGTAAATACTCCTTTGAGTTATTCTGAAAGCTTTTTTTAATTCACTTAATGCTGAATGTTACAGCAGTAAGCATGATTTTTACCTAATTTTATTATATTTTGTGCCATCGACAGATGGTAAGTTATTTTCTAATTCATTATATTTAAAACTAAAGCATTTGTTTGTTTTTTTAGGCACTTTTATTTTTTTACTTTTAATTACTTACTTTGCACTTAGTTTGCACTTCTATTTTACTTAGTTTGCAATTATTTTACTCATATTTTTTAATACATACTTTTATATGGCATTTTTATAATAATTATTTTTAATGGCACGTATAAGTCAGTAATTTACTTTTCTATTTTCTAATTTAAATGGCAATTTTTACTTGAATTACATTTTACAACGCAAGTTCTACATACTTTTATAAATAAATTTGGCGAATTAAACTTCAAAGAAATTCAATAAAGTTATGAACACAATATATAAATGGAAATAAGCAAGACACTGACCTCACCAAGTTCACCATTCTGCTTCATAGTTACCAGTTACAGTTTATGTACCGAACGTTCAAAGGTAATGTTTTTATATAATTTTAGAATAGTATAAGACTTCTGATTTTTAACCTTTTCAATCAGATATTAAATACACTTAAGTATATCATGTTATTTTATTTTCATTTTGATAAATTGTTTATTATTATTCCTTAACTAGGTTTTGTTGTTCCTATATATATAAAACAAAAGACAACATGGCGGTCGAGATTTTATCATTTTTTCATAATATTTAGATAACATTTTTTATATGAATTAAGTATAAGTGAAAATAATTAAGCTTATGAGAAGCAGGCAGTATTTCAGGTATGTTAATTAAATTCTTCATTAGAACTGTCCCTATCTCAATTTACCGATGAGCCGACGGCAGTAGCGATTGTTATTTGGTAATTTTTTATATTAATTAAAATTATTCGATCAATTACAAATTGTTTATTACATCATCGCTTTTGTGTTAATGTTATAAGTTGGCCCAGTTTTAGTGTTTATACACTTGGAGCCGCTTTTTATGTTACAGCATCACTGTCTAGCGTAACTACAGTGGTGGAAACAAGATTGAATCGCCTAACAGGCGCAACCGACATACAGCAAGAAACAAATATGATCAAGAGCGCACTTCTACATAAGGGTTCTCTAGGAGGAACATAAAGAGAATACAAAAACATGGGAAACAGAAGAAAACAAGGAACAGCCTATATCCAAAACATATTTCCCATAACTGCTGAAGAACACATAACGTTGAGACCATTTTTATCATTAAAAAGAAGATCGTGCATATGCTCCAGAACCCGAAGACAAAAATTCCACTCAAGGAGCAAAGAGTGCACGGAGTACCATATGAAGAGTGCGCAAAAAGCTACATAGTACCAATCAACCGACGCATTAACGTACCCAGAGAAGAACATCGCGGCACGATATTCAAGAATCTGGCAACCACCTCACTGGCCCCACATGTGCAAGAGACAGCACGTAAAATAGACTCTGATAACGTCAAGGTGCTAGCCAACATCCGAAATAAAATACATCAATATTTCGGGAAGCCATGAAAATGAAGAGAAAGTTGTCCGGCATGACCACACGGGGTGCTGAACAAAGATTATCCAATACCTGGAAGCATGTACTAATTACTACAAGGAACCACGCCCAAAAAGCTTAAGAGGGAAAATCAATGGAGAAACTGGATAAAGTACTGAAAGGGGCCGTACTCAAAGTGACAGGGAAAACTAAAAATATCGAATCACAAGAAGTCGAGCACGGGTTACCTGAAGGTGACTGGTGCGATGTAACCGACACGTCATGATGGAGGAGATGTTTTTTTTGCGAATCAACCAAAGCAGTCTATGCTTTATATACATAAAACGGTTCCCCCGAATGGGATGCGAACCCATGTCCTATCGTTGACTAGACGAGTTCTCTACCAACTGAGCTACAGGCGTTATAAATTCTATTCGATAGAAAAGTAATATGTATATAATCTGTTAACAGCAGGATATCGTGTTCACATACATGGTAGCAGCTGCTATGTGTATTGTTATCGTGTGTCCCGCATATCGCTAAGGTCGCATACACGACTAGTGCGCAACTGACTATCTTAATAAGTTGATGGTTTCTGTACCATAACAGAGTGCTTTCCTTTAATAGTTCCGGAAGGGCGAGTAATAGGTCACGGTCGGTGATGTTGTAGCAGGTTTGTAATTCCTCTACTCTTTCCAAGAAAGAAATCGGATCGCTGATACCGTCGTATTTCACACCCCATTTGCGTATTCTATCGCAAATATCGGCGCGTCTGGTTCCGGTAATGTCTAGGTGTTCCCCAGCTGGTGGTGATAGTATCGGAGCGGTTAATGTTAGTATTTCTGGTGTCAGTGTGGTTACTTGTCCTTCTCCGGTGCGTATGTATTTTATTATCCTGGCTCGAAGTGCATCTACATTTCCTCCTGTCTCTAGTTTATATTTCCTAGCTTCGGTTGCTAATTCATCCTTCTTGAGATGGTAAATCCATCCCACTCTGGTGTCGGTATCTTCAGAGTCCCTCGGTATACTCATCCTGTAACAGACAGATTAGTGTCTCTGGAAAAAAATATGTGATTACTGGTATTTCTGCGGTCCTTTTGGAATCTGTAAACGGAAAATTATTTAAGGTGTTCAGTGTTTATCGAGCCCCACGTTTAGCGTCAAATGCAATGCTCACCTACTTTTAGGTGCTATATTTATTTTGCGCCCTTCTGGTTTGGTAACCCAACGCGGTTTTACTTTGCCTCGGCTTTGCTTAATCGTGTTTATTTTATAAACGGGGTGTGGTTCGTAGTAAGTACTGGATGGGCTTAACACTGTCACCTTAAATAAACACCTTAAAGCGTTTTTAAAATGTATATTAAATAAATATCAACAATAAATAAAAAAGGTAATTAACAACAAAACGTATGGGGACTTCTTGTTCCGGGTCCTGGCGGCTCGTTCTCCTGGATTGCGGCCGATCACTGTGTGCGTAGTCGCTTCTGTGAACAGAGATAGTCTTTTTAATCTATTCCTTACCTAAGAGGTAAAATTTAGGTTACGGTCCTGTATGTACAGTAGCGAGAGCATTATCCTTGATACCGTTGTTGGTCGGGGCGCCAGCGCAATGAACTCGAGTCGTTGTGGGGATTGAGAAAATCGATATCGTGCTTAGACTTTAGTAACTCTGGAGCGCTGAAGCAAGTATGTCCTACTCCCGGGAAATAATACACGCGAAATGCGCGTATGCAAACGCGATATCTCGGGACGGTCTTTCTTTAATTATAACCGGTTTAATGAAGGCAATTAGATTATTTATCTAACTAAATTAATTACTGATCTCTATACTAGGTTTAATTATTTATAATTAATCAAGGGAACAAAATACTTAATATTAAAACTACTCTAATAGGTTTACGTAAAGATAGAATAATCTACGTACTCTCTAATTTATTTACAAACGTTCTCGCACCAGGTGTTTACGATGATTAGGTGGACTACAAATTTATACTACAGGTTGCGGGTGTACTCTCCTGCGATCAAAGACACCGTGGACGGTTATGGTGTTTGTCTGTAGGTAGTGTATGAGTTTCGAGCGGGATTTCAGTAATGTTCAGAAGACGTAGGCGACGGCCTGTCTTTACTGGATATACTAAGAGAAAGGTCGTAGGTCTTTACAGCCCTGTAACAACCCTTCACCCTCAAGTCTTTGTGAGTTACGTCGGGGGCTACCCCTGCGTGATACTCTAGGTTTTAGTGTACTTTGTATTGGCGAGTGACGACGGGATCTACCCTGCGTAGCACTCTAGGTGTCAGTGTACTTTGTATTTGCGAGTTACGTCGGGATCTACCCTGCGTGACTCTAGGTGTACTTGGTATAACTCCTGGAGGCTCAGCCCGGAGTTATTTACGGTCTGTAGTGTTTGATTGTAAATTGTCAGATTGTATAACTTTACAACTTACGTGTCTATCAATAGCAGTACAGGATTAAATTTTAGGTTGCCCGGTGCATCGTGGTGCGCGTTATCGCCAGATCGCGAAGGACTCTTCGTCGGTGAATAACAGGTCGGTGCTTACACGAAGCAAACGGTGGCGGCTGGATATCGGCTGGACGGGAATTTACTTCTTGAACGGCTTGACTTGAATCTACTGCGATTCATCGATTCATCCTCTTTTCACGCGCGTCGCGGGTTTATAAAGGTGCATCTGTGGGCGGCTTCGCGGCTACCGTGCGGGGGATGCCGTTATGCGATTGGTTAAAATCGTTCTGACGTGCAGAAACTTACGGTTTCTTAGAAATACACGTCAGCGGTGATGAATAAATTATTTGTTGTGCAATATCGCGTAAACTTTTGAAATCTTACATACAGGATGGTCCGCACATAATTTATTCTAAAAAGCATACGTAAAGGACGCTGGTTCTTTACAATATATATATATATATATATATATATATATATATATATATATATATATATATATATATATATATATATATATATATATATATATATATATATATATATATATATATATATATATATATATATATATATATATATATATATATATATATATATATATATATATATATATATATATATTCAAAGCAACAGACAAAACAATTTTAAATTCTTATTACAAAGAAACCCAAGATGCGTGAACTAAGGGCACGCCAGTTTAAATTTACTACTAAACATGCAGTCGAAAATTGAGGTAATAATCCTCTAGATATCAATCAATTCAATAATGGAAACACGTTTACTAAATTATTGTCACCTTTTTACCTATTAAGCATTAAACATGCAAAAACCTGTCTAAACTCGCGATCTTCTTTCTTCGCTTAAGAAAACACGTCGTATAAAAGTGTGTATTGTTGACCCGGTAGAATTCTTGGCTTCCAACAACAAAATCCAGTTGATGCTACAAAAGTAGGCGAATTAAGGACAAAAGCTTCTTGTAGACAATGTACATTGTAGTTTACATCTCCAGGAAAAACAGTTCACTGCAACAGTTTAATGGCCGTTATTACTAATTGTTTACGGATGACTTGCAGCACTTGCTTGTACTGCACAGGTTGATCAGCCTTCACTCTTACGCTGTCAATCACCGACTCTCAATTTACCGTTTCTGTTACCGGGTTTACCTCCGCGCACACACAACTTAATCTACATATCTGCACTATACTAGCTACTTTTCATAAAAGCATTTATACAAGGTACTGTAGAGTAGTAAATCTCTCATACTAAATTAATTGTAATAAAATTAATTTTTGTGCTCATTCACGAGGTGTTACATGATCAACTGCCCTTGTACCATCAGTAAACTGTTGCTAAGGAAGGGGCCTGATTGCCACGCGTTGATTTCAAAATTTCTTCGCAGTCGTACGCACTTTAACTTTTTAAAGTCATAACGAATCATTATGTAAAAACGTTCTCGGGTTAATTCCATTTTTTCACAACACTTGCGAAACTTAAAAGTATCTTTTTAGAGTGCAATTTAAGATAAATTAGGAAATGAGGCGCAAACGTCAAGTAAGAGTTTCTCTTACTGAGGCTACATTTTTGTTGTCCATGGCCTGCCTAATTTCTCTATTCTCAATAATAATTCTTGTCCCTCTATATATATATATATATATATATATATATATATATATATATATATATATATATGTATTTTATTTAAAATTAACTTTTAAAATACATACTGTAAAGATTAGCTCGAGTGGGACTTGAACCCTTGGGTACAAGTCCCACTCGAGTTAATCTTTTACTGCATGTACTTTAAAAGTTAATTTTAAACAAAATACGATTAATGATTATTACATTGAACCTCTGTTCGTTCATATAAACCCAGGTCCGGAAACGCTTCGTTTAGGACCTACAGGGTGTGAAAAAATTTTATTTTCCTCGGCTTTATGGCGATATTTTGCGAACAAATTTGAATATGGTGCTGAAATTTGGAGTACGGTGGTTTTTGTGGTCGAGAAACTTAAATATTTTATTGATTTTGATGCTGCCTGCAGAGGGCGCCATCTACAGTGGTATGCTAAAAGTTAATTGGCCTTAACTTTTTTACCACCTGGTATATTGTCGTTCTGTTTGAATCAGTTTGTTCCCTTTTCAGTTCTAAGCAAAAAAGGTATACTTGTTCGATGCCTCTCAGATCAACCGTTTTCGAGATATTGGTTGATGAACAGTTTAATTTATTTAACCAGCTATTGAATCTCTTGCAATTTTAGCAGGATTTGACTAAAACAAAATGACAAGTTGTTGCTTAGATACACAAATGTATTTATGACATTTGTTGTTACTCTTGTTGATACAGCGTCCTAAATTTCAAATTAACATAATAATTTTATAGTAATTTAACACCCGTTTCATTTCTAAAAATGGTTGCTTTTAGTAATGAGGAATATGCCGATATGCTTTTAGTCTATGGTGAGATGCAGTGTAATGCCAGAGCAGCACAGCGAAGATACGCTGAAAAATTTCCTAACAGAATCCACCCGAAACACTCAACATTTGCAGCGGTTTATCAACGACTTCGAGAAACTGGATGTGTAGCTCCAAAAAACAACGAAACAGGAAGACCGGCCACCGTAACGGTAGCTAATGATGATGCAATGTTAATGGCTGTCGAAGATAATCCGGAGACTAGTGTAAGAAGGGTCTCAGCAATGCACCCTAACATATCAAAATCATCTGTCTGGAATATCATCCACAAGGAAAACTTATATCCTTTCCATTTACAAAAATAAAATTTTTTCACACTCTGTAGGTCCTAAACGAAGCGTTTCCGGACACCTTATATATATATATATATATATATATATATATATATATATATATATATATATATATATATAAATTGGCGTGTATAGGTTTATATTTATTTTATTATTATTAAAATGAGGGGAAAGGGTTCAAGGGATTTAGTTTATATTTTAATTTGGTATAAAATCGAATAAGGGGATAGGGTTCAAGGATTTAATTCATAGATAATTTGAGGTAAATTTTAAATGTTGTAAGTAATAATGATTGAAGTAATTAATTAACTCTTAATGTTATTATTGCACCGTTCTAGCTCAGGGATCTCAATTGGGGATAGAGTTCAGGGATTTAGTTGAAGATAAAATTTTTTAAAGTATATGAAATATCCTATATGTAATTGAATTAAACGTATAAAATTTGCTCTGAATAGAATTTGCTTTCTAACGCATGCGTTAATGAACTTAAGTGAAAATAAGTAAAGCTGTCAAAAAAATGTCAAATAATTAAGAAACTTTAATGTTTGGATCAAAATGAAAATTTAGAAAAAGAAAAGGAAATAATTAGCTTCACAGGTGTTTACACAAGTAAATAATTGAAATTCTTAATTAATAAAATATAACAAATATAAATTGCAGGAAAATACCAATAAACAGGGTTATAAATTTTAAAACTCACATATACAGTCCTTCCTGTCGATTGAATGATGTCTTCAAAACTTCAGCAGGATGCAGGCAATGTTCACTCGGCTATTGTTGTTACTAATATCCAACTGCTATCTCGGTTCTCGAAGACACCAACTTCCAAGCTTCAAGATGTTTTCTTTCCAAAAACGGCAACCTCCAAACACTTATTTACTATGGTAACTTTTTATTCAAAATGGTTTTAAATCTTTATGAGTGATATCGTTTAAAATGTATTTTTAAGTATCCAAGATTTTTGTTAACACACTTTTATTTTAGTTACCGAAAATAATATTTATTTAAGAGGAATTGTCCGGAGAAATAAAACAAACTTTGACCAAATAAAAATGGAATTTAATTTGGTATATCAGAATTATTTTAAATCGGAAAACACGAAGACAAATCTATACAAAATCGTGACATCAATTAATCGTACAGAATTATTTTATTTAAAACGACAGGTATCGGTGACCGAACTATTTAATTTTAACCGATGATATAAAAACAAGTGCTCTCGAAATTATTCGTAACGTAAACTTTCTCGACGATAATAAATTAGGTTATGTAAACACAAATTTAGCAACACTGTTTTAACTTTTCACTTTTGAACAAATTCTAGAGAGAGCGTGATTTCCTGAGCGCTTGCTTTTATAGGTTTCTGGTTGCTACAGAGATTTCAATTTTTTTACAGCCATATTGCAAAATTTACAATGGATGTGATTGGATAATCAAAATTATGAATTGTACATAAATGGAATTTTGGCCGTAACTTCCTTATACATGGTCGGAAATGAAAATTAAAAACGGAAATGAACACTACGTAAAATTTTGAATAAAAGGACACCTAACAAGCAATAATTCCTACCACTAATAAACGAAACAACTTAATCTAATCAAAATAAGCTTTTAACTATATACACTTACAAGCTACACTAAAATTACTTGCAAAAATGGAATTCTGAGGACAATTTACATAAGAAAACATATCTTTTATGTTCGAAACATTTAATTTAATGAAAATTTTAAGCTTTTGTAAATTTGTCTAGAATTCACCTCAGATTTAGCATAATTTTGCGGATAAAAACGCTGTATCCTTATAAAAACTTATTCATATTGAGAAGGAACATCTATTATTTGCTTTAAGAGCAAAAACTAAATCTAACAATGTGGAAAAAGTATAAAATTATGAAAAAAAACTAAAATTTACAACGTAACCATACTTAAATTTAAATATGAAATTAATTCATATTAAAAAATGTTTTTAACACTATTATGTTTAAGGTTTGTACAACTTGTCTTTATTGTTCTCACTACTTATTTTCAATGCATAATGTTATTCAGTCTTGCATTGAAAAAGTCTCATCGTCTAACACTTTTTTAGAATTTTTACACTATAAAATGTACGGCACTATAAATGTTTGTATACCATAATGTTCTAAATGTTTTTCTTCTTGTGAATCATGTATTATTATTTTTGTCACTAATTCGCTAACAAAAATGTGTGCGAAAATTGTCTATACTGTCCATATTATAACCCTTTTACTAAATTTTTGTATTTCCTGCCTTTAAAAACTAAACATACACTATCCCTAACCTAATCCTAACTATATAGTCCATGTTTAAACACCTGTGAAATGTCTACTTGCCAAATTACCTTTGAAAAATTGAATTTTATTGTAATAAATGCAATACTAGAATGACTCTACGAAAATGGTTATATTTAACATCCTTGACAATTTTGGTAGCAGCAAATTGCTTTTTATGATGAAACCAAACTAAGCAAATGATATTCAGATCAATTTATACCAAATAAATTTATTTTAAACACATCGTGAACCAGATTTATGTAAAATTGTGTCTCGCACTTGTATCGAGCCAGAAATTACCTCTTTTTATGACCCAAATGTCATGTAAGCTGTCCGATACTTCTATTACCTCTTTCTAAACATCTCAATATATATATATAAACACTTAAGGGGAGTATGCTGTTAATTATGTTTTTGTGAAACGATGGTGCTGCGAATTTAAATGTGGAAGAACAGCTTGCGACAATGAACACACTTGTAGTCCACCAATTACTGTTACATCCACAAACAAATATCCATAAAATCCATAATCTAGTACTGCAAGACAGTAGAGTCACTGTGAGAAAAAGACGATGCGGAGTTGTGATTTGTAAACGATTTTTGACGCAATGTAGACAAAATCCCCAGAACATTTTGTATAGATTTGCAACGGTAGACGAAACATGGGTTTATCGCTGTGATCAAGAAACGAAGCAGCGAAGTATGCAGTGGAAGCATCGTCTCAGTCGTCAGTCGTAAAAGTAGTGGTTTCCGTTCTACAAAGAGGAACTACAATAACAGACAACTATTACACTAGCTTAATATCAAAATGACGCGTAGCTACCAAAAGAAAACGTCGTGGCAAATTAAGGCACGGTGTGCTCTATCACCAGAATAATGCGCCTAACTACATTTCTTGTATTTCTATGGCTCCCATAGCTAACAGAGGTTTTGAATTGCTTGAACACCCGCCATAATCGCGAGAGCTGGGTCCATATTACTGCAGACTGTTGCAACAATGAGCTCATAGACGCTATAAACCAATAGTTTGCAGAGGTTGGACAATTCTTCATCCAGGAAGCTGTCACAATGCTGGAGCACCGGTTGGAGAAATGTAGTAGTGTTAAACGGGGGTTATGTACAAAAATGATGTAAAATAAATTTTAATTTAGTAACCGGAAGTTTGTCAGAGGCGGGGGTCAACCCTCGTGGATGTCCATAGTAACCGCTTTACGCGAAAATATTTTTTTTAGCCTTACCTGCTTAAGTAATTACTAAACTAATCTTGACAACTTAAGTTTTAGATCTTAACCAACAAAGGCGGAAACCACACATTATCGCTCGCCTATTATTTCTTAAATCATTAGTAACTCGGCCAATCATAAAATTTGACTTTAATGAGCTGTAACATCAACTTCTATAAGAAAATTTTCCAACGCGAACTGTCAATTTAGCAAATTCCACGCTATCGCTAACAATTTAAGCGTCAAGTAGTTGCCATACAAGCAACCAAACCAACTTTCACCAACAGAATATGAATCTTTAATATTTAAATTGATCAACAATCAACATGGCAAACTGTTCAAAATCAAACTAGAGTAGCGAGAGACTCCATTACATATTGTAATGGTTTTATTAATATAACCAAATTTTCTCAGCAATGTTTTCTCAACACATTTTGTCAAATCATGAATAAAACATTTTTCCACATTTCGGTTTCTAAAAAATGAATTCGTTAATAATCAGAATTTAGTTTCATATGATATTACATTATTTTCGTGACAAATTACTTGGTCCTTGGTGTTACGTAATACCGTATTGAAAATCGACAGTTTTCACTAAAAATGATACGCAAAGTCACGTGTATTTACCTAGTACTTATATGAAGTACTGATATGCTGAGTTCGAGAAAAAACTGTGAGTTTGTCAAACACAGAAGAAAAGATTATTCAGTAACGTTCATTCAATAGCAAGTCCTTTTTAATTTAGGAAATTTTTTACATCACTATCAAGATACCTATCAACTTTTCTTGTTTTGAAAACTATCCAAGGGAATAGCAAAATAAATAATGAAAGTGTAAATTATATTTCAATGGGAGTCATGCATAACTTGACCAAGAGTTGCATCTGTCCACCCATGTCAACATTAAGGCTCTAAAAGCTTATAATACGTCTTTGGGAAAAAGCAATTTTAAAATGAAATTTGGGATTATCTTACCAAAAGAATACATCTTCGGCAACGTTTCTCGGTACATCAGCATTTCACGGTCATAGTACTTCATGTCCGTTGAAATTTGAATTGAAAGCTCATTTTTTGGTAAACATTTAGCAAACAATGATATTTCTTGTTCTGACCTAAATTGTGGAATTGAGATTTGTCAATACATACTAAACAATAAATACACACCTAGTACTCGTGCAATAAGTTACATTAACCCTCGTTATTTCACTATTATAGTGATCACCTGCTGGACACAATTTTTTTTTAACACTTAATACTCTTGCAGTTCTGTCAATATTTTCAACTATCACGCTTTGAAGAAAATCACTGCTTAGAAATTCTGGTATGGTATCCATTCTAAAATTAAAAAATAAAGCAATTGTATTTGTTTTTGCGTTAAGACTTGTACCTGATAGAAAAAAATTATTTGCTAGGAGTTACAAATTACTTACTGAGTAGAGTCTAATACATTCATTCATTAGCACAAGTTATAAATAATATAGAGTTTATGATTACCTATTTAGGTCATGCGCGGTCAGATTTGTTGATACAAATACAATTTTTTAATTACATAATAACGTGAAGGTTATATTACGCTAATCTTAATTGTCCACAATCGATAATATCAGTACAGTACCTGAATGGGACTAAAATGTAAGTAAAAAATACACAAAAGATAAAATCTGAATAAGGAGTAGTAATCGTATTTTAGGCGCTGAGTTAGATTTTTAAAAATGTCAAACTTAACCGTAAAATTAGCTTTCTCAGAGAGTGTTGCCCTAATTTCACGCATGCACAAATATAAAAAATCACTCTCACTAGAAGGGGTACAACTGAGGAAGTGACGTCATCAATTGTGAAGTAGGTCACTCCCACGTGGCGGGACCCATTTTTTCAACCCCTAGAGAGAATTTTCAACCCTAATTAGTGGCCTTTTGGCTGGGAGTCGGCTTCTCTTCGGAGACGGTTTTCAACCCCTTGATAAAATAAACCTTTGACGAAATTTTCACCCATAAGTAAGGTATTTTTGGCAGTCCACTCCAGTGTTTAGAGGTGTGGGGGTGGTCACGCGACATTTTCACCGTAATTAAAGCCTCAGCCCCTGGAGGGTAGGCAAATTCGTGTGTTCTGATTGGTGAACTTGGGGGTAGATCACGCTCCTTAGTTTCTGATTGGCCCATGGACTCCGTCCCTGGCTTCTGATTGGTTGAGGGGCGCGGCTTGTCGGCCATTCTTATTTTGGAGGCCATTTTGAGGGTCACGGCGGAAATTTAAAATACTGTCCTAACAAGGGTTTCACAAGACGCCGTGACTTCTGAATTATAAGACATAAGCAAACTCCTCAGCCATTTTGTTTGACGTCATAATCAAAGGCATTTTGTAGGTAGAAATAAATTTAAAGGTGTTGATCTGAAATCATTTTCTATCAAAACACCTTGGTTATTACCGGTACTAAAAGATAAGCGGTTTTTTTAAATAATTTATTATAAGTATTAATATTTTTACATCTTCAACAACATGTCCATCTCAGCATAACAGATTCTAGTGATTGAATATTAAATTGGTTGCTTTCCCTGTTGATCGTAAATCACACATTGAGACATCTCTACTCTTCAGCCTCACGTTAAATTGATGTATATGATGATCCTCGGTCTTGAAAACACTCATTTAAATTCAGTCAGCTACACAACTATCCCTCGACGTACTTCGTTGCTGTGAGTCCAAGATTGAGTATCTTGTATTCAACTCCATACTCCAACTCCTTAACATTTCTAAAAGGTCTGTTGATGCATGTGAATAAATTTATAGCTGTAATTATGACATATAATTAAAAATCTGCACAGGTAATTAAAAACCATCACTTACCAGCTGTGTATTGAGAGAACCTCTTGGAGGGTTGACAACCACGAGATTACATCTCGTACATTACATCTAGTAACCGTTTCCTTCGCAGCGGACTTCTCAGTGTCGGGTTTAGACCTGGGGGAGATGGTACTGATCCAATAAACTGTAAGACCAATATTTTAAATTGTGAATGCTAAGTATAAAAAGATCATTATGATTGACACCCTTATTTAACAAAAGCAAAGCGAGGGTTATATTGAGGACGGTCTAGAATAACATCAGTGGTGCGGTAGACGTTGGATAAGGGTAGTCTCGAGTGCTTACAATGTGTTTATTTTAAAAAAAGTTGAGAATGTTTACTGAAGTGAATACGTTTTATATTGTTTATTAACTACCTATTTATGGTCGTATTTGTTAGGAGTTGGTGTAATTTTGTAAAACCCGTGGCAGATATCCGGATATGTTCCTGAGCCCTTATTGTATCGTTAATGCTTAATAGTTAATTAGCATGGGCTCATGACACTGTGGCGGCTAGTGACCGCGCACCGTTGAAGGGCGCTGTCTTCTAGATAGCTCCAGGTGTCGACCTAGTACGAGATCCAGGCCTTATTGCGAGCGAACCAGTTAAGGCGTGATCTTGACCTAAATGTTTAGGTAGAGCAATAAGAGGCATGGGCTAATTACTGGTCCATTAACTTTGCAGTCCCGTAGCGGGGAGCTGGAGCAGGCTTGTATCCTAAACTAGATCATGGCGTATTAATTAATTACCAGGTATTTAGAGCGAGGTCCAACGAGACAAAGGCATATGTCCTGACGAGTAGAATTATTGCTGGCGACGACAAAAGAAGTACCAGACCAACCGGGGGCGCTTTCCCCGTGGTGAGTACTTTGTTTGTTTGTCCTTAACAGATAAACAGTTGTGACATTGTTGCGTGCACTTAAACGATCGAGATGACCGGCCTTTGCTGTCTACCCATTCTCTCCGCACCAATCTCCGTAATATCCGAGCCATTTCTTAATGAATCGATACCAAGATACATAAGATTTGTCGCAATTATAATTTCAATGTAACGCATTTGCATTTGTTTGTAAAAAAAAGGGTTCCTACAAGACCACCCGAATTTTCAGTACACAACCTACTGAATTCTGTTATTGGGCCAGATAAAAAACACATACCCACACACTCATTCACGTACATGCGGCGCTATTGCATAGTTCTGCATACACTGATAAAAATAGCTAAATTAGTAAAAACGCCTATAGTAAAGGAGATTTACCAGTATCGCGCATTATAATCTAAAATATACATGTAAAATCAAAATCACGGGTTTAAAATATAAAAGATAATGGTAAACGGTTAAATTAATAAAAAGACGTATAATTACCGTTATCGCGTATGATAAGCTAAAATATATCTAAAGAATAAAATCACTGTGTTAAAATATATAAGGTAGTGATAAAATCAGTCAAATCAGTAAAAAGACATATAATTAATGGCTTCGTGTATTGTAATGTAAAATATGTCTAAAATTAAAATCATCGGGCTAAACGGTAGAAGGTTAGGAATGGGGATAAGGCTGCTGAACGGGATTTTTAAGACTGGAGCACGACCGTAACTATGTGCGAGCCACGTAACCGTAAGGAAGCGTATCATAACGGTCCTCCTTTCGGCGACGTAAGCTATACTGCACCTGGTGTATCTTGCTCTCTGACCTTGATACAACTTCATATGCGGAGGGCCTAACAATATTACGGTCTGTTTGCGCGTACACAGGTTCAATGCCGCCTAACACTAAACCTTTTAGTGTATCAAAATTAATAATCTGTGAATTTTTATAATTTAAAGTGATGCCCTTAGCGTTACAAACGGTTGTGTATTCATTTTTAAGTGTAGAGAGCACCTTGTACGCGTAATTCTTAGGACCCCCAGTTATGAACTCCGTAATTCTACTGCCGACTCCGTAGGGCTCTACCTCATTGGTTACGTCGCCCAGTAAATCACCAACAGGTGGAGCCTACTCACAAGGACTTTGGGTAAAAATCACGGAGTCTATATCAAAGTACATAACCCATTCGGCAAGCTCTTACAGGTAGCTGTACAGCACCAGGCGATCATTGGCGGTTGTATAAGCTGCCAAGACGACATTGACAGTATTGAGCTGTTCTACCCTGTCATCGCGTCTAATCCAGTTTACTACCATAATCTCCTCGTTAATGGATAGACTGGACCTCCTTGGAGGAATCGATCATAATTTTGAAACTTTCGTGCGGTCCAGAAATAATTCTGGTTTGTGTTAAATTGTCCCTCTGCCCAAACTTTCCCCAGAATGAATTTAAAAATAACTTTGAAGTATATTTTAAGCCAGGATTAGCGCAAATTCTGGTTTTGTCCAATTGGACCCCTCCCTTTCCAAATATTCCCGGATGTATCGATCCTTCGTCTCGTCGTCGTTATACCACGATGGCCAGCCCGAGCCCGTTTGTTTGATATTGAATAAGTTATCGACGTAACCGGAGAAAGCACCCCCGCTCATACTAACCCTGTCGTATCGGCAAACCTCGTACTCTCACACTTCAAAAACTTCTAATACTCGGTATCCTAATCCTATAGTCTTTCGAAGTTCCGGTAAATTTGCGTTCGTTCTGTGTATTTGTGCAATCATGCTGGAACATGGTTTCAACACAGTTTCTACACAAGACGAACATTAATTTACCGTGCATCTTAAGAGGTAAGACACGATGGTACAAATCTGATGGTGAGAGAACACCACACTTCACAAGGCCCGCGACAGTAATCAAGTCGCGGTTTCAGCACTCGTCACCAATGTAAGGTGTAGGATGCCCCACCGGGTACTTGTTCACCTAGGGGTATAATGGACAAATATCCAAATATCTGATTTGCACATTTTGTTCTGCCATATAATATAACTTAATCGCATTAGTACGACCTCCGAAAAAGCTATCGCGGGGATTCAGAGGTGACTGACTCATCACGTTGTTTGAGCTAACAAAGTCGCTAGCGGAGGGGTTTTGTTATAAAAATGACCTGAATTCACATTCCCAAATGTCTATTAAACCATAGTTAAAAGAACTTATCCTGTGTGATGTTGATGCTGTCTTCTCACTACGCAAAAATACTGTATTCGGCTCACGTTTACTATCGCCAGCTTGATCCTGGTAACACTTTTCACAACCGTGGTTATATTAACCGTGAAACTGGTATACAGTGTTTGTGTTGTTACAGAACCCAGGATACCTTAACCGTACCTCACGCGCGTTCCCGGCGTTCTAAATATCTACCTTCAGAATGCTCGAGCCAGAAAAGCCACTAAATAGCGATCCTCGACTGATTGACACCCATTCTGTATCCGGCGTTTGGGATGTAAGGATAAAATTGTTAGTAATGTTAGTATGTGTATCTTGGCGGCACTCGAAATCGTAAAAGGCAAAGTCCGCCGTGCTTTTGGACATGTAACAGAAATGACGGATAGGTTTCTCGGAATGACAGGTAGGACAAAATGCAAAACCACATTTATGAAGCATCTTACCCTTCCATACACTCTTTAAACAAGTGCGACAACGCTAGAGTTTGCAATACAGACCGCTGAGTTTATGCTTGTGTAGACATCGATTCCCGCGGAAATCTCTATTACACTCATCACAAACGATAGAGTCAACATACTAACAAGGGAGGCTGTTATGACAACAGGGACAGGTCTTAGGACAATTCTTGCGACGTTGGCTGCATGGGTTCTAAATCTACATAATTCGTGAAAGAATGTCGTTGAAAAGGCGCTGGTTATGCTAGTGATTACGTTATAGTGGGCGTCTTCAAAGCTTAAGCTTAAAACTTTGCTGTTAGGGCTTCGTGGACCTTCAAAATAAACTGTCTGTCTTAATCTGTGGTTATACCGCTTGAGGATCGGCCTCGGCTACAGCTTTGTCCATCGCTAATGCACGCTCTAAACATAAATTGTCTTTATTATTAATACCTAGAATGTCACCTTTACGTCTGCAAAACTATGCAAAATAACGCCCGTCATTCTCTGACGTGATGACCACCATAACCCACCGGTGAAACAACTCTGTCTACCTGTAAATTAAGCGTATCATTATTAAAAAGACTTACATTACTCTGCAATATTTTCTCTAGCGTGGTCATCATTACACTGGAGCTCAGCTGGTTTGTACGACGAGCGAAAATCCTAGGGGTTTGTTCGGGAAATTGGAATTAGTACCATTACAACTCTGTCACCCCCATTAAACTTTGCACACACTTTTGCCAGCAATGCGTCTAGAGCGATCTGCAACAAAAATGTAATTTTAGTAACTCTTAGTACAAAAGAAATTTATTACTGCTTACCACAAGCCATGTAACAGGTGCTTGATTGATGTCAGCATCTTTGAATTTAAAGACAACCCTCTTCGCCATTGTGTTAAATTTCCAAGTTAATTCTTCGCACGTAGACACCGTTTCAAAATATAGGTTATCCTCTAACTTAATTCCACCACTACATAGGGTTTCGGTTGTGTCCTGTAATTAAAAAATACAGATTAAGGTGTGAAAAATATAAGTCTTAACTTTAAATATAAACACTTAAATGCAAAAACATATGGTTTCTACTTACAGTGTTGCCCATGGATCCACTTGCAGGTAGCGGGGTGATATAGACAATATAGGATCAAGAAATTGAAGGCAACTGAAACAATACATCGATTAATACCTTACATTTATAACAATTATTTCTACTTACAGCTTCAGTGTTTTCCACAGATGTTGGACCGCAACCACCACCTTGCACTTCAGCACGTACCTAAAAATAAAATATTAGTAACAAATTTTAAGAATACTGAAATACTACCACAGTCATTAACGCAACCTGGATTTTCTACAAGGCTTCACCTAACCTCTGGAAACGCTCTAACTCAAGGAACGTTATGGTTTCACCACCAACTACACGTTAAGAAATGATGAAGGATATCTCCACCACCTCATCTTCGGTCATTAATTCACCCTCTAAAATGTTTAAAAGAGAAGACATTGTTGAGTTCGACGTTATAGGCACAGTTTCAACAAGCTATATGAACTGTAAATGAAGTTAGAGCGTGATTCTTTGGCTTTCATAGACGCACCAGCTAATTAGTCTGGGGTTTTACGTAAAACCGTTTAAAACAGGAAAAACGAATTGTTCGAACAATGGCAACAACGTAATTAGATTTTCAAGATCGTTTAACCTTTCACATATTTGGCTAATTAACTGACCTAACATTTTTTTAAACCAGGAAGACAAGTTGCGTGACAACAGTGTAATTACATTTTCACCTTTGACATATTTTCATAATTAACTGACGTTCTAAAATTCCTTAGATATATTGTATAGATAACATTGTATTATAAATTAATTCAACTATAAAGTAGTCTTTTAGATTTGCTTTTTTAAAACGTCACTTCTAAATGTAAGATGACAATACGTTTTAGTCTGTTTCTTGACCGTATTCGATTTCAGATAATCAAAAACCTTAATTTGATTTGCTGTAAGGTGTTTTTTGTAAGATGTAATTTGAATCGGCACAGATCTTTTTTGAATTGAATGTTCTAGAGGTTTCGTTAAATGAAATATATCTTTATAAACTTAAAATACAGGTAAATCAATGTGAGCATACTCATTTACATATTTGTCAGCATTCGATCTCGGACAATCAAAAAAACTTTAATTAATTTGTTACAGGGGCATTTTTGTAAGGTGTAATCTGAGTCAATACAGTACTTAATAAACTTAAAACTCGCTTAGATTAAGTTTAGCATTTTCGTTTATACCGTTAGCGTGTTTCTTGACAGTATTCGAATGCAATCAAGCGAAAATCTTAATCTTGTTGCTGCAGGGTATTTTGTAAGATATAATCTGAATCAACACACTCCTTTATGAATTGAGCGTTCTATAGTCTTCGTTAAATGAAATCTAGCTTAATAAACTTAAAATACAGTTAGACCAATGTGAGCATTCTGATTTACACGTTTTTAGAGTGTGTATTGACGGAATTTGATCTCCGTCTATCAAGAAATAAACACCTTAATTTGATTTGCTACAAGATGTTTTTTGTAAGGTGTAATCTGGTTCATATGGGTAAAATTTTGCGGTGTGATGCTTTCAACGAAGGCATTTACCACGACGATAATATTTTTTATTAATATAAACATGCTATTTGTTATACACATAAAATACATTTCTTTCTTTATTAGACACAAAAAAATACAACTCTTTCTCGATTTCTACCTGGCCTATGTTTAAAATTATCAATTCTAATTGTGCAATTTATGCCTATTTGTAAGTTTTCTTCTAGATTTTTTTAACGGGTAATTAGATAAATGCAGGACATCTGTATTTTCTATTTTGCGGTACATATCGAGTTTTATTTCCAATAGTTAATTGTTTAAAATTTAATAACCTATTTTATTATTAATAAATTTTGTATTTGTATTCTCAAGGTAACAATCGTTTAACCTGTGTGTAAATAAATTCCTATATGCTGTCACGCTAACGACCTGTAGTAAAATCAAATCAAGGTTTTGAATTGAATGCTCTAGATTACGCGTCCTTTGCATGAGTATGGAATTAGGAAAGTTATACCAAAACCATAAGTAAAGTCCGCATATTTATATTTAGTCACTTCGAAAATATTCGCTCTCCTAATTAAAAATTAGAGAAAGTAGATACACCGTAAATAACGTGCCTTATTTTAAAACCAGTGGATGTATATTTTTTTATAAGTAGAATAAGCTAACAAATTATAATTCAATTATAGCTATATTGCGTAATCTCTGCTTTTCGAAATGAAAATTTGTTAGCGCTAATTGTATGTTCTCTCACAACACGACATTCTAACTTGCAAAATGGATATTAAAAGAAATATAATATCAATTTTAATAACATTTTTTAGCAATGGGAAACAGCGGATAAAACACATCATTGTTTTTATGATAGTAGCTTTCAACCTGTGAACATAAAATAAGCTCGCCGTATTATGAACCCACAATCGAAGATATTCGAGCTTCTGTAAATTAGTTTTGCATAACAACACCTGATGGTGATGCAGTCGTAGAGGAAGAAAATGATCGTGACGTCAAAGACAATGAGAAGCCATCTGAGAGGGAAACGGTTACTAGAGATCTAGCAGAGGCTGCTGCTGATGTATGAAATGTAATCAAAAAAGCTGGTAAGTGATTGTTTTTAATTGCCTATGCAGATTTTTAATGCTATGTTATAATTACAGGTATGGATTTATCCACATGCATCAACAGACCGTTTAAAAATGTTAAGGTATTGGGAGTCTGGAGTTGAATACAAGATACTCAATCTTGGACTCGTAGCAACAAAGTACGTCGAGAGGACAGTTATGGAGCTGCCTGAATTTAAATGAGTGTTGCTGAAGGGTAGAGATGTCTCAATGTGTGCTTTACGATCAACAGGGAAAACAACCAATTTAATATTAAGTTAAAATGGGTGATGCTGAGGTTGACATGTTGTTGAAGATGTAAAAATAGCATTACTTATAATAAATTACAAAAAAAACCGCTTATCTTTTTATTACCGGTAATAACCAAGGTGCTTTGATAGAACAGGATTTCAGATCAACACATTTGAATATATTTCTCTTTACAAAATGGCTTTGATTATGACATCATACAAAATGGCTGAGGAGTTTGCTTATGTCTTATAATTCAGAAGTCAAGGCGTCTTGTGAAACCCTTATTAAGATATTATTTTAAATTTCCCGCTGTGACCGACAAAATGGCCTTCAAACAAGAATGGCCGAGAAGCCGTGCCCCTCAACCAATCAGAAACAAGGGGCGGAGTCCATGGGTCAATCAGAAACTACGGAATGTGATCTACCCCCTAGGTCCACCAACCAGAACACGCATTTGTCTACCCTCCAGGGACTGAGGCTTTTATTACGGTGAAAATGTCGTGTAACCACCCCCACACCTATAAATACTAGAGTGGGCTGCCAAAAAGGCCTTACTTAGAGGTGAAAATACAGTCAAGGGCTGAAACTTCCATCAAGGGGTTAAAGATCGCTCCTGAAAAGAAGCCGACCCCCAGCCAAAAGGCCACTAATTAGAGTTAAAAATACCATCGAGGGTTGAAAATTCCATCTAGGGGTTGAAAAAGGCCCCCAAAAGTAAGCCATAGGGGTGGGAAATGGGCCAGGCTACGTGGGCGTGACCTACTCCACAAATGATGACGTCATTTCCTCAGCTGTACGCCTTCCACTACTCTCTAAATATTTCCCCATCATATATAACACACGTGTAAATTATTTATCACACTTACGCCTTTACTTGCAATTAATTTCTTTAATTTTGCGTAAAAAGTATAACTTCATTTAAAGTCTGTTAATGAATGCCCTCTCACCTTATTTACCCATACCATCTACAAATTATTCATTAAAAAAACGCTCACCTTATTAATTATCATCATCAATGGTTACTTCAATTCCGTTGAGTCACCATCCATGCAGGTCATTTGTATTTAATAACAGACTTTCCCGAGTACAGTATATTAAAAATTAAAGAATATGAATAAGAAAATGTAACTTTAAAGCATTCGCTCTTTGGACGCTACTGAAAAGGACTACCACTGCATCGCATACAAGCGATTTGAAGCAGCGATTCCCCATCCCGGAAAGAAGGTGGACTGTCAAGCCATGAAGGACCAAAATAAGCCGAGGAGGACCAGAAGCATACGTAGAAGCAGCCAGAGTATGTATAGTACCACGAGCACAGAGGAATATTACCGTCGTGACCAGTACCAGTGGCAAGACTATTACTACTACCTCGATGGGTACTCGTCCTTCCGCTACATAAAATTCTACACATCCGAATTCTTGCATAACTGACACCAACCGTGATGATTAGGGACGGTCGCTACTGCGTTTCCCTTAAGCTTATCTCTCCAACTTTTGTCCACCCCGATGATCAATAGCCCACCTCCACACCTACATACTTCGCGGTTGTCCTGCATCGCCACTAACATACACAGCATCACACATCAGCACCTACACGCGCAAATTCTACCAAATGCACAATATTGCTCACTATACCAATAACTGTTTGGCTATTTTGGCAATTGAGCATGAAATTGCTGATCAAATATACATGAAACAAATAATAAGAGTTTGCAGAATAGAAAGTGAAAAAAAAAGTTTTTTGTGAGTTTAGCGTAGTTAATGTTACTTTAGTTTATTTTTGTATATGTTATATGTTTTGTTTGTTTCATTGTGCAGTTATGCATCTTTGTAATTAAGGATTAAAAGCTACTTTCTTATTTCTACTGTTTTGTATTACTTGACTGTTAATTTTATGTTAGGTACATGTATTTTTCCAAATAAATGTTTTTCAAATTTAAAATCAATTTATTTTTATCTATTCACTGAACGTAATGCCCATTAGTGGACATGAAGCGCATATATATATATATATATATATATATATATATATATATATATATATATATATATATATAAATACATTTAAGTATATGTTCATTGGGGGAGGGGCGGCATTTCGTCTGTTTGTCCGGGGTGGCGTAAATGCTAGAGCGGGCGCTGGTGGTGTTCAATGCTTTTTGGCGTCAATTCGAAATAAGTATTGGCCATATCGTCCCGGAACACCCATAAAAATATAATACGTCAATGTATAACGTGTTTCAAGGCTAGGCCTTGTGAACCTACTTATCTTATAGGCAAGAGACATGTAAGAGTAACGAGTTACTTACCTTTTGTTAATATGGATGTAGACTGTGGTGGTTCGTTTATGGTCAAGGATCGAAAGACTAGAGGCGCAAAATTGTCATAATCATACGTTTGCTTGTTCGTGTGTATGAGCACATAGAGCTTGTTTCGGAGACAACCACTGATTCATATTTAGCAGCTTTTAATAGATTTGCCAGTATCGTGGCATACCTACTAATGTTTCTTCCGATAATGGTTCCAATTTCATAGGGGCAAATAGTGAATTATCGAAAATTTCAGAATTTGCAGAAAAAAACTGAATATAGTCGAAAATCGTTTATCAAGTCAAGAAATAAAATGGCATTTTATTCCCGATCGGGCACCAAATATCGGTGCCTTCTGGGCGGCGGGCATAAAAAGCGATAAGTTTCAGATGAAAAGATTATTAACCAGTTCTGTAACCTACCAGCAATTTCAAACATTACTAATCCAAATGTAAGGAATCCTAAACTCCCATCCTTTATGCCCATTAAATAAATAAAATAAATGTTACCGGAGTACCGGAAAATCGATTAAAAGATGGCAGCGCATTACAGCATTGAAACAACACTATTGGACCAGATGGGGTAAGGAGTATTTAGCCAAATTGCAGGGTCGTGTAAAATAGAAAATTCAATCTCAAAATTTAATGAAATTGGGTGCTTTCGTACTCATAAAAAACGACAACTGTCCAAGCATGGCATGGAAACAAGGTCGTATTAGTAAAATGTGGCCAGGTAAAGACGACGTTACTAAGGTGATTCGCATCAAAGTGACCAAGGACAACGGCGAATTAACTCGTGATGTGACTGGTGTTGCTATTAAGTTTTAGATTTTGTATTTTCAACACATTTCTGTTATTAGTTTTATGTTTGTTTCTTTAAAGACTAGTATTAATTTTATTATTATTGAAGTACACATTTATTTAAACACTTCAAGGCGGGCGGAATTTTAAGATCGCATATATTTTATTTTATTTAAATTTAAATTGTTGCGTTCCCTTTTGGAAGCGGGTTGAAAATTTCCTGTTTTAATTAGTGGTGGTGGATTTTAATACTACAGAGTAGTTGTGCTTGAGAATGCGAGTCACAAACACGTATTTCTTATATTTCTGTATTTTACAAGTAAATCATTTAACAAATTAAATAGAAACAAAAATTACAACAAGAGATTTATTTCCATGATAACAATTACTATGGTTATGACAGTAAAACGTTTGCAACGATATATTCAAATGAATGTTCATTATTAGAACCATGTAATCTCATCCTTCAAAAAACTAAGTTATTACGTTAATTGCCTAATAAAGATTATCTGGTGTGAAACAACACACGACCTTCCAACCTACAAAGTGAAATAGTTTTAATTAATTTTTTTTAGGATAA
>JARFJB010002444.1:207500-287500 GCA_036346205.1 Vesta saturnalis | reverse complement strand
CCTTTACCACATTTTCCTTGCGTTATTAACTATTTGCTAATTTCCTGCAGCAATTAACTATTAATATTCATAGATTTTATCAAGTATTGAATTTATATCCCCTCCGGCGTTAACTTAGGAACATCGAATGTTTTTCTACGTCAGAGTCCCCTCCGGTCTTTCCGCCGATCCCAACTTGAAGACCCCTGCACAGAAGCCGTTCCGTTTGTGATAGTTAACATCTTGAACCGACGTTGCTCATTAACGCGGCACCGGAACCTGAATATCATCTACATGCCATGCCGGGTTCGACGTAATCGTCCATTTACTCCGTTGAATAAAAGGTACTCGCCTATATTCTGTCAACCCCAGGGAGATCATTTAAACAGCTCAACGGGTATTTGCCCAGATTCTTGTAAATTATATTCCACCTAAACACAGTGCACAGACTCACACAAATACGTCTACTCTAGACAAAACAATTACGGTGCAGGAAGCAGCAGATTGATCGCAACCAGACGCCCGTCGGTAGATCAGATTCGGTCACCTAGTTTCTTAAAAATCCCGAAGTCGTGTACACACGTGAGTAGTATGTCTTAAATTAGAATACGTAAATAACCGCTGTCCTAACCGCTCTCCCATCGTGAGGGATCCAGTAGGTAAAATACCGTCTACTTCCGTCCAATGAGGCTAAACGCTCATTAACCCGACCGATGTTATCTTATCAAAAGACCGATCAACAATTAGAATAGGTCCGTCACCGTAGTTAATAATCTCGTGTACATAATAGGATTAGTCCGTTGTGAATAATTAGAATAGATCTACCACTGTAGTTAATAGTAATGAAGACCATAAAAGCGTTGCTTTTAGTAAAAAGCAAATCATAGTTTAGTTAAAATATAATTTCTATATTGTATACAATTTCCACGAACTACTAAAGGTAACTAGAGTAAATCTTAAGGCACCCTCATTAATAACCTTGTGTAAATAATTAAATTGGAATATGTAAACCCGGTACATATCTATTTAGTTCATTTACAAAAGAACAGGACCGGCTTCAAAATATTTATTTATTTCTTTTGATAACTTATTTTAGCTAAAATTAAAATAGGACGTAAACTGGGTCATTTTCAAGTATAACCGCCATTATTAACTATATTTTCACAGAAAATCCGGCGGGCAAAGTAAGGAGAAGATCACGGCCGTTAGAATCACCGGAAGTGGGGTGAGACCCTGTGTATGTATACCCCAACCGATTGCCAACGCTTTTCTCAACATAAAAGGTTATTATGGATTTCAGCCTAAAACCAAAAATAAAGGAGATATGAGCCTATTCACTTTTCGCTTACACGATTCCATAAAATTTAAATAAAAACGAAGTATTATACAAAATATGCTATATTTATTATTTAATTTAGTACCAAAGTACGTCCTTTAATTGTGTTTGGCTAGTTTTATTATAAATCATCTAGGGATGCTATGCGAAACAATAAAACCAATTAATCTTGTCATGTTTACGTTTATAAATTATTTTTGTTAAACAATTCATTTAGGTGTTACCTGATACAAATTATTATAATGCCTTTTACGCATTTAAAAAATCTGATATGCTTTAAGCATACATAGGATGTCTAAAAAAATGCTGACCTTGTTCTTGAATGATATAATGCCCTGTTTCCAGAAAGAATAGCTACAGATCGAAGATATTTTCTGAAATTATACAGAAAATTTAGATCAAATGAAAATGTTTTTGCCAAAGGTATGTTAAAAAAAAAGATTTGTGATGAATGAAGAAACGGAAATAAATGTGCTACCTTATTTCGTAGTAAATCGCGAAAATTCCATACGAAATTGCATGAGAGATTGTGGATTGTTTCGAAACTATACAGAATATTTTGACAAAACATAAATAGGTACCGTATAAGTACAGGCCTACTTAGTCTTTTACCAGGCGATCAAGAAAGAAGAATTATATTGTGCCAATGGTTTGTAAATACAAAAACGCAAACCCTGATTTCGAAAAGCTAATTCTCTGGAGCGATGAACCTAATTTCGGCAATAGAGGCATGTATAATAGAAAAAATGATCATTACTGGAGTAATGAAAATCTAATGCGAAATATTCCGTGTAATCCACAGAGACGCTTTAGATTAAAGGTGTGGTGTGGTCTTTTTGGCTTTAAAATCGTGGGGCCAGTATTTTACGAAGGCACTTTAAGAAGCGATCGGTATTTGAATTTTCTCCCAACCATTTTAGAAGAGTTTTTTTATGGCCTTAATTTAGCTGATCATCAAGGACTGTTTTTTAGCAAGATGGTTCGCCTCCACACAATACTCAAAACGTCAATAATTATAAGTGGATTTTTTCATGATCGCATTATTTACTGCCAGAGGACCAGTTCGTTGGCCTCCATGTTCACCAGACATTACACCAATGGATTTTTACTTCTGGGGATTTTTAAAAAGCGAAGTCTACCAAAATCGATACAATAATATCGAAGATCTTCAGATAGCAATAACTAATATCATACGTACCATAGATAGACGTACTGTTTAAAAGGCTCCAAGAAGAGTGTTCAAGTGTGCCCAAAAATGAGGAGCAAGGAATAATTTGAACAAAAAACTCGATGTTCAATTGTTTTTTCGTTACCACCACATTAATGAGCGGAAGGGATACTACTACTTCTCTGATTTAACCGACCTCGTAGCTTCAATAATAAAAAAGTTAGCAATAGTGCACACTTAAATTTGATCACCGTATGTATATATATATATATATATATATATATATATATATATATATATATATATATATATATATGTAACTAATGCGTATTTTTCCTTAAAGTACTTAGTACTTAGATTTTACAAGCCTTAACAAATTCGTTTGGAAAAGTATATCCATGAACAAAAAATGAATTTAAAAACAACAATGGAATGTCAAATAAATCTTCTTGAAATGTTTTATTAATTAATTTTATTAATTTATTTATTAGCAAAAAATAAATTTAAAAACAATGGAAACTCAAATAAATCTTCCTGAAATGTTTTAGTAATTACAGGTTTTAACAAAACACCAAACCCTATTTGTAAATTAATCATTTATTAAATCAAGTGTTCATATTATACACAAATTTAGCTGTTTGAATGCTAATTATTTAATGTTTTAATTCTCATCACTGAACCCCTGATATATATATATATATATATATATATATATATATATATATATTGTAATGTTTAATTATATTGAATTTGATATTATCAATGGCGACTTATACAATTGTGAGTAAAAATTATTTAGTTTGGAAATAATAATTAATTAAAGTTTAGTTTGAGGTAAATTTAAATGTTGTATGTAATTATGATTATAATTGAAGTAATTATTTTAATTTTTTATTGTATTGTGCACCGGACTAGCTCAGATCTCATATGGGGATAGAGTTCAGGGAATTTAGTTTGAAGTTAAAATTTTTGAGTATAAGAAATATCCTTTATGTAATTGAATTGAAAGTAAAAAAGTAATTCTGAATATAATTTGCTATCAAACGCATGCGTTGTAATGAACTTAAGTGAAATTAGCAACTGTCAAAGATGTCAAATGATTAATTTAGAAAATTTAATGTTTAGATCCAAAATAAAATTTAGAAAAAGAAAAGAAATTAATATCTTTACAGGTGTTTACACAAGTAAATATTTAAAATTCTTAACCAAAAACATATATGTAACAAATATAAATTGCAGGGAAATATCAATGAATAGGGTTATAAAGATATGACTCACATATACTGTCCTCCCGGTAGATTGATGTCTTCGGATACTCCAGTTGGATGTAGGCAATGTCCACTTGATTACGGTTGTTACCATCAGCCAAAACTGCTAACTCGAATCTCGGTTGTCGAAGACACCAACTTCCAAACTTGAAGATGTTTTCTCCAAAATCGGCAAACTCCAATCACTTATTTAATTTCGGTAACTTTTTATTTAAATAGTTTTAAGCTTAATGAGTGATGTTGTTTTAAAATTATTTTTAAATAACCAAAATTTTTGTTGATAACACTTTTATTTTAGCTACCGATTCAATTTTTGTTTAAAAGAATTTGTCCGATGAAATGAAACAACTTTGTCCAAATAAAAATGGTTTTTAATATGGTATAAACGGAAATAATTTAAATTGGATAACACAAAAACAATTCTTTACAAAATCGTGACACAAATTAACACGAACAAAATTATTTTTTTAAAAACAACAGGTATCGGAGACCGAATTATTTATTTCAAACCGTCGATACAAAAACAAGTGCTCTCGAAAATTCTTCGTAACGTAAAACTTCTTGACGAAAATAAATTAGGTTATGTACTCACAAATTTCACAACACTGTTTTAACCTTTTACACTTTTGAACAAATTCTAGAGAGAGAGTGATTTCCTGAGCGCTTGCTTTTATATGTTTCTGGTTGTTACGAAAAATTCATTTTTTTTACAGCCATATTGCAAAAGTAACCATGGCTATGATTGGTGGATCAAAATTACAAATTGGACATAAATGGAATTTTGGCCGTAACTTTCTTATACATGATCGGAATTGAAAATTAAAAACGGAAATGAAAACTACGTAAAATTTTGAATAAAAAGACACCTAACAAGCTATAATTCCTAACATTAATATACGAAGTAACCTACTCTAACTAACTAGCTTATAACTATTTACACTTACAATCTATACTAAAATTAATGGCAAAAATGGAATTCTGAGAACATTCTACATAAGAATACATATCTTTTGTGTTGGAAATATTTAATTTAAAGAAAATTTTAAGCTTTTGTAATATTATCTAAAATTCACCTCAGAATTAGCATAATTTTGCGGAGAAAAGCGCTGTATCCTTATAAAAACTGTGTCATAATAAGAAAGAACATTTATTATTTGCTTTAAGAGCAAAATCTAAGTCTAATAATGTGGAAAAAGTACAAAAATATATAAAAAACCTAAAATTTACAACGTAACCAAACTTAAATCTAAAAATGAAAATAATTTATATTTAAAAATGTTTTTAACACTTAAAATGTTATGTTTAAGGTTTGTACTACTTGTCTTTATTATTCTCACTAATTATTTGTAATGCATAATGTTATATAGTCTTGCATTGAAAAAGTCTCATCGTCTAACACTCTTTTTGAAATTTTTCACTATAAATTGTACGGCACTATAAATGTCTGTATACCAAATTGTTCTAAATGTTGTTCTTATTGTGAATCTTGTATCATAATTTTTGTCACTAATTCGCCTCCAAAAATATGTGCGAAGAATGTCTAAACTGTCCATATTATAACCCTTTTATTAAATTTTTGTATTTCCTGCATTCAAAAACTAAACATACACTATCCCTAACATAATCCTAACTATATAGTCCATGTTTAAACACCTGTAAAATGTCCACTTGCCAAATTACCTTTGAAAAATTGACTTTTATTGCAATAATTGCACTACTAAAATGACTTTACGAAAATGGTTATATTTAACATTCTTGACAATTTTGTTAGCATCAAATTGCTTTTTATGATGAAACCAAACTAAGCAAATGATATTCAGATTAATTTATACCAAATAAATTTATTTTAATCACATCGTGAACCAGATTTATATAAAATAGTGTCTCGCACTTGTATCGAGCTAGAAATCACCCCTTTTTATTACCCAAATGTCATGTAAGCTGTCCGATACTTCTATTACCTCTTTCTGAACATCTCAATATATATATAGTGTATCCCAAGAAGTTTTATACAAATGGAGAAAAAGTTTCTCTTACATGCCACAAAAAAATATACTCTTGATACAAATCTCAAATTTCAAGTTTTTAAGGGTCGAAGACCCGAGAATAAGTACTGGCGTCCTATACCTGTCTCATGAGATGGTATGAGGGCCCCTTATTAGAATACTTTTTTTAATTTCCCGCCATGTACGACAAAATGGCCGACGAAACAAAATGGTCGACATTAAAGAAAAGCACTTTATTTATGAGTATTTAAGTTAAAATGATTGTTCTGATTGTAATTTATTTAACGTTACTAGACGAAACATTGTTTGAATGGTTTCATGGTATTTATGTGATTAGCTTTAAGTTACATACAGTTGTATGTAAAGTATCCATGTCCGAATTTAATTTATAGTCATCTTTGTGACGGGAGTGCTATTGAAGTGTGTTATTTGTGAATATATTTTCTCCTTCAAAAAATACTGGGAAAACGTTTAAGTTACGTATAAAGGTGTAATTTTACTTTATGAAATCGTGTATTTACTAAATTTTATTTACTATTCATGCGGAAGGAAATGTTCCGAACTCGTAGTGATAAGTGAGTGCAACGCGCGGCTATCGTTGACCCTCGGGTCACCTATACAGTATAAGTACCTCAACTAATATAAACTATTTTTACTTTATATAAACTATTTTCACGTTATATATTTTTGAAACACCAACGACCTAATCGCAAGTCATCAACATGAATTGCAATAGCAGCAATTATTATTATCAACTGCCAACAACCGCTCAACAGGGTTTCCAGCCTCCCATTAATTTCAGTTAAACGACAAGTCAGGCAATACCACTATCTCCTGTTATAAATGCTTCTTATATACCTATTAACCAACAATATATACCCCACACACAAATTCCAAACACATTTTCCCAAACACCGTTACAAATACATAACCCTATCACATCAACCCAATCAAATAACATGCTTAATAACGAGGCAATAAGTAACATGAATACCTCAGAATATGAAAACGATATTGAATTATCTAATACACCAAGTAACGATTGGCAATGTGTCAGCAATAATAAACGTAAACGAATATCTAAACAACCAACATCAGCGAACACTATGATACCTACTACAGATAATAACAGATACTCGGTCCTCACAAATCCTACGGATGCGACTGAAATAGAAAATACATCAAACACAGCAAAATAAAACACCCAAACCACCACCAATATTTGTACAAGGGGTTACGGATTTTAATAAAGTGGTCGCAGCACTAACAGATGCTGCAGAATCAGAACAATACAAAACTAAAGCACTGGCTCATAACGTAATTAAGATATCTGCCAACACGGCTGGTACATATCGCAAGCTAATCACACTCATGAAAGAATCTAACGTCATATATCACACCTATCAAATGAAAGAAAATAAAGCGTACCGTGTTGTCATCCATAACTTACACCACTCTGTTCCCACAAAAGAAATAGCCGATTTAATGGAGAAGAACGGTCACAAAGTGAGATCCGTAACCAACATTAAACACCGAATAACAAAAATGCCTTGGAACCTGCGCCAAATAACAAAGACATTTATAACCTCAGGTTTCTACAAAACCAAATTATAAAGATCGAACCACAACACAGAAATACAACAATCGTACAGTGTATGAGGTGCCAACAGTATAACCATACTCAGGCCTACTGTAACCGCCCATTTGTATGTGTAAAATGCGGCGGCTCACATGATACCCGATCTTGTAACAAGACAAAAGATTTACCCGCCAAATGTGCTCTCTGTGGTGGAGAGCACCCAGAAAATTATCGAGGCTGTACCGTACATAAGGAACTTCAAAATAAGTTAAGATCCAACATACCCTTACAAACATGTTCCAACAACGACTTCATCAAACTCACCCAATATTCCCTAGTCATCACAACCCACGAACATATAGTCAGGCCGTGCAAGGAAATACAAACACTACACAAGCACAACTCCACGATGTAACCCTACAAAAATTTCTAGAAGAATTTTAAGTTATGTTTTCACAACTGATGCAACACAACAACATGGTAATAAACATTTTGTCCACAGTCACAAGTAAACTTGTAAGATAATGGCTAATTCACTCCGTATATCATTATGGAACGCTAATGGCATCCTGTCAAAAATCCATGAAATTGAACCATTTTTAAAGCTAAATAATATAGATATCCTGCTCATAACTGAGACACACTTTACAGGCAGGTCTTTTCTAAGAATACCACACTATACATGCTATAACACAGAACATCCTGAAGCTACAGCGCACGGAGGCACAGCTATATTAATACGGAGCACAATTGCTCACAATGAACTGGAAAAGTACGAAGAACCGTTTCTCCAATCAACTACTATTCAAGTCTACAAATTATCACATCCACTAGTAATCTCGGTTGCGTATTGCCCACCCAGGCATAGACTTTCCAAAGACGTCCTCAAGCCATTCTTTCAATCTCTTGGCAACAACTTTATATGTGGAGGTGACTATAACAGCAAACATACCTACTGGGGCTCTCTTCTAATAACTACCAGAGGCATATGAACTCATTCGCGAAGAAACCTATGGCTACCTATCCACCGGAGAGCCCACGTACTGGCCCACGGATCTAAATAAGGTACCTGATTTACTGGACTTTTTCATCACCCAAGGTATATCCTCTACCTATACAGATATAGTCAGCAGCACTGACTTACCATCCGATCACACACCAGTCATTGCTACAATTAGCACTACAATTATTAAAAGACAACCTAGACCATCCCTATACAACCAAAAAACCGACTGGGACGAATTCAGAAGGCTTTTGCAAGAAAACCTCCAAACCAACATCAGCCTGCTCATCCCTAATGATATAGAGGAAGCCACAGAACACTTCACCATTACTGTTCAATCTGCAGCCTGGAGGGCTACGCCCAAACTTCTAAATTCGGTACGACAGGAAGAAAATATCCCCAATGAAATCCTTGAACTCATCAAACAAAAGAGGAGGGCAAGATCTAAATGGCACAGGACTCGAAACCCAGCTGAAAAACGATATTTAATAGACTAACCAATGCTCTCAAGAATAAACTCAAACTGCACAAGCAAGAAACTTTTCAACGCTATCTAACTTCCTTGTCCCGAGCCGACTACAGTATCTGGAAAGTTTCGAAAGCTAATAAAAGACCACAGGCTGTTAACCCACCTTTAAGAAAACCAAATAATGACTGGGCTAAGACAGATCAAGAAAAAGCAGATCTTTTCGCCCAGCACTTTGCTCAAGTTTTCACCCCCTACTCTACAGCACCCGATGTTGAGATTCAAGACTTAAGACTTCCTTCAGACGCCACTTCAAATGTCGCTGCCCATCAAAAGCTTCACCTACACTGAGGTGCTTGATGAAATTCGCCATCTAAACATTAACAAAGCCCCTGGGTATGACCTAATTACGGCTAAGGTGCTTACTTAACTGTCCAAAAACGGTATAACGTTTTTACGAAACCTGTTCAACTCCATATTGAGACGCCAATATTGGCCATCATCGTTAAAATTTGCGCAAATTATTCTAGTACCAAAACCTGGTAAACCTGCAGCAGATGTTGCCTCTTACCGTCCAATAAGTCTGCTGCCACTACTCTCTAAGCTGCTAGAAAAACTTATAATCAAAAGACTGTATGATAGCGACATACAGGAAAACTGCATACCAGACCATCAGTTTGGATTTAGGCGGTACCATTCCACGATCCAGCAATGCCATCGACTTATAAATATCATCAATGTGGCCTTAGACGCCAAATCTTACTGCCCTGCAGTTTTTATAGACATTAAACAGGCATTTGACAAATTGTGGCATGATGGCCTATTATATAAAATTAAAGAACTACTGCCAAATGAATACTACCTTTTGCTAAAATCGTTCTTGAATGATCGCTACTTCCAAATCACACATGGCCAACATTATTCTGACCTCCGACCAATCACCTCAGGTGTGCCTCAAGGCAGTGTCCTTGGACCGCTGCTATATTTATTATATACCTCATATGTTCCCACAACAAATAATACACACTTAGGCACATACGCAGATGACACTGTCCTCCTTTCCAGTCATACCAATCCTCATACAGCATCCTCTAACCTACAGACTCATCTTCAGACCTGGCTTGCTAAATGGAGAATCAAGGTCAATGAAATGAAAAGCATTCACGTTACTTTCACTCTAAATCGCTCTGACTGTCCCCCAATTTTTCTAAACAACGTACCCATTCCTCAAGCAACAGAAGCCCGCTACTTAGGTATTCATTTAGACCTACGACTCACCTGGAGGTCTCATATATTGAAAAAGCGTAAAGAGATTGATCAAGAAAATGTACTGTGCACTTGGCAGAAACTCGTGTCTTTCCCTCGAAAATAAGATCCTGCTCTACAAAACAGTAATAAGGCCCATATGGACTTACGGCATAGAGCTATGGGGTTTCTCCTGTAAGTCCAATGTTAACATTATTCAACGCCTACAATCCAAAACCATCAGAATACTAGCAAATGCTCCGTGGTATGTTACCAAGTTGACCCGGCATACGGACCTACAAGTCACAACGGTAGAAGAAGAGCGTACCAAACGAAGTAACACCCACTTTGCGAGGTTGCACGCCCATCCCAACACCCTTGCATCCAACCATCATCAGGATCCCCACCGAGAAGATTAAAACTAAAGAAATGGCCCAGTGATCTTAAAGGAGTACAACTCTAATGAAACGGGATAACATCGCTGGATGGACTCCCCCTCACGTCAAATGTCATCACATTTGCTCATAGAACACTGATTATTGTATTACGTTCTGATTGTTAATTTGCTTATAACCAATAAAAAAAAAACTTTGTGACGAGACTGATGCTAAGTTTTTTTCATTCAATCAAGGTAATAGGTTGAATCCATTAAAACTTAATTTAATTTGAGTATTACACAATTGCGTTTGTTATTAATCATACTTATTTGTGCTTTATATTAATATTTGTTTTACCTTTCTTAGCTGTAATCATTAACGTTATTGTAGGAATTAGTTGTGCTTTTTCAATGTCTAAATTTCATGCTTAAAGATTAAATACTATGTAGTTAAAATTATGCATTATATATAGACAACACACTTTACATGTAACATGGTCCATGCCATTTACAATAGTTTTACAATATTGGCCAATTTCAATTTATTTACTTTTCCTTTTAACTTAAAAATCATTTTTGTCTCTGTCACTACGTATCAAAATGTTACTATAAATTAAGATTTCACCCACAGAACAGAATTTTCTTGACATTTTCTCTTTATTTACATTTTACATATGTGAAGGGTAAAAGCACATTTGTTGAGTTTTTAAATCATGCCAAGTTTATTTTGCATTTTCTGCTTTACCCATAATTAAATAATGTAATTGGGTACTGCTAAAATTACTAGCTGACACTTAAATTGTACGTCAAATAATCTACGGATTGATTCAGACATGAAACCGTCCACCAGCTTAGGTACCGTTACATTATACACTGCATTTTTAGGACTCCTACGTTCTACGGTTTCATTTACATTGTTACATATTATTGTTTGTCCTGTAATAACAGAACATAGATCAAAAACTTACCTTCTCGTCACCATCAGGACATCTCGAATGACAATAATAAGGTCAGATTATTCCAATTAATTTTCAATTCAACTAGAAATTATGGTTTACAAGACTTGGGGTTATCTACCGTTTATTACTTGTTAGTTCAGCGCTGTCATATAATTACTTTCATGGGTTCGAATTTTGACGGAAAGTGAATTATGAGACTACTTTGACGCACTGGGTATATTTAGTATTGTCTTGTGAATACGACGCATTATTGTTGTGGTATAAACATGTCTTTGTGCTAGAGAATTATTTTTAAACTTAATCTAGGTTTGGTGAAACGCTACCCTACTGAAATTCATTGTAAGGCGATGAATATTATTAGGGTGGCCTATAAAAATGACATTTTTTTATGAAAAACCTTGTTTAATGATAAAATAAATGAAATCTTTTATTCACTAAAGTATAAACCATTGTAAAGTAGTATCTTTCGCTACCTTTCTGCAAGATCTTCAATGCTACGACAGTACAATGAAGCTTCTTCGGAATTAAAGAATTCTCGGCATGCAGCTTCAACTTCCTCAACACTTGTAAAATGCCCTCCACAAAGGAAGTCCGCCATCAATCGGAATAGGTCATAATCGGAAGGCGCAAGGTCCGTGCTATGAGCTGGATGAGGAAGAAGCTCCAAATTCAATTCCCTAATTTTCTCTTGAGCTTCAGCTGCAGTATGACGTCTGACGTTGTCTTGTTGTAGAATTTCCCGTCCTCTGTTCACCAATCCAGGTTAACGCCGACTTAGAGCATCATACATCCTATCCAACTGTTGACTGTAAAGGTTAGCATCAATCGTCTGCCCATCAGGAACCAACTCAAAATGAATAACCCATTCAAAATTCCACCATACACAAAGCATAATCTTCCTTTGAAACCTTTCTCGTTTGGGAACCGGCAATGCAGGTTGTCCAACAGTAATCCACTGATTTTCTGTGTTAGGATTATTGAAGTAAATCCACTTTTCATCGCAAGTAACGATCCGTTTAAAGAAACGTTCATCCCAAGGGTTAGAAAGTAGTTGATCACAATCCTAAACAATTTCTTTGGAATACCCAAGCCCTGCTAACAACTTACAGGTACTTGTTTATGGATTTGCTTCAACAACATCTCGAAGTTCAGCGTTACTTAATGAATTGGGCCGACCAGAACCTTGTTTCCTCTTGAGACTTGTATATCTGCCAGTAAATTTTCGAAACCAGCGCTGCGCCGTACGAACGTTGACTACTCCTTCCCTTCCACTTCGCATATTTTTTTAACTGCAGCGGTTACAGAAACGTTTTGTTTCCAGTAATCACGCAGTATTATCAAAATTTCGTATTTTTGACGTTTACTGATAGTTAGAAACAAAAGAATAACAGAAGAAAATTAGACGGGGATATGGCCTGCTTGATTAGCTTTTAGTACTGCATAGCATTAACATATACAATGTTTGCTAGATAGGAGCAGAAGGGCTCAATAAGAAACTATAAAAAAAAACAACATTTTTTATGAGCCCCCCCTAATATATAAAATCTCATTTGAATGTTATACAAAAGATAGTGAGCTGCAAGAATTAAATATGAATGAGAAATAATATCACAGCAAAACCCTTATTGAGACGATAATGGGTTCAGTTATTGCTATGAATGGGTAGTGTAAGCCAATTACGGACATGATATAATATAGTATAGAGGAATAATATGTATGCATTTTTACTTGCATACATCAGTTAGAATATTGCTAAGGAAGATTTTATGTATGATTCGGATATTAAAACGTTTACACGTAAAGTGGTTATACGTAAGTTGTAAGTAGTCAAATTTTCAAAAATTTAAGTTAAGTGTTTAAAATACTTTTACATTTACTGATTCGTACTATGTTACCCACAAAATATCAATTCCTATCGAATATTTTATTTGAGTGTAAGCCGACAACTTTGGGCTTTACTCCTGTAGTTCTATGCTTACGATTGTTATAATCCATGGTATGGTATCAATTGTATCAATCTATTTGTATTTACCTTGTAGGCTGAATGATTTATACAGAGCACTCTTAATGGTTCTGATAACACGTTATGCAATTGCAGCCTTCTTTATGCTATAGGTGGAGTAACGATTGACTCCATAACGCCGCTTTAGTTTAGTAAAATGCTCATTGTAAAATTCGTTTCCTACACCTGTCAGCAAATTGGTAGATTTTCGTCCTTTTTTGAAGATTGTTTGCATGGCCTTGGTAACTTCTTGACCTGTTTTCGTTTTTAATCCTTTAGTCTATAAATATTTCTAAAAACAGTCGATAACCACTAATATATACTTATAGCCTTTATTTTGTTTGGTATGTGTTAAATTCAGCCAAATCTGCTTTCCAAAGATCATCAAAACCTCTAATTATTATGCGCCTTCGTTTAAAATTTTTTCGTGCAGGTTTATGCAATTCGTTGACGAGTTGTAACTTGGACATGGTATTAATTTATCCACAATTTCTTTAAGTTGATATAGTTTTTGCTCCAACACTAGATAAGCGTTAGAGTTTCCTTTAAAAGCTTTCTGAACTGCTTGTAGGCAAAAATCAAGATATCCTTTACTTATAGCATCACCTCTACTTCCGAGTCCGCCAACTGTTTCAAACGGTTTCCATCCAAATTGAATCTTGTTGATAAATAGTATTGCTTAGTGATGACATCTTGAGGACCTATGGGGCTGGCGCTATTGTTGATTCTCCTATTCTCGACATCAAATTGATTTTCATCAACCAGTTTAAACTGAGGGATTAATTTCTTGAATTGATACTGGACATGTGAACTTCCAAATTTATAAAGGGTCATTGTAGTTATGATATGTCGACATCAATGCATTCTCATTTAAACTTTAAAAAAACGGCTGTTTGGTTTTTCAATGTACCCATCCTCATACAGTTCTTCTACAATTGATATTGTCATTCACGACACTTGTATTCCCTGCCAATTTTTTGCACACAATGCCTCTAGATCACGAATTAGTTCATATACATCATCCCAATACTTATATTCAATCGGCATGTTTGTTAATTCCTTAAAAAACATAGCTCTACCTTCCTTCGTTGTGGGTGATAGTGATAGCAAGGGTTTAATTATTTGTGTATACTTTTTGCTGCGACTCCCTCGAATTTGGCCACTTACGTCATAACCTCGCCTTGCAACATTAGTAGCTTCTAAAATACTTCTATAATATTTTTTATCTTTTGAATTTACTAGATTTAAATTGGGTTCATTCAAAATATCCAAATCATATAAACCTGGAGTCCCTTTATACGTGACATTTAATAATCATATTGTTTGAAAAAACGGAAGCCGAGCTAGTGGGCTAGTAGCACCCTTGCTTGAATGGCCTAATGGAGCGAACCCGGAGTCCGTTGAACTTGAGCTAGCGGGCTAGTGGGGGCAGTAGCGTGCTTTCTCGGAAATATGAATTATGTAGGTTTTTTGGGTTTAACGCCAATGGGCTCATTTTTAGGTGTTTTTTTATCTGGATTGATTTTATTTACTATTTCGGTTAGAGGTTCTATTAGGGGTTTATAAGTACTTTAAATGTTCTTTCATCAATGCTAGCAGTTTTAATGCTGTTATATTTCTGCTGAATTATTTTAAGAGCCTGAATAATTTTTTTCTTTAATATCATTTCCTTGTTATCCATTGTAGCAAAGCTGGTTTACTGAACAGATACCGGTTTACCTCGAACAGATAACGGTTTACATAAACAGATAGCTGTTAATTCCTAAACAGATCAGTACCTACTAAACTACTGTAAGAAGTTTAAGGTATTACATATTCATCAAATCTTTTCCAATAACGTTTAAATTTGAAGCCATTTTTCTCGGTAATCAGACTGATCATTGCGTTTGTTTTACCACAATTGGAGGTGCCACATATAATACCACATATACTATTAGGAAGTAAATCACCATGCTTTGAAGTAATAGACTTTTCACCAAAGACATGATTTTGAAATGAGAGGTTTTGTTTTTGAGCAACTACTTTCATCGTTACCTGGTCCTCTTTGGCTATCTAAGTTAATAATTTCAGATTCATTCTTCTGTGGAAATTTAGGCATGCTATCTCTCATAAAAATATGCCTAAAGTAGGGTACATTTTTGGTGTATTTCTTTTAATTAAAATCCGTTAACGGTCCTTCGGGTAATCTATTCAGTTTTTTGGAAACGGTTTTAAGTATAATTGCACCACTACCAGATTTGTTTGGTTTTAGAGACAGTGCACCGCCTTTCTTATTCACGGAGCCTATAGCGATCTATTCCATCATGCGATGATGGCGCGATATCTCTTCTTGCAATTTTTTAGCATTTTGGCATCAGTGACTGCTCTAGCAATATCTGATGTACTACCCGCTAAAGCACCGATTGCTGATAATCTTGCAACTAACGGAATAGAAAATGGTAAAAACCGTCCTTGTTTAGGTAGGGGAATTGCTCTAGGAACTTTAATGTTTTTCTTTCCTCCTAAACTTTTTACCACATGTTTTGCCGTTGAAAGCGCTGACTTTATTGTGCCTGTGAAGTTTTCGTTGCAACCAGTTAAGTAAATTTGCATATTCTGCATATTAAAGTCTAATCGAACGATGGTCCAGTGCCGCACCCGTTCAGGTACTAATGTTATTTTTTCAGCCACCGGTCTCGATTTACGCACAGAAGCCGACCATCCGTTCCGTTTTTCAACGCATCCTGTACAGCAGCTGCTAGAACCTCCAGTTCCGTTTGATTATTGTTAATTTATTAAAATTAAAAATTGTTTACGTTAAATTGTTTGAAACAATACAGTGCTCAGTGTATTACTTTTTTGTATTGTTAATCGACATATTTAATTTAGATAAAATTGTACCGTATTTGAAATGCAAGTATACAAATCTTTCTTGTGTATTAGTCAGTGTGACAAAAAGAAGTAGGAAATTATTTAACCAAGTCACTCTGTCTCCAACAAATTGGTACATTGCACTTACCTGTAACACAACCACGTGAGGTAGTGTTTACATAAATTGTTGCACACTCGTCCTATTATTAGTTCGTTATAATACTTGCTGTATACAATGCTCTTGTATAGATTACCGACTTGCTTAATTTATAGCCACACTTCATGATAGCTAATTATGTATTGCAAGAAAATAATTATAAACAATTTAAAGTACTTACCTAGGGTTTAATTACTAAAGCGACCAGTTTTGTTGCAAGTGAGCATTTGCTCTACAATAGGCTGTTCGTCCTCTATTCTTGTATTAATTCTCTTCTCAAATCTTATGAGATTTTTCATAAAATGCGTGGTCCTTCATAGATACGTAGTCGGATTATGTACTGCATTCGCAAACATATAAGGGATTTGTGTTTGCTGGACAGCATGTGCAGATGGATACAAAACAATTGTATGTCAACACAGTACGTTTCACCTTATAAAGATTTTTTGTTCTTTAATATTTTTAAATGGGGATGATACGAGGTTGCATAAAAAATTTCGATCACACAATGTAATTAGTACAGCAATCCCAAGCAATTGAGAAAAACAAAGGTTTTAGAAGTTTGTTATGTATTTGTGGTTGTATCGTATTATATATAGCCATTTGATAAATATATTAATATTCCTTACACTACTGTTTTTTAAATATTTATTACTTAATACATCATACTAACTACTGTTGAGATCGCCCTGTAAATAATAAATCCATTTAATATTAGACAGTTGCGGATTTGTTGAGTGTATCGTCAACTTTCCGGTGATCGAATATTTGTTACTAATTAGAATTTTCAACTTTTCTAATGGTTCTAGTGACAGTGAAACGTTTACTTCTCTTTTAGGGGTTATTTTCTGGGTTACTGCTTTGGTACTAAATATGGCAGGTTCCACAACAAAACAAAACTCAGCAATTTGAATAAAAGGATTTTTGAACATAATCGTTGTAGTGTTTCCAGGTATAATAAAGAAAGGACCTCTGGGTTTTGGTGTTTCACACTTTCCAACTAAAGGATACCTAAAACTCTATATGTAATATGCTGCTATTGAATGAGAAGCTTCTACTTATAATATCCGGTTTGCACAGAGTACATAATTAAAGTAGATTTAATAGTACCAATTTCGTTCGGATCAAAAAGTACTGTAAACTCTTTGGTACATTCAGAGGGAACTACTACATTTCCTTCTGTGAAAAAACTGGCTGGATCACTAAACTGAAATCCAAGTTTGCAACAAGTTTAAATACATACAAGTGTATTACCGAAGCTTCAAATGCAACGGTGCCTCTAGCGGAGTTTTTAATGGTAGCTTTTTCAGAAACAGTATATCCCAGTTGGGTTACAAAATTTATTTGGCGTTCAGGTACTGGCGGTTGTGCACTAAGACGAATATCGTAAGGGTAAGAACCAAGTTCCGGAGATACAAGTTCGACAAGTGCGCTTGTTTGTTCTTCTATTAGAGGGAGGTACGTAAATACAAAAGGCGCCTGAAAATAAATTTATTACGTTTAGATATTTCAAAAAAGATACGCGCGTAACATTCATTTTAAATTTTATATCCTACATCGCGATAATTTAAAGGTTTGATAAATGTCTATACCCTGTTCCATTATATTGCATTATCGCATGCCATGATATTTTTTTCTTGCAGTGATATTGCCATTTGTCAAAATGACAAGAACTCAATTTGACACAATTCGATCAAAGGTGCTGTGTTGCTTACTTAACGCATATGACGATAAAATCTCATATTGAATTAATAACAATTTGTTGAGACAATTCCAAAAGTCATCGAAAAGAGTACAAAGTTGCAAATTTTAAGCACCTTCAAAACAGTGCAATGGGGAAAAGTATTGGCGAACTTATCGTAATGATGTCGGATATATTTCAAGTGCACACAATAAGCACGTATTTGGTGTTAGGTTTCGCGCCGAACTATCCAAGACATTGTTACCATAAGACATCAAAAATCGACATACTGTGGTAGAAGCGGAAAATCTGAGTTTTGGGATTTCAGCCTTCTGAAATACCAACGGCTAATTTGATAATTTAATTCGAGAAATGTATATTTTATTCTAGACAAATTGAAATTCTTTAGAATTTTTATATCACTGGGTTGCAAACACAAACGCGTCAATGGACGGAAAATTTTATATGAAATGTAACACATCGTTGTAAGCAAAATTAGGTTTTCTGCAATAGCAAACTGTTTATTTGGACGAAATGTGGATTTATCAAAATGGTTCTATTATCCATCGTTAAGTGCACGATTCTGACATCAAAAGCAACCCACCCAAAATTAAAAAGTATGCCATTTTATACGCCGAGTGATTTAGAATTTTTGGAGAACTGTGGCTATCTCGATTCGGGAAACAGGGAGCGGGATTATCATATGAGTTTCAAAATTTGCTGATTAAACAGGTGGTTCATGTGCCGTCGAAACTTCCACAAACTTGTCGTGGTTTTGGATAATGCACCGTATCATTCGGTGCAGTTAGACAAGCCACCCTCGTTTTCTAGTAAGAAAGATAAGCTGCAGGAGTAGTTGGGTACGCACGGGGTCAAGATTCAGGGTAAAATTACAAGAAAACAACTGTGGAACAAAATGTAACCTTTTAGATCCAGAGGGAAATATGACGTAGTTGATAATATCTTGATTAACCATAGATACGATTTTTTACAATTGCTTCCTTACTATTATCAATGTAAACCTATTGAAATGGGATACGGTTTTTGTAAAAAATATTACAATAAGCACATAAATGTTGCACGTCCATTGAGAGATAGGGTTCAGAAATTATGGGTTAAAGCTTTATCCATATGCTTTCCTACAATGTGGCAAAATGTTTGTTCGCACACCGAAAAGATTATTTCAGATGATTGGAAGAGACGTACGGAAAATTTTTCGGTCGAAAATACCTCACCTATTATTATGGCACTAGGAGAATTCGTAGCATTTGAATGCGCTTAAATAATTAGATATCTCAATTGGTACGATTCTAAATATAAATTTAATTTCAAAACAAAAACGTTTTAATAACACTTAATTATTAGGAATTAGATTTCTCTATTAAGCAATCATTACCTTGCAACTTACGAAGAGGATTTGGACACGTCGCTCGTAAAGCTAAGTAATGTTATAACGTGTTAAACACTCAATATCCGTAGCAGCTTTATTAAATTTCGGTATTAACATATGAAGTTATAGCAAATTTAGGAAAAGGTAAGAAAAACTGTTATCAGCTTATTAATAAAAATTGAGTTTAAGGAAACTATTGAGGAGTCAAGTTGAAGAACATAACCTTTATGAAGCATTAGAAAAATTAAAAACTGAATTTAAATTTAAGAAATGATTTACTGCAAAACGGTTACCTGAGAAAATTGTTTATAACCTTTTGAGGAACCTGATTTTAATTTTATTTAAATACACCGAGTTGTATAGCAAGTGCCTTATTCTATTATTCACGAGCTGATAATCACTTCTTTAACCCATTACGCTTATTATTCACAGGCTTCAGTTTGCATTTAACAAATTACTTCTTTCATTGGAAAATCTAATTCATTGCATAATCAAGCCTCTTCGCAGTTAATATTAACTTAAACGTTAAGGAAATAAATCACCATAAACAGTATAGAGGAAAGGGAGGGATTTAAATAACCTTTTCCTTTGTGGTACATAAAATACGTTTTCATGGCCTCATACTAGAAAAACAGAAGGAATCAAAAACTAATCTACAGTAAACTAATTAAATCACAATACAGTCACTGCTGCCATTTTATACGGTCTCTTCCCGATGAAATTGCCATTTTATGTGAGTAGTAGGTTATTGTGAATGTCAAATTCGGTATTTAATACTTATTCCCTGGAATAAACGATTCTTCTACACCTTGTTTCCAAAGAGTAAACTAACATATAAATAAATAAGCCTGAAGCATATCTTTTATGCACGTTCCAAAATTTACTAATTATCAGTCAATTTAGTGATCTTCATACGTCCAATATAACTAATAAAGCTTACGTTCTTCCTTACATACATTATTATGCAGACGGAGACGAATACAGAGACGGTGACGGAGACGGAGACGGAGACGGAGACGGAGACGGAGACGGAGACGGAGACGGAGACGGAGACGGAGACGGAGACAGGAGACGGAGACAAGAAGGAGACAGAGACAGAGACAGGAGACAGGAGACAGACAGAGACAGAGACGGAGACGGAGACGGAGAGAGCAGAGACACGAGACAGGAGACAGGGACAGAGGGACAGGGACGGAGACGAGACGGAGACAGAGACAGACGGAGACAGAGACAGAGACAGGAGACGGAGACAGAGACAGAGACGGAGACAGGAGACAGGGAGACAGAGACAGGAGACAGAGACAGAGGAGACAGAGACAGAGACAGACAGAGACAGAGACAGAGACAGGAGACAGAGACAGAACGGAGAGACAGACGGAGGCAGGAAAGACGGAGACAGAGACAGACAGACAGAGACAGGAGACAGAGACAGGGACAGAGACGGAGAGACAGAGGAGAACAGAAGACAGAGACAGGAGACAGAGACAGAGACAGAGAGAGAGAGACAGACGGAACGGAGACAGAGACAGAGACGGAGCAGCGAGAGAAGGAGACAGAAGACAGAGACAGAGACAGAAGACAGGAGACAGGGACAGACAGAGACAGGAGACGGAGACAGACGAGACGAGACGAGAGAGACAGAGACAGACAGACAGGGAGACGACGACGGAGACAGAGACAGAGACAGAGAGAGAGACAGACGGAGAGAGAGAGAGACGAGAGACAGAGACAGAGACGGAGACAGAGAGAGAGACAGAGACAGAGACAGAGACAGAGACGAGGAGACAGAACGAGACGAGACAGAGACGAGACAGAAGAGACAGAGACAGAGACAGAGACAGAGGGACAGAGACAGAGACAGAGACAGAGGAGAGAGACAGAGACAGAGACAGAGACAGAGAGAACAGAGACAGAGACAGAGACAGAGACAGAGACAGAGACAGAGACAGAGACAGAGACAGAGACAGAGACAGAGACAGAGACAGAGACAGAGACGAGACAGAGACAGAGACAGAGACAGAGACAGAGACAGAGACAGAGACAGAGACAGAGACAGAGACAGAGACAGAGACAGAGACAGAGACAGAGACAGAGACAGAGACAGAGACAGAGACAGAGACAGAGACAGAGACAGAGACAGAGACAGAGACAGAGACAGAGACAGAGACAGAGACAGAGAAGAGACAGAGACAGAGACAGAGAAGAGACAGAGACAGAGACAGAGACAGAGACAGAGACAGAGACAGAGACAGAGACAGAGACAGAGACAGAGAGACAGAGACAGAGACAGAGACAGAGACAGAGACAGAGACAGAGACAGAGACAGAGACAGAGACAGAGACAGAGACAGAGACAGAGACAGAGACAGAGACAGAGACAGAGACAGAGACAGAGACAGAGACAGAGACAGAGACAGAGACAGAGACAGAGACAGAGACAGAGACAGAGACAGACGACAGAGACAGAGACAGAGACAGAGACAGAGACAGAGACAGAGACAGAGACAGAGACAGAGACAGAGACAGAGACAGAGACAGAGACAGAGACAGAGAGACAGAGACAGAGAGATAGACAGAGGCAGAGACAGAGACAGAGACAGAGACAGGACAGAGAGAGACAGAGACAAGACGAGACGAGAGAGGAGGAGAGAGAAAGAAAGGAAGAAGGGAAAGAAAGAAGGAGAAGAAAAGAGAAGGAGGGGAGAAAGAAAGAGAGAGAAGAGGAAAAGAACGGACAGAGAAAAAAGAGGGAGACAAGAAGGAAAACAGAAGAAGAGAAATCTAAAACCGAAGAGTTAGTCCTAATCTGACGGGTTGAAATATACCACAGAACCAAAAAAATTAATCTTGCAGAGAACAGCGTGAATCCCAACTTGAGAAAAGCTACTAAAGATGAAGCATAACCCATGTCACCTACTAAAAAACCCAAATAAGTTAAGACCAGCGTAACGGGCTGAAATCCACTCACGAATCTCATGAATAACTAATTTTGCAGAGAACACGATGATATCCCAATTAAGATAGCTTGTGAAAATGAAGAATAGTACATATCACGTACTCTGAAAACCAGAATGAGGTAGCACGAGTCAAGTGAAATTCATCCCCGAACCCAAAAATAATTAATTTTCCAATTATTTTCAATATCTGAATAATAGTCAACATTATATAAAAATGTGTAGATATATGTTTTAAGATAATTTAATTTTACATAATTTTATATATACAAGTTTCTGAATCCGAGACCTTAATAAATTAAATATTGTTACTGATCTCTATCAGACATGAAGGTGTAAACGTCGGTCTGTCCTAGATTATTGCTGTGTTTACAATGCTGCTGTTTTCGTTATTAACCTAGTTATGCTAAAAATCACTATTAAAATTATTAATTTCAACTTTGTAGGCTAGAAGCCTACCCAGAATGGTTCAAACTCATTCAGGATTTTATTCTTTATCTTTAGAAGCTATTCCCAAGTTCAATTATTCTTTGGAATGGGGATGTATTTCACCCCCTCAGGCTGGTCCTAACTCATTATGGTTTCAAAGTACGTGATATGAATTATTATTCATTTTCAACTGAACCACCTTATTCTGGTTTTGCTAGTACGTGACATGTATGAAGAGTTGAAACTTTCACCATTCTACATATTCAATAACACTATTTGGGAAAACGGTGTAAATATTTATTTAAGTAAAATTCGCACCATTTCCCAAATAATGTTATTCAATGTGATATGTATTATTCTTCATTTTTAGAAGCTATTTTCAGGTTAGAAATCAGCGAGTAACGCTTCCTTGCTCATCTGGTGAAAGTGAACGTTATGAAAGTGTAATGAGTTCTCAGTAGCCTAAAGGCCCTTGATTGTCATTATTCATTAGAATTAGTTTGTTTTGGAAAATCTCTTAACTTTTATAACAATCAAGTTCGTTCTTATTACTAACATGTTTGACTAAGGATACCTTATCTACTACATGATTGTTATCAAACGTATGTAGGGCTACGGCAGACTTGTCCCAACGTGTGTATTTTATATGAGCTGAATCTTTTTTGTTGGCCCATATATATTTGTTCATATTTTTTACAATTAATGTTATAAATTCCCGACCTGTCCTGCGTATCCACTTGATCTTCTGATTGCCTAAAATAGTTTGAAAACTATTATCTGAAGTACTGACTGTTTTCAAATTAATTTTGGAAAAAATTTTAGATAGACCTTTTGTATAGGCAGGATAGTTTGACAATTTTACATACTTTGTTTCTATTTGTTGTCTAGCGTTACCTAATGTAGTTACATTCTTAAACCTCATCCTATGTATTTGTTTCCTAACTACATTCATAACCAGTAAGTTTCATAACTTCTCCTACCAACAGCCCAACTTCAGTGTTTCAAATTCGTATGAATTTTTTGATAAAATTAACAACATTGAACTTACAGAAGATAAAATTTTAGTCTCATTCGACATTTGTTCACTGTTTCCTAGCATTCCCATAGATCAAACTTTAGTTTATTTAGATGTTTTAAAACAAAACCATTTGGACGATACAGAAGTAGAAGATTTTTTGTAAATTAACAGATTTGTGTATGAAACAAATTATCAATTTTTCCAGCAAGAACATTGTATGACAATGGGCAATAGCTTATCTACGTTTATGGCCAATCTATTTATGAATAAATTTGAGACAGACTTAAAACGCGATTTACCTTATTTTCCTAGAGTTTGGATTAGATACGTGGATGATGTGTTTGCCATCCTTAATGCTAAAATTTTATAGTGTTGCGAACTTTGTAGAAACTTTAAATTTTAAATCCGACAATCAATTTTACTTTTGAGATAGAGGCAAATGACCTACCATTCCTTGATACTCTGGTACCAAGAACTTTTAGCAAACTAGATATAGATATTTATCGTAAGGACACTAATACTAACAGATTTATAACCAACGATTTAAATCACTGTACACAGCATAAACTCGCGGCTTTTAATTTTTTGGTTCATAGATTGCTTAATTTTCCTCTCTCAGTTCAAAATTATAGTAAAGAATCACGCACTATTAAAGAAATTGCTGCAGACAATGGGTTTTCAAATGAAGTGGTTATGAATATATAGGAAACAAACACATGGGATGACGTTTAAGAATATAACTACATTACGTAACACCACAGAACAATAGAAATAAAGTATCTAAATTACCAAACTATACTGCTTATACAAAAGGTCTATCTAAAATCTTTTCCAAAATTAATTCGAAAACACTCCTTTAGGCAATCCAAGAGATCAAGGGATAAGCGCGATAGGTCGGGAATTTATAAAATTAATTGTAAAAATTGTCAACCATTATATGTGGTGCAAACTAAACGACCTATCAAAGTTTAGTTTAAAGAATATTTAGCTCATATAAAATGCAAACGGCGGTAGTCTGCCGTAGTCTTACATATGTTTGATAAAAATCATGTGGTAGATAAGGTATCATTAATCAAACATGTCAGTAATAACCACTAATTGATCATTTTGATTTTCAAAAATACTTTTATGGCCCAACAGAAAAACAGAAGGAACAAAATAACGAAACAAAAACAAGCCAAACGGCCCGAGAAAGCCAAGAAGGAAGGAAGCAAACGGAAAACAGGAAAAAGACCAAGCCAAAGAGAAACAAAAAAAAAAAACCGAAGAACAGAGCAAAAACAAACAGAAAGGACCAAGCCAAAAACAAAAGAGACAAAAACAGACGGGACGAAACAGAGACAGGACGAGACAGAAGACAGAGACGGAGACGAGACAGAACGAGACGAGACGAGACGAGACAGAGAAGAGAGACAGAGACAGAACAGAGACAGAGACAGAGACAGAGACGAGGCAGAGACAGAGACGGGAGACAGAGACAGAACGAGACAGAGGCAGAGACAGAACGAGACAGGACGAGACAGAGACAGAGACAGAACAGAGACAGAGACAGAGACAGAGACAGAGACAGAGACAGAGACAAAGAGACAGAGACAGAGAAGAGACAGAACAGAGACAGAGACAGAGCAGAGACAGAAAGAACAGAAGGACAGAACAGAGCAGAGACAGAGAAGACAGAGACAGAGACAGAGACAGAGACAGAGACAGAGACAGAGACAGAGACAGAGACAGAGACAGAGACAGAGACAGAGACAGAGACAGACAGAGACAGAAGACAGAGACAGAGACAGAGACAGAGACAGAAAGAGACAGAGACAGAACAGAGACAGAGACAGAACAGAGACAGAAAGAGACAGAGACAGAACAGAGACAGAGACAACAGAGACAGAGACAGAGACAGAGAACAGAGACAGGGAGAGACAGAGACAGAGACGGAAGACAGAGACAGAGACAGAGACGAGACAGGGACGGAGACGGAGACGAGACGCGAACAGAGACAGAGACAGAGACAGAGACAGAACAGAGACAGAGACAGAGACAGAGACAGAGACAGAGACAGAGACAGAGGGAGGCAGACGAGACAGAGACAGAGACAGAGACAGAACAGAGAAGAACAGAGACAGAGACAGAGACAGAGCAGAGACAGAGACAGAGAAACGGAGAGACGAGACGAGAGACAGAAGGAGACAGAGACAGAACGAACAGGACAGAGACAGAGACAGAACAGAACAGAGACAGAACAGAGACAGAACAGAAAGAACAGGGAGGAGACAGAACAGAACGGAAGAGACGAACAGAGACAGAGACAGACAGAACAGAGACAGAGACAGAGACGAGACAGAGACAGAGACAGAGACGAAGAGACAGAGACAGGGAGACAGAGACAGAGACAGAGACAGAGACAGAGACAGAGACAGAACAGAGACAGAACAGGGAGACAGAGACAGAGACAGAGACAGAAGAGACGAGAAGAGACGGACGAGCAGAGACAGAGACGAGACAGAGACAGAGACAGAGACAGAGACAGAGACAGAGACAGAGACAGGACAGAGACGAGACGAGACAGAGACAGAGAAGACGAGCCAGAGACAGAGAGAGAGACAGAGACAGGGACAGAGACAGAGAACAGAGACAGAGACAGAGACAGAAGAGACAGAGACAGAGACAGAGACAGAGACAGAGACAGAGACAGAGACAGAGACAGAGACAGAGACAGAGACAGAGGGACAGAGACAGAGACAGAGACAGGGCAGAGACAGAGACAGAGACAGAGACAGAGACAGAGACAGAGACAGAGACAGAGACGGAGACGAGACAGAGACAGAGACAGAGACAGAGACAGAGACAGAGACAGAGACAGAGACAGAGACAGAGACAGAGACAGAGACAGAGACAGAGACAGAGACAGAGACAGAGACAGAGACAGAGACAGAGACAAAGAAGACAGAGACAGAGACAGAGACAGAGACAGAGACAGAGACAGAGACAGAGACAGAGACAGAGACAGAGACAGAGACAGAGACAGAGACAGAGACAGACAGAGACAGAGACAGAGACAGAGACAGAGACAGAGACAGAGACAGAGACAGAGGACAGAGACAGAGACAGAGACAGAGACAGAGACAGAGACAGAGACAGAGACAGAGACAGAGACAGAGACAGAGACAGAGACAGAGACAGAGACAGAGACAGAGACAGAGACAGAGACAGAGAACAGAGACAGAGACAGAGACAGAGACAGAGACAGAGACAGAGACAGAGACAGAGACAGAGACAGAGACAGAGACAGAGACAGAGACAGAGACAGAGACAGAGACAGAGACAGAGACAGAGACAGAGACAGAGACAGAGACAGAGACAGAGACAGAGACAGAGACAGAGACAGAGACAGAGACAGAGACAGAGACAGAGACAGAAACAGAGACAGAGGCAGAGAGAGAGAGAAAGAGACATAGACAGAGATCGAGACACGTACTCTAAAAACCGTAATGAGTTAGTCCTAATCTGACGGGTTGAAATATACCTCAGAATCCAAAAATAATTAATCTTGCAGAGAACAGCGTGTAATCCCAACTTGAGAAAAGCTACTAAAGATGAAGAAGAATCCATGTCACCTACTATAAAAACCCGAATAAGTTAGGACCAGCGTAACGGGCTGAAACCCACTCACGAATCTCATGAATAATTAATTTTGCAGAGAACACGATGATATCCCAACTTTAAGATAGCTTGTGAAAATGAAGAATAGTACATATCACGTACTCTGAAAACCAGAATGTGGTAGCACGAGTCTGATAGGCTGAAATTCATCCCCGAACCCAAAAATAATTAATTTTCCAATTTTTTTCAATATCTGAATAATAGTCAACATTATATAAAAATGTGTAAATATATGTTTTAAGATAATTTAATTTTACATAATTTTATATATACAAGTTTCTGAATCCGAGACCTTAATAAATTAAATATTGTTACTGATCTCTATCAGACATGAAGGTGTAAACGTCGGTCTGTCCTAGATTATTGCTGTGTTTACAATGCTGCTGTTTTCGTTATTAACCTAGTTATGCTAAAAATCACTATTAAAATTATTGATTTCAACTTTGTAGGCTAGAAGCACTGCAGAATGGTTCAAACTCATTCAGGGTTTTATTTTTATCTTTAGAAGCTATTCCCAAGTTCAATTATTCTTTGCAATTGGGATGTATTTCACCCCCTCAGGCTGGTCCTAACTCATTATGGTTTCAAAGTACGTGATATGAATTATTATTCATTTTCAACTGAACCATCTTATTCTGGTTTTGCTAGTACGTGACATGTATGAAGAGTTGAAACTTTCACCATTCTACATATTCAATAACACTATTTGGGAAAACGGTGTAAATATTTATTTAAGTAAAAATTCGCACCATTTCCCAAATAATGTTATTCAATGTGATATGTATTATTCTTCATTTTTAGAAGCTATTTTCAGGTTAGAAATCAGCGAGTAACGCTTCCTTGCTCATCTGGTGAAAGTGAACGTTATGAAAGTGTAATGAGTTCTCAGTAGCCTAAAGGCCCTTGATTGTCATTATTCATTAGAATTAGTTTGTTTTGGAAAATCTCTTAACTTTTATAACAATCAAGTTCGTTCTTATTACTAACATGTTTGACTAAGGATACCTTATCTACTACATGATTGTTATCAAACGTATGTAGGGCTACGGCAGACTTGTCCCAACGTGTGTATTTTATATGAGCTGAATCTTTTTTGTTGTCCCATATATATGTGTTCATATTTTTTACAATTAATGTTATAAATTCCCGACCTGTCCTGCGTATCCACTTGATCTTCTGATTGCCTAAAATAGTTTGAAAACTATTATCTGAAGTACTGACTGTTTTCAAATTAATTTTGGAAAAAATTTTAGATAGACCTTTTGTATAGGCAGGATAGTTTGACAATTTTACGTACTTTGTTTCTATTTGTTGTCTAGCGTTACCTAATGTAGTTACATTCTTAAACCTCATCCTATGTATTTGTTTCCTAACTACATTCATAACCAGTATGTTTCATAACTTCTCCTACCAACAGCCCAACTTCAGTGTTTCAAATTCGTATGAATTTTTTGATAAAATTAACAACATTGAACTTACAGAAGATAAAATGTTAGTCTCATTCGACGTTTGTTCACTGTTTCCTAGCATTCCCATAGATCAAACTTTAGTTTATTTAGATGTTTTAAAACAAAACCATTTGGACGATACAGAAGTAGAAGATTTTTGTAAATTAACAGATTTGTGTATGAAACAAATTATCAATTTTTCCAGCAAGAACATTGTATGACAATGGGAAATAGCTTATCTACGTTTATGGCCAATCTATTTATGGATAAATTTGAGACAGACTTAAAACGCGATTTACCTTATTTTCCTAGAGTTTGGATTAGATACGTGGATGATGTGTTTGCCATCCTTAATGCTAAAATTTTATAGTGTTGCGAACTTTGTAGATATAACTTTGAGATAGAGGCAAATGACCTACCATTCCTTGATACTCTGGTACCAAGAACTTTTAGCAAACTAGATATAGATATTTATCGTAAGGAAACTAATACTAACAGATTTATAACCAACGATTTAAATCACTGTACACAGCATAAACTCGCGGCTTTTAATTTTTTGGTTCATAGATTGCTTAATTTTCCTCTCTCAGTTCAAAATTATAGTAAAGAATCACGCACTATTAAAGAAATTGCTGCAGACAATGGGTTTTCAAATGAAGTGGTTATGAATATATAGAAAACAAACACATGGGATGATGTTTAACAATATAACTACATTACGTAACACCACAGAACAATAGAAATAAAGTATCTAAATTACCAAACTATACTGCTTATACAAAAGGTCTATCCAAAATCTTTTCTAAAATTAATTCGAAACCACTCCTTTAGGCAATCCAAGAGATCAAGGGATAAGCGCGATAAGTCGGGAATTTATAAAATTGATTGTAAAAATTGTCAACCAATATATGTGGTGCAAACTAAACGACCTATCAAAGTTTAGTTTAAAGAATATTTAGCTCATATAAAATGCAAACGGCGGTAGTCTGCCGTAGTCTTACATATGTTTGATAAAAATCATGTGGTAGATAAGGTATCATTAATCAAACATGTCAGTAATAACCACTAATTGATTATTTTAATTTTCAAATACAAACAAATGCCAACGAATAATGATAATTATGGAGCTTTAGGTTACTCAGAACTCATTAAACTTTCATAACTTTCACTTTTACTTTCACCAGATAAGCAACAAAGCGTTACTAGCTGATGGTGACTGTGTCTGTGTGTGTGTGTGTGTGTGTGTGTGTGTGTGTGTGTGTGTGTGTGTGTGTGTGTGTGTGTGTGTATGTGTGTATGTGTGTGTGTGTGTGTGTTTATATTATATATATATATATATATATATATATATATATATATATATATATATATATATATATATATATACGTATATTAGACATTTTCTTTAGTTCGTCCCAGTCAACTGCTGATGATGATAGTTTAGCTATTGAAACACGTTCGGTGGTTTTTTATTTTTGTGTGGTACGTAGGTGTATTTTGTTTGTTACATGTTAAACACTAATTGATTTAATTTTTCTATTCAATTCTGTATGCAACTATTGATCGAGTAAAAACACATTTATGGTTATCTGAGTTATCCCCAGAGTAAAGTATAAGTATAAGTAAACGTAAAAGTGGAAGTAGAACCTCTATAATTTATCATAATAAGACACGAGTAACTCCTTTGAATACGTTACCTTCACGAGGTTCACAAAGTAGACATTCTGAGATAAGCTTATGTTCGTAACCAAAGTTTAGTGTAAAGTATGTAATTTTAAATTACAAGATAACTGTGGTGATGGCTGAAAGTAAAGAAAGTGTGAAAATTAATCATTTCTTATACAGAAGATCAAATATAAATCCGACTTTCGTTGATGGATGAAACAAATCCAGATATTATTTGATTCTTCTAGGCATTAAAGCGTGGCTTGAACAACTTTTTAAACAGGAAGAAGAAACGTTCTTTTTAAGAACTAATTAAATAACATTCAATGTTACCAACTGTAACCAGTGGTTCCAAATTCTAAAAATGTGTGTTAAGTAAGAGTGACCATCAGCAATTTTGAATATTAAATGGTTCACTTTCGGAAAATAGCATAATGAAGACAACGTTAAATAAGAAAATAATAGTAACACCAGTGACTTTAGTAGCTATCTGCTTAAATAATGTAACATCCGAAATAATGGATGTTACAGTTTGATTGGTTGACTATTGTACAACTGTCTGGAGCTTAAGTTATTGCCAATAATGTATAATTTTCAGATAAATGTATAGTTTTCGTTGGGAGATTATAGAATTTGACATCTCAGCTATTTAAAATAAACTTTTTTGGGGGGTGGATTAGGCAACGTGTTTAAGTAACTATACGACAGAGGCAGCTAGTTTTGCTTCCTTAGTGAGTTAAAAACTAAAGCTCTAAGTGAAAAGACGTAGTGTAGTAACGTGACGGTTTCGACAAAAGACGGCACCGAGAGTTGTTCGTTATCCATAGGTTATTAGTAAAGTAAACGTAGAAGTTACGTTAGCGTTTGCGAAAGCAGTTTGGAAAACTTACGATTCAAACGAACTTATTTTACGTTGTGCAAGGCGAAAGGTTTAATTTAAGTAGTGTACAAAAGGCCGATTTTGACATAGTCAATGTGCTTTGGTACCGGATGGAAAAGGTGAACAACAAGTACTGTTATCGTAGGTCTTATCGTGTCGCCGTAAACATTAAATTACTGTAAGCCAAACTTCGGATAGTACCGTATATTACGTTAATTTAGGTTTAAATGTGCTCAAACAATAAGTGCTTGGATTTGAGAAAAAGTATAGGACATCTTTTCTAATTGGTGACTAATTAAAAGTACTGTATGAATTTAAAATTGTACGTGAATAATAATGAGAGTGCAGGCTAGTGTCTGTATGAATAACGTTCTGTACCAGCCCTGGAATTTTACTTGCAAAGGAAAACAAACTAAATGTTTGTTTTGTTGTATTGTTTGATGTTCGTATATTCCGTTCTGAGGGATAATATTCTTTAGTTGTAAGTTAGAGTTTAATCTATTGTTAGGTGTTCGATAATTTATTAATACTAAGATTTTAAATTCGAGATAGTTTTTTTTCGAGTATTATAAGTGACTTCTGTTTGTCGTTGCATTTTGTGCTAAATTGGAGTTTGACGCCCTTACCTACCTTATTACCATTTGCGGTATTTTAGTTGGCATATTACTTGCTTATTCTGCGTCCTGTGTGCATTGAGCATGCACCACTTGGTCTGCGGGTACAGTTTTATTGTATTTTGCAATAATTTAAATTTTAGTCCTAATCGTTATCATTTTGCAGTGGCTAATAATTAATTGATGTATAAAAACTATTTTAAGGATTAATGCGTCAAATTTGGGATTGCGATTGATACATTTCAATATGTAGCATAGCAGACTTCAACACTGATAAACATAGAAATAGAGCGTCGTTACTCTCATCAAATGAGACTTAGTCTTCTTAAACAGTATTCACTTAATTTGCGTATTTATTTAAAAGAACGCATTTAGTGTAAGTACCTGTAGTTCAGAAATCAAAAAGAGTTAAATCAAATATACAGTCCACTAAATGTTGTAGAAAGGTAATCATTCTGTTGGTGCTTAATCAATCAGCAAACTCGTTCGCATATTTTGATTAAAGTATAATAAACGCCCGTAACGATACAAATTTATATTCAATATTTTCGTCAAATTTAAATATTTCGCTTTCCAAAAGGCCGCCGTTAATGAAGCATAACGCCGGTAAAATAATAAATCATTCCCGCATAAAAACATACAATCAAATTTCCCATGTCAATAACCCTTTTAGGTTCAGTAGCGATCTGTTTCCACCAGCACTTCAGCTGTATCATGAATACGGATTATGATACCTGAAAATGGAAAAACCCCTCTCATTCATTTCCGCTACTTACTAAAAGCAAATTAGAACACATCCCATTTTCCATTAATTATTTATAAAACGCTAATTAGAATAGCTGGTTTTCAGTATAAAAGTCACATTAGTAAAATATATATGTTAAAATTCTATTAAAAAAAAAACGTAAGCAGTTGTTCAAGTTTAAAATTATTGATTTTTCTTCTAACCTAGATATCCCAGGTAACATTGACCGCTTCTATTATATTTTTAAAAATATTTCAACGACACATATAATGTTATCACCCAATAGGTAACTGTAAGCATTTTATAACTTCCGAGCCCTACGAGCCAAGTTCCAAATTAAAATATTGCCGGATTTTGCATTTTTTTTAAACATAATTGGAGTTAGTCCATTCTTGTTTAAAATTCATTATTTTACCTGTACCGTTAATCTTATTTTCTCAACCGCCATATGGGGGTAGCTGGAGTACCGTGGCTGGAAGCGAGTGAACTGAGTACCAGTTCCCCTTTAACTTATTAATTTATTTACCTTATTTTCAATAAAAATCTGTTTTGTTTTGGTTAAAGAGCATTTTCTTCTTTATTGGTTAGTGTGAAACGACAGGTAGCAATGGATCAGCCCAAATTAAAAGAGTTCACGCCCACCTTTCGATTTGAGCTATCAGCCGCGGTAAAACATAATAAAGGTATTTGTAGCTCATCTAGTAACTACAATCCTTTACCTTCACTGTTAATTTTGGATGGATTAATTTTAAGTCAAAATCGTGCACCCAACGATCGATATCGGAAGTAATTTGAAAAATCCACGTTTTGTTTAGATAGACAAATCTGAACTTTGCAACTGCAGAAATTTTCTCAGAAAGTAAATTTTTGCTCCAACGACGTGTTTTTTTGTTACACAAAAAATGTTCCGTTCATTGATACGTTAGTGTTTGTAGCCAATTAATTTCAACATTCTAACTAACGGCGTTCAACCCCCATTCAAATCTCTTTTGACGTGATGATACAATTTGTCCAAATTAGAATATTCATTTTTCAAATTAAATTGTCAAACTGGTCGTGGTAGTGAAAACCCAAAACTCAGATTGTCCGCGCTGGCCACAATATGTCCACTTTAAATTTCGAGGTCTTGCCGTTATAATAGCTCCTATGAAACCTAAAACCAAATACACACTTAATGTGTGCACGAATCAGTGATTTAAGTTCCTACGTACTTGAAATATATCTGACACCGAATACTTTTCCCCGTTGCAATATGCGTGTAGCACTTTAAAGTTTGCGATTTTTTGCATTTTCTCGACAAGTGATTATTAATTCAATATCAGACTTGATCATTATATGCGTTACCTAAGTAGGCAACTTAACAAGATTAATTTTGACAGGACGTCATCAAATTGACTTGTGATTTTGAAAAATGAGAATACCACCACAGAAATAAAATGTGGTCTGCTCTAATGCGGAATAAGATGGAACAAAATATACAAATGTATTAAGCAGATAGCAATACGTGCCCTGCCGTATTTTTGGTGCTCGAAATTATATTTTATCCCTCGGCTATGCCTCGGGTAAAAAAAAATGGCTTCGTAGCAAGGAATATGTAAACAGCGCACTAGCTGCGAAAATAACTATTACAATTTAGTATTTTATACAGTATGTAATAGTCGTAAACCAAAAATAATTTTCGATATATTTAGATTACTGTGTAATTTTTACAGACCTTTATATTACTACCTATGTATGAATTGAAAGCAAAAATTTCAATCAGAAGTATTATACTATCCCTCAAATTGAGGAAAGTGAGAACTACAGACTAATTTAAATAAAAGTAGAACATGTGCATTTGAGTGAGAATCTAATTGATTTTTTATCACCCTCTTATCTCAATGAGTTTAAATGCATTTTAAGTACTCGCACTTGAATGACAATATAGTGGATTTTACTTAGGCTGCTCTTGTTGTGTCGTACTCACGTAGCCCTTTACTTCAATTTAAAACTGTACTTTTTCCTATGTTCCTAGATCAGATTTTTCCCCATTTGCGTGGCATTTCTCAAAGGAGAACAGCTCCCATGTCCTACTATTCTGTTTCGGTGTGTCTTTTTGGTACTTCGCCTATGGCTTGTGTGTCTTCCTGGATTTCCATCATCTTGGTTACATGTGAATTTTTGGCTTATGTACCTTATGACTGCATTTAACGTCCTGCAACCGACTCTTGAAGATTATCTCTGCATCAAAGGTTCTTTCGGAAGAACCCAACGTCAACATCTTGAAATACGGTTCACTTGACAGAGTTGATTTCTACATTTCAAATTTTGCTTCACTGTCTTCAAATAGTCTTTATGACAAAATTTGGCATGTTAAAACAACTTGTGCTTGTGTTGGATCTTGTGCTTGTGCTTGTACTTGAGCTTGTGAATGAACATCTGCCTGTGTCTGTGTTTGTGCATGTGCGTGAGCCTGTGCCTTTGTCTGTCTCTTTGCCTGTGCCTTTGCCTGTGCCTGTTACTGTGACTGTTCATGTGCCTGTTCCTGTGCCCGTGCCAGTGCCTGTGCCTGTCTGTGCCCGTGCCTATGCCTGTGCCTGTGCCTGTGTCTGTGCCTGTCCCTGTGCCTGTGCCTGTACCTGTGCCTGTGCCTGTGCCTGTGCCTGTGCCTGTGCCTGTGCCTGTGCTGCACCTGTACCTGTGCATGTGCCTGTGCCTGTGCCTGTGCCTGTGCCTGTGCCTGTGTCTGTGCCTGCGCCTGTGACTGTGCTTGTGCCTATACCTGTTCTTGTGCCAGTGTTTGTGCCTGTGCCTGTGCCTGTGCCCCTGTCTGTGTCTGTGTCTGTGACTGTGCCTGTGCCGGTGTCTCTGCCTGTGCCTGTGCTTGTCTCCGTGTCTGTGCATGTGCACGTGTCAGTCTGTGCCTGTGTCTGTACAAGTACCGGTGCCTGTGCCTGTGCTTGTGCCTGTGTCTGTGCCTGTGCCTGTGCCTGTGTCAGTGCCTGTGCCCGTGTCTGTGTCTGTGCCTGTACCTGTGCCTGTGCATGTGCCTGCGCCTGTGTCTGTGCCTGTGCCTGTGTCTGTGTCTCTGCCTGTGCCTGTGCTTGTGCCTGGGCCTGTGCCTGTGCCTGTGCCTGAGCCTGTGCCTGTGCCTATACATGCTCATGTGCCTGTGCCCGTTCCTGTGCCTGTGCCTGTGCCTGTGCCTGTGCCTGTAACTGTACCTGTGCCTGTGCCTGAGCCTGTGTTCGTGTGTTCGTGTGTTCGTGTGTTTGCATGTTTGTGTGTTTGTGTGTTTGTGTGTTTGTGTGTTTGTGTGTTTGTGTGTTTGTGTGTTTGTGTGTTTGTGTGTTTGTGTGTTTGTGTGTTTGTGTGTTTGTGTGTTTGTGTGTTTGTGTGTTTGTGTGTTTGTGTTTGTGTGTTCGTGTGTTCGTGTGTTCGTGTGTGTTTGTGTGTTTGTGTGTTTGTGTGTTTGTGTGTTTGTGTTGTGTGTTGTGTGTTTGTGTGTTTGTGTGTTTGTGTGTTTGTGTGTTTGTGTTTTGTGTGTTTGTGTGTTTGTATGTTTGTGTGTTTGTGTTTCTGTGTTTGTGTATTTGTGTGTTTGTGTATTTGTGTGTTTGTGTGTGAGTGGTTATGTGTGCATGTGTGTTTGTGTTTGGATCTGTGTTTTAAGTTTGTGTTTGTAATTGTGATTGTGTTTGTGTTTGTATTTGTGCCTGTACCTGTTCCTGCGTCTATGTTCGTGTCCGTTTCCGTGTGCGTGTCCGTGTTCGTATGCGTGTCCGTGATTGTGTTCGTGCTAGTGTTAGTTTTACGTGTTCTCTTTCGAGTCGTGTTCGTATTCGTGTTTGTGGTCGTGTTTGAGTTCGTGTTCGTGTTGGTGTTCGTTTTCTTGTTCATGTTCCCGTTCGCGTTCACGTAGCCACACAGAAATCAAACCTTGGCAAAACATTGTCATGTGTTGTAAATCAAGGTAATAGGTCTTTTTAGCCATAATGTAGGAACGTCGATTGCTTAAACTGCTAAATCTACGTGTATCTATGTAGGTTGACCAGTAAAACTAATGTTTCAATGATAAGGTTAATTTGGTTTAAACGTATACGGAATATGGATTATTTTCAATTCAGGATTTTACATATCTGTTTGACGATTAATTTCTCTTTTGATGCTTTCCCTATTCAAAATTGTTTTAACTGAATTGTAATATACTGTGCATGTTACTGTATTAATTACAACAAGAGTACCCTATTTTTTGTTAGCTATTTAAGAACTATATTGTAAGGACATGGAGAGATGAAATACTTTAATTAAAAAATTATCTATGGTAGTGGGAACCGGGAACGCTATAGTAGATGCTGATATCCGGATGAGACCTTTTAATTATACCTTACGATGGGACCAGCTGCCGGAATCCAGGAGATGTGAATGGAACGCCAACATTGAAAGTGGAGGCCAAAGTTTTAGTTTCTGGAAATGGATCCTAGTCAATGGGATCCTGTCTGAACCCCAGTCTCTCGAAATGGAATCTTACAACTGCATTCTATCTGCAAATTTTTCTAAAAAAGCAACAAGATGAGGAATAAAAGTAGAGAATAAAATATCCGCTGCATAGGTATGTTGTTTTGGACCTTAAACCAAAAATGCGCATGCAGACTGGATGGCGTAATACTGAAACGAAATGGCGGAAAACCGAAAAAGCACCCGCAAGCAAGGTGACGAATTACAGAAATTCTGAAATATTCAACCGGCAAAAGAAGATTAAACTTTGTTTAAAAGGGTGATAAAAATATGGATTCAACATAAACCGCAAGTAGGCGGTTTGATGAAGCCGTGTAAAGGAATTCGCTGGGTTTTTGAAATATAATCCAGTCTTCACTCAAGATAAGCAATTAGAGATTCTTTAAAGTCAGTAAAGAGAAATTAAAAGGCAAATAGATTTTCACTCAAGCGCACCTATTCAATGAATAAATAGTAACTACCCTGGTTAAGCTATGCCAACGTTAGGTACTCTTAGAGATAAATTATAGTAACAAGCTATAATAAGAAAAAATACAACTACAGAGTATTCAAACAATAGTTTAACATAGATAGAGTATCACCCATAATACTAACCTCTGACAGTGCAGGAACTGTTTGGATATTTTGATATCGCAATTGTGATATGGAAGATTTTGCTGTAAAAGTAACAACCTGCTTCAGTGGATTTTGAAGCATTATGCTGTAACTAACAGGAGTTCGTACGCATGTGTGCATTTTAATAACCTCCAAAGGAACGCTTTTCAAAACGTTGAGAACAATATCGTAATGAAGATACTCATACGTTTCCCTATTTCTAAACATAACCTACAAAAATGTAGATTTACGTTATTACAATAAAATATGATTACCTTTAAAGCTAATGGCCCTTCGTTTAATACATAAATTTTCCACGTATAGGTTCTTTCACTTTGTCCCAAAACTTCAATAGTTGAATTGCCAGGTAACTTATACAACATTTGTGTGGTATGTACATTTGTAGTAATAACCTGGAAAGTTTGTGGAATTTTTAGCCAATTTTTAACAATTAAATCTTCTTTGTGCAATTTTTTAGCGTGTATATCTCGTTGTATTTTAGCAACCACCACTGGATGGTTAGCCTCTCCAACTAAATTATACAGCACACCCAAACCTTCTGGATAAGCAAAGAAAATCGTTGCCTGTAAAAAGACGTGAAGTTTTTGGAAGTATAGAATATCTTTTACTTCATGATTTTCTGTTTCTGTCATGGTCAATGGGCAATATTGTACTTCGCAGGCAAGAATTGATTTTGGATTTACAGTAAAAATATCTTTAGTTGAAAAGTACTTTCCATTAATATTTGTTGTTACCTTCCATGTTTCCCCAGAACTGAAATAGGTTTAGGAATTACGTAGTTGTGCATAATTTAATAGTATCAATCCGTACGGGTTTTCAATTTCTATAAAGCGATGTGTACAAGTACGGACTGGGCAATGAAAAAGTATCGTGTCCGATGGAGGAGGCATATCAATGCAAGAACCACTGAGGTATATTTCTAAGGGTTTATTAAATCCACTAATATGACATTTGACCTACAATGATTATTTATTTTAACGAACTTTTAAAAATACATACTTTCGCCTCGAATAAATTTCCAAAATTCGTCGGTTTGTATTGTATGGTGAAAACAACGGTTGTCTTAGGTGAAATATGCCCTTTTATAGGAATTATTGTAAAGAAAGGGTGATGCTTTTCAAAAGTCCATTTGAAACTAAAATAAAAATACAGTACTTGGGTGATTGATTCAAGATTACAACTTACGAGCTACCAACTTCACCAACGTTATCTAACATAACTTTTTGTGTATTGGTATATCCCAGTACAACACTACTGAATGGAATGTAACTTTTATCTAAAACATAATCTGGACCCACACAGCTACCTTTGAAAGTGCATATAGTTTCTACTATGTCCTGCACTTGATAGGCAACTTTTCCAGTGAACGGTTTCATACGCTCAGTTGGTGCAAAAGTAATGATAAACTGAGTAATTTGATGTGGTAACAGTCGCGTCAATTTTTTGGGCGTAAACGTTATGGTTTTGTTCAATAAGGTATTCTCAGCTACGTTCGATGTCGTGGAAGTCCTTCCTTGGACACTAAAAAAATATGTGGTTAATACATATTTAATAACACTACATTACCCAATAGTAACACAAGATGATCTGAATTCCTTAAATTTAGTTTGTCCTGCATCTTTCATGGTTTTTAAACTCAACTTGCTCACTGATTTAGAGCGATCTAGGTTATAGTCATGAGGTATAACCTTCTTTGGTCTAAAGCAAATGGGCAATCTTTCAGGTAAATCAAACACTATGTCAACATGCGCGTTACTGTTATTAAGAATATCAACGATTATTTTACTTTTTTTTCCAACTAGCACTTCACCAAAGTATAGATACTTGTCTTTAGAATTTACGAGCTGGATGGAATTCATAATACCTTCACCACGAATACGTACTTCATGTGTTCTTGAATTTATATAAAACGTTATAAAAATGCTATACAATTTAACTTTAAAAGGATGAAAATGGATTTCAATGTGTTCCGTTGACTTTTTTCGGATTTTCTTCGAATTGAATTTAATTGTTAAAAAGTCTACTTCGGGTTGTTTACATTCCAGGCTACAAAAAAAATTAATTACTTAAATGTGCAACGTAACACTGCACTAAATTATATGGTTAAAATCCATTTGGAAAAGCTTTAGTAAACAGAAATAAAATGGTTTCTAACTAGTTCAGTGGGAAGAGCCGTAATTCTAACGTACAAGCATACACTTACCACGGCATTTGTTGCTCAATAATACCAAGATAGAAAAATGTACGTCAATCTGCCGTCACCTGCTTTGAGATTTCTAACGGAATTAATCAGAAATGCAGTCCAACTTGTTTCCACATGCATATTTATCTTAATTTGTATAATTTTAATCAACATATCTTCCGTAAAAAGACACTTAAATTCATGAAAAGCCTTAAGTTATCCTAATAAATCCGCACAACACAATAATTAATTTTGCAACTTTGTCATAATTTGAATTTATAACTTTAAATTACTTCCACATCCAACAGATGGGAAGAGCTATATATTTCAAAAAAAAATTATTTGCTCAATCGCCTTGAAATGTTCGAAAACGTCCAAATACGGAATTTGTGTGTTTGTGTCTGTGTCTGTTCCTGTGCCTGTGGCTGTATTTGTGTCTGTGTCTGTGTCTGTGTCTGTGTCTGTGTCTGTGTCTGTGTCTGTGTCTGTGTCTGTGTCTGTGTCTGTGTCTGTGTCTGTGTCTGTGTCTGTGTCTGTGTCTGTGTCTGTGTCTGTGTCTGTGTCTCTGTATGTGTTGTGTCTGTGTCTGTGTCTGTGTCTGTGTCTGTGTCTGTATCTGTGTCTGTGTCTGTCTGTGTCTGTGTCTGTGTCTGTGTCTGTGTCTGTGTCTGTGTCTGTGTCTGTGTCTGTGTCTGTGTCTGTGTCTGTGTCTGTGTCTGTGTCTGTGTCTGTGTCTGTGTCTGTGTCTGTGTCTGTGTCTGTGTCTGTGTCTGTGTCTGTGTCTGTGTCTGTGTCTGTGTCTGTGTCTGTGTCTGTGTCTGTCTGTGTCTGTGTCTGTGTCTGTGTCTGTGTCTGTGTCTGTGTCTGTGTCTGTGTCTGTGTCTGTGTCTGTGTCTGTGTCTGTGTCTGTGTCTGTGTCTGTGTCTGTGTCTGTGTATGTGTCTGTCTGTGTCTGTGTCTGTGTCTGTGTCTGTGTCTGTGTCTGTGTCTGTGTCTGTGTCTGTGTCTGTGTCTGTTGTAACAACCCTTTTTTGAATTTTATTGAAATATACCGTAATTTAAGGTCTTTCATTCGTTCTGTTGTAAATATAAGAAAAAGTTTTTAATTATTGAAATATAGGTATGTGGTAGGCAACTTAATTTGCATATCTTTTTAAGGGTTTATAGTGCATATCTTCTTAAGTGTATATATTTCTTAAAGGTTTATATTCCCAAATATTGTTTTCTGATCATTTGATTTGCGTAACGCGTCATGACCATTATCTGACCTCCTTCGATTTCCTGAGCATCCATTTTGCTCACTTCCTGATGCACATTACAGCAGGAAGCTTTGTTGTGATTTTTCACCTAAATTTTGTGCAATTGCCATTAATTTGATGGTAAGATATTTTAACGCATTATACAAAAAATGAAAATATTTGCTCTTTTCAGGCACTTTTTTTACTGCACTTTTTTATTTTTTTACCGTTGCCCGTTTCGTAGACATTTAGATACCAGAGGTTATTAAAAAATTTGTGTACAAAAATTTTACAAAGGTATTTATGTAATGATTTTTTTTGTAATTTAAGGATAGTTTTAAGATATATTTTATTTAATCATATCACATTAACTGTTAATAATCATATTTGTATATTTTTATTCTTTTAAATTTTGATAAAATTGTTAACAAACACGGTTTAGTTGTTCCGACATTATTAAAAATAACTTGGCGTCCGAGATCATTTTACTAGTGTTACATTACAATTTTTTATTATTTATGTTCGGTGGAAGTAAGCTAGCAGATATAGTGGTAATTAAGCAAATCAAAATTATTGAATCGGCCCACTTGAATTTACCGACTGACTCAAAGGCATTATTTGTGGTGAATGGTTAGTACTTCCAGTCAGTTTGACGATCTGTGTGTTCGGAGAACTTTTTACTCTTATTTCATTATTATATTATTAAATTTATTATACCATTTACACCACTTTATTATACTGTGTCTGTGTCTGTGTCTGTGTCTGTGTCTGTGTCTGTGTCTGTGTCTGTGTCTGTGTCTGTGTCTGTGTCTGTGTCTGTGTCTGTGTCTGTGTCTGTGTCTGTGTCTGCGTCTGCGTCTGCGTCTGCGTCTGCGTCTGTGTCTGTGTCTGTGTCTGTGTCTGTGTCTGTGTCTGTGTCTGTGTCTGTGTGTGTGTGTGTGTGTGTGTGTGTGTGTGTGTGTGTGTGTGTGTGTGTGTGTGTGTGTGTGTGTGTGTGTGTGTGTGTGTGTGTGTGTGTGTGTGTGTCTGTTAATAGTAAGCATACTTTTTAATTTTTGCAGTTATCGCGTCCGAAAGATCACATTTACTTCTCTTACTTCTTACCATGTAACGGCTTCAATTGCCATTAAATCACCTCACAACCAAATATCTAGATTTTTGTTAGAGCCGTGAGATTTACTAATAATTTTAATTACGTTAAACGGTAAGTCAATTCTGGTAATATATATATATATATATATATATATATATATATATTGTGTGTGTGTGTGTGTGTGTGTGTGTGTGTGTGTGTGTGTGTGTGTGTGTGTGTGCGTGCGTCCGTGCGTGCGTCCGTGCGTGCGTCCGTGCGTGCGTGCGTGCGTGCGTGCGTGCGTGCGTGCGTGCGTGCGTGCGTGTGTGCGTGTGTGTGTGTGGTGTGTGTGTGTGTGTGTGTGTGTGTGTGTGTGTGTGTGTGTGCGTGTGTTTATACCTTTTTCCAACAAAATTAGTTTACCAATAAAAAATTCCAATACGATGGATAAAAAGTAATGCATAACAGTATAAAATCACAAAATTTAGCATTTAAAACCAATAAAAACGAGTTAACTCATTACCTCCTCTACCCAAGCGAAAACAATCAAAATACTAAATTATACCAGCAATGAGACGAAGTCTGTAGAGTACGGAAGCATTTATTTAAACAGGTTTGAACTTAACAAGCGTGCTTACGAGATGGTGTCTTGGCAATTAAGACTTAACGGGTTAAATTAAACGCTTTAAAATCAAGACGATTGATGTTTTATCGATATAAATTGTTTAATCGTCTGCTTCGCGGATTAAATCCAGAACGGTGTGATTATTAGCCGATATAAGTTTGTCTACACGACAACCTCGCGGATTAAAATTAAAACGAGTTGAAAATGCATTTTAATTTCTAAACCACACCTTTTTTTTAATATTGTGTACCTAAATTTCTCCTATCGTGCTAAAGCACTCTGCAACACTTAGGATGGATAGAGGGACATTGAATTGCCAAGAGATGCCTATGAACAGCTACCTCATATTTTTTCGTATCATAAGTGAGAGGAAGCAGGAACTACGGAGATCATTCCAGAGTTTAGAAGCCGAGTAGAGGTATATGAATTGCGTACGTTTGTTACAAGTGGAGATTTGTACTGCATACTGATGATGTGAATGAGCAAACCGAGTCTTCTTAACAACGGTAGCCCGAGATGGTATCAAAGAATGTAATTCAGCAGCGCAATAGCCATTGTAATAGCGATAATACAAAAAAATAACTAACAATTCTTCTATGCTTAAGGGATGTATATCAGAAGTTAATGACGGATCATTTATAGGCTTAATCGCTCTCTTTTGAATACGATAAACGGTATCGAGAGCGTATCGGGGAGAATCAAACCAGAGGTGAGAATTGTATTCTAGATGAGGTCCAATTTGGGCCTTGTACAGCAGAAAGACATGTCGGGAGGTAAAGTACTTCTTAGATCTGTACGAAAAGCCTATTTGACGAGCAGCTGTTTTGATAGCTGACAGAAGATGGTCAACCCATGACAGATTTGAAGATGCAGTGATTCCCAACAGAGTAATAGTGTCTGAAAGGATCTAAGCCATTCATATTTACAACAGGAAATGATCTTTTTTGGCGGACACAATGCAACAGAGTTTTGTTGGCATTAAATTTAACTAGATCATTGTTTCTCCATTCGATAATACATTGAATGTCTTTGTTGATTGAATTTCCCATTTTAACTTTAATTTCTTGAGACATAGAAGGTAGATCAGCATTATCGGTAGAAAAATGAACTACAATGAAGGGTACTGTCGTCAGAAAAGCAATGGATAGGATTAGTTGTTGAAGAAATAGGTCATTTATGTATAGCAGGAAAAGTGTAGGCGCCATAACTGATCCCTGTAGCACGCCCGCGTTAATGCAAACTTCTTTTGAAGAACAGCCATCAACTACGACACGTATTCGTCTTTTATCAAGGCAACTAGAAATCCAGTTGATGAGTGTATCGTTTAACCTAAACGAAACGAGTTTGGCAAGTAAACACTTATGCCAAACCTGATCAAATGCTTTTGAGATATATAAAGCGACTACCGCATTGTTCTAATGTATTATTCCAAACCTGGGTCACACATTAAAGAAGATCACCTATTGAACGACTCATATTGGTGGTGACTAAGGAGTTTGTTAGTTTCAAGTGACGACAGTAGTTGCTGATTGATGGCTTTTTCCATGATTTGACAAAATGGAAGTGTTGGCAATTGGTCGGTAGTTCGAGAGAACATTTGCTAACTTCCATGATGAAGGAAGTTCCCAGGAGGCATAGACATCGAATAGAGCCTAGGTAGGACTGGTACTAGTTCGGGGCAACATTTCTTTAAGACAATAGCTGGGATACTGTCTGGGCCAGTCGCCTCATCGAGATCAAACCTACTGATAATCGATTCTAGGAGCTTATACCGAAAATGAATCGGTTTCATGGCGTATAAAGAAGAGTTGTCTGGGTGCACATCTTTTCCAGAACCAGCAACTACAGATCCGTCAAAAGATGCCAGGGGGGAATGAGGTGTACCAAATTTTTTACTAATGGTTTTAGCTAAATACCAAAATTTACGACTGCCCAAAGCTAGTTCATTGCATTTTCGTTGTTGAAACAATTTTTTAGCTTTAGTGATTACACTTTTGTAGATATTTCTAACACCAATGTATTCTCATGACTCTCGACCATTTTACTAGATTTATATTTAACATAAGTTTTGTTTTTCAAAGACATTGCACCAGCACAAGCCTTATTGAATCACCGTTGGGAACGTGGATGATCTATACGGTTCTGTTTTTCGGAATGTATAACACTATGTCCATAAGGATGACTTCAAATACTGCAAGAGCAATGTCCAAAGAACACTATTCACGCCATGGAAAGGTTGCAAAGAAGTCTCGTAAATCATTCCATCTAGCTGACTTAAAAAACCGCTAGGTTCTATTAGTGTTGCGATCAACAGCGGAATTAGGGACAGTAGAAATTATTTACACAATGGTCAGATAGACCTACTGGGGAAAGAACGGCAGTTTTATAAACAAGTGGGTTTGATGTAAGAAAGAGATCTAGAAGATGTGGAGTATGTCAAAGGTTAACAAGGATTCTTGTGGGTTCAGAAATCATTTGTGTGGGATCACAAGCAATAGCAAATTTTTTTGCACTATCACCAGCTAGATTAGTAGTAGATGAAAATTGAAGCCAATTATAGTTATAACTATTGAAATCTCCTAAAATTGAGATATCGTAAGATGGAAACTGACACAAGATAAGGTAATCGAAGAAGTCTTGAAAGTTAAGTGTCATTAGGAGATCTATAAATGTAACAGTAAGATTTCGCCAATTTAAGACCAGAATATTTAAACCAAATCACGTCGAAACTTTTATTTCCACGGAAGCAATCCTCTTGCAAGCAATGCTGTCCTTGATATAAGCACATGCGCCTCCGTTATATCGAAAGTTAGAGTGAAGGTTGTATTGGGGATATTGCAAGTAGGGTGAGTCAGAGCTTTCAGAGGAGACTTGTGTTTCAGATAGAAACAAAATGTCAGATTGTAATTGTTCACGATGTTGGTGGACAGCATTAAGATTATACCTGATACCAAGGATATTGCAATAGTGGATCAGAAAGTTACAACTTTTGATGACCGAGGTCGCTTGGGCCCTGCGCTCCCGGACATCCGAATGGGGTAGAATTTTATGTCCGGAATTTATTGCCCTAGAAACCACAGCCATCTTTTTGTAATTTTAGACTTTCAATCCGATAGGAGGACAGCGAGGGCGAAAAGGAAGAATAAGGATGACAAATAAATTAAGGATGAAAAAAAATTATCGGCAGCCCCCACCGAGCTCAGAAAATCGGAGACCCAATATATTAAGGAGCCCATTGTAAGGGTGGTGATACCTCCTCGACTAGCATTGGGTACACCTGCCTCTCACCTAGTTAATGCCTCCCACCTAGATACTTACACCATACTTTCGTTTACGCGTACGGATAGAAAGTAAAAGCATTAGTTTCAGAATAAGATTCAAGTCTAACATATGCACTAAATACGCACATGTTTCCTTACAGAAAATGAAAACATTACATTAGTAAACGTAACAATAACAATAAATAAGATTAAACAGAGATAGTAACAAGCCACGTTAGTATTACAAGCAACGTCCACCTTTTCCTGTAACGATACGTTACAATATCATAGTAGAGTCCTATTTCTTTTGATACGTACGGATTTATGGGTTTGTCTTCCTGTTCTGTTCGTGCTCGCTTTCTTGTTTGTTTTCGTGCTCGTATCTGTCTTCGTGTGTGTATTTGAGTTTATGATTGTGTTTGTGTTTGAATTTGTTTTTGTACTCGGAGTCATGTTGTGAATGTAGACTTACAAGGTATTTTTATGCGCAACGATTAGTATGGCTAATACTGCATTATTTTTCTATATACAGTTTCAGTAATTACATATAGTCTTCATACTTCTCTCAAATTATCGTAGCACTTATCAGTTTAGGTAGTTTATAGACTATAATCTGAAATTGATGTCACACTGATACACGTTTGATGTAGTCATGTAATTGTAGTTTGGATATGTTAAAATTTTGTTTGTTTAGTGGTTTGGCACGGGTTTGGCTATAGGCAACAAGGAAAACGACATTGACGAGAACGACAACAGTGTCAATTAGAACGACAAGGACATACCAAGATTCGTTAACGTAGGTATACCACAAAGGTAAACATAGATTCGCATGATAATTGCCACAACAAAATCTAATTCCTGTAATAATACGCTGCAACACCATAGTCCTATTTCTTTGGATACGTAAGAAGTTTGTTCGTGTTTGTTTAATTGAGGTGTCTGAATTTGCGTTCGTGTTTGTGTTCATGATAATGATTGTTTGTGTTCGTGTGCGTGTTCGTGTTCGTGTTTGTATTCGTGCTCGTGATCGTGTTCGGTGTTCGTGTTCGTGTTCGTGTTCGTGTTCGTGTTAGTTCTTGTTCGTGTTCGTACTCGTTCCCATGTTTTCCCTGCAACACCCTTTTACTGTGATTACTCCACTTTGACCCCGTCTGGGCTATCTACGCCCTCTTAATTTTATCACGAATATCTATTTTATGATTTCCTGCTTTGGCTAGATGAAAGGAAGGGGGGTGGAGTAAATAAAATATGTGACTATCCTTACTAAAAATACTTTTACTTACGTAATAGGTGAATCCCCAGAATTATTAAAATCAATAACAGTTTTATAATAATCCGTTACTTCTTTTTGCACTAAGCATGGTCCAAAATTATAGTCAAGCGTAGAGAAACTGAAATGAGGAGTGGACGTGCTTCCTGATAAATAAATGGTATATGTTAAACCATATCGAATCTGTAAGAGGTCTGTTAACGACATTAACGTACCGATTAACATACAAACCTGTAACTTTATAACAATTTTTTTAATTATTACTTTTGTAATCGGAGTAACACATAGTCTTGTACTTGCTTCAGAACCAGCAGGTACATGCCCATCATTTGGTTCAAAAATAATGTCCAGTTTAGTACTTACTGAATCCTTTTTCACTGACCAAACATAGTAGAAACCAGATTTCCCGACATTTGCTATTGTGAATATAAGATCTTGTGTTAAAAGCGGCATGAGCTAAAAATTTTACCTTTACTTGATATTAACGGATAATACAGTACTTACCCCTTTTAGTTCTAACATGCAGGGCTCATTTGTGTTTAATATAACTTTTTTGCCTTCGTTTGTTTCGTAATAAACCAAAGGTTGGATTTCGTAACAAGTTCCACTTACACTAAGAATAGCAGGCTCCTTCATTCTGGTAACTGCACATTGCACATCGAATGAAACTTCTCCCACTTTTACGGGATGATATGTAACCCTTAAAAAAAAGGTAAATATCTGAACTATCTTACATTGTAAAAGAATACGTTATTTTTTTTTCTCCCTTTGGTTCTAAGATTCCTTTCAGTGGTTTTACTGTTAGCTTTTGATGACGAGCGTCTCCGTATAAGGAATCTGGTAAAATTGTAAAATCAATTTCGAAGGATTCGTTGTTTTTTAAGTACGTGTTGTCAGTTATATCCAGTCCTAAGACAGTTGGTCGTATCTGTAGATATGGAATAGTGAAATAAACCATTGGTTCTCTAGCATGGCCAACTAGTAAGAAAGTTTTTGTAACCCCTAATTTTTTAACATTGAATAAGAAAAATGATTCAAATGTTCCGTTTGATGGAGGCATAAAACCCAATGTTATTTGAGTTTTTTTTCCCGTTTCAACCAATCCAGTTCTTTGGTAGCAAAAAAATAAGGACACATTTGTTGTACTTGGAAAAGCTTCCGACCATACGAAGGTGAAATTTTTGTGGGATGTGTTGACCACGTCAAAACTTCTGAAATGTGAAAAAATATATAATTAATAATTATAGGTGTATGCTTAATCAATAATTTTAACAACTTTTGTATATACTATGTGCGCCAAAAGCATGGCATAATGAAGTCTTTTTGCCGTCAGAATAATCGAATTGTTAATTAGTAATTATTTTTAATTTTCCTACTGTAGCTGTTTTCCATTCTCCCATTTGAGCAATGTCTAATACTTGCCCTACCGACCAATTAAAATATCAATATTTTAAGATAGGAAAAAGATCTACTTGTGGATTGATTCTGCGCCAATTAAACAATTTTTTATTATACTATATTAAACTAAGTGAACTATATTTTACAGCAAATGTTCAAAATGAAGACCATTTTGGTTTTGGAAGAACGCCAATCGTGTTAAAAATTAGAACAAACGTCACACAAAGTTTGCATTATCCTCATTTCTTCCCACATCTTCTGCATTAACTCTTCGATATTACGTAAGTAAAAACCTAATGGCGATATGTTCGATGGCCTGGCCGGCCATTCGATTAATTCTCGTTTTCCTATCCACCCGTTTTCGAACACGTCATTTAGGTAATCGCGCACCTCTCGATAGTAATGGGTGGAACTCCATCCTGTTGGTATAAGTATCGCCCATGACGGAATCAGTTCATGCCCTAGTACGCCCTAATATTTTGGACCTGTTAATGACCACCATTGAAAATGCAGTCCGTCACGTGAAGTAGCAGATAACGGCAAAGGGTGACGACTGCTCAGAGGTAAATAGGGTCGTGGGGGTCGTTACAAAGTTTTAATGATTGGGGTAGCTCGCTGTATTACCATAAGTCGCAATAAGGGTAGATCACACTTTAGAAATTGTCCTTAATACAGGGTCTACACGCCTGCAAAGCGATAAAACGTGTTATCAAAACAGCTGTTGGGTCAACAGCCTCCTTTAATCTACTTCTACGTTAAGTGCAAAAACAATTGCATTAAAAAATTAATCCATAAACAAACATTAAATACTTTGTTAATTATTGTAAAATTAAACACTCGCGGACAAAACTAATTATCTAACCAAACTTTATGTCATAGACCAACTATAAAAACAACAAAGCTAAACAGTGTTTAATGAGAAACTCTCTTAATTTATTATGTTAAAAGAAAAGCTGATAATTAACTCCAGCAACCGTCATTGCGCGAGCTTACGCCCCTTAACTCTCTGCTGTCCAACAAATGGAACACGTTGTAGCTTAAATAAACTCTCTATACTTTACGAGCGGCAAATTTTAACCGAAAGGATTGTAAATAACATTTTAAATCGTGAACAAATCCTAAAGTTATTATACGTATACCTTTACACCCATGGCTACAAATTTTAGCTAGTTAACGGTTTGGGTAATAACAAGAAGATTTGGTGCCTTTTGCTCAGTCGCAGATTAAAGTAGGCCAAGTTCATAAAATTATCGATTTGCCTTATTAACCAGAAAATATTTACATGTACCTAGATATATTCGCTTTAAAATCAGGGTTACTTCTTCCTGAAACTAATAATTAAAAACTCGGACGCCAACTTGTTTTTAAATATGGAATAAACAAGTAAACCATTATACAATAAATTTAAAAAAATTTCTCCAAGTTTTATTAACACAACTTATACTTAATTATAAATAGAAATACTTAAAGCTAGGGTTAATAACGTTAAAAAACTAATGAATAATTATTAATGTTGTGAGTAATTAATAGAAACAGAATACCTTATTATTGGACACACTGTAGATAACGAAATGGATGCATATGCCGAGTCAGCGTTTTGCAACATTGATGCGTAATATTACTTCAGGTTGAAACAAATCTGGATTTGTATGCTTTGTAATTCCCAAATGGATAAATTCTTGATTAATCGTTCTAATACCGTAAATTGGATTAACAGTAAAATAATTAGCTACGTAGATATATAACGTTGAAAAGTATCAGTAAAGGTGAAATTAAAGTAAATATTAAAAAATAAAAAATAAACGTGAAAGTAAACAAATAATAGAAAGTGCCTGAAAAAAGCAAACGTCTCAAACTTTAATACAATAGTTTTTTTTTACAACTTACCATACAATTATATGGCACTTTATAAAAAAAATTAACAAAGAAACAATGGATGCTACATCCACCTTCTTCACTCAATCAAAACGACGCTAAGCTGGTCTTGGAGCATGAAGTGTGAATCTAATGATCAAACACAATGCGTAGGAGTTCTAACTAGATATGCAACACACGCTGCACGAAATGCACGTTAATTGCCTACATATACGTAAATTTTATTACAAACGTAAAAAGTTCGTTACACGATCCGGTAAACTCTAAGAGGACTGGCGTCATCCATTTCCGAACTGTGCCTCAAGCTGATGTTATCAAAATCGCAATACAAAAACAACTTTATATTTTTCCAAACTCCTTTTTAATTTAATCACCATAAAATTATGCTTTCAATTTTAAAAATTCTATTCTACCTATCTTAACCTTGGAAAACTTTAGTAACAATTTCAATTTCAACTAAATTAACACCAACAGAAAACATTTTAGATCCGAAACGGAATTTAATTCGAACTACAATACTAAGCTTTACTTAATAAGAAGAATCTACAACAAAAGACACGTCAATTTAATTTTTAATGTATAACCTTTTTAACGCCAAAAATTCGATAAAGCGGGAAGAAAAAAAATATATGATACAAATAACCCACACCTGACACTTTAGAAGTCAAAATTTCTATTCTTTCAGCTACTGTTAAGCGCCGAACCATTGTCACTCAAGGTTATGTTACCAGTAAAACTTGTGCAAAATGTGGCAGCATTATTATCGTTCAGTAACATAGTTTGGTATATAGAAACAACTTCTAAGGGTACAAGTATCACAAGTGTGATAAAAACCGAAAATTCGTGAGTGTACTACTACAGTAGTGCAGTAAGTGCGCCTCTCTCTTGATAGTGAAAGTTACACATCTACTAACAATCGGGCAAAAAAATTTTTCTGGAATGGGATGCGAACCCACGACCTCGTGCTATCTAGAGACGTATGCTACCAACTGCACCATGAAATTACTATTTGTGTATAAATATATGGCCCGTATGTACCTAAGCTTACACACATAACCAACACGTAGCTGTGTGTATAATTTTATTTGCTGCATGAATATTAATACTCGTAGTAACTAAGCGGCATCCGTACATTGTAGCTTCTTGTATTACTTACAAGGCTAATTGCGTGGTGGATATTTTAAAATCCTCCGTTTCTATCCTGCGTATTTGTCGTTTTAGAATTGCGTTATTACATAAGTAGTTGATAATGTTGGAACAGTTTCGTTACTCAGCATTGTTTAATTGATGTCTGCAAACATTGTAATGATTGCTTCAAATAATTGTTTCGATGCAGCCTTGAAAATTACTGATAACTCCCTTTGTTTTTTGCAGTCCGTTAAGGCTGCAGTTGGACTACGTTCATTGACGACGAATCATATTACCACGTTAGAGAGGAAAATTCAGAAAGGTTGATTCGGAAAAAAACAGCCACGGACTATCGCCCGTAACTACTGTGATACCTCCCGCTTGATTAATACTCCTACAGGTTACCTTTTGCAGGTGCATGAAATGGGCTAGCGCGACAAGTGTGACAACAAAGTGTTTGGTTAACATAATTCATCTGAAAATATTTTTCAGTGTATTATCATATGTGTAAATAAAGATGATCTACAGAAATCAGAACTCGAATCGTTAAATGAGAATATTGATTAAGATAATAACATCTTAGTGAAATCAACGTATAGATACAGTTTGTTTGAAGCCGTAACAAACGGACTAATAGTTATCCTGGCAATAACTTGAGGGGTCCTTCTTGGGATCTTGTGAAGCAACACTAGACCATCTCAATTTGCTACAGATCTCAGCTGGACTGACACTTCGCAATGTGGCGAGTCATACAAGCTACTTGAAAATAGAAATAGTTATTTGTACATATAAAAATGAATGCCTATTTTCCTTGGTCACGCCATAACCTGAGAACGACTTTACCGATTTTATTGATTCTTTTTAAGTTTTATAATACTTTGTAAAAGGTGCTTACGGAAATAAAAATTAAGAAAATTTCGTAGAAAATTGGAAAATTTAAGACTATTCAAGCTTCGCGCGTTTGACAATTAGCGCGGAAATGTCATTTAACCGTTACATCGGTCGGAATTTATTGATCTAGGGTGTGTTCTTTGTGAAGTGTAGGTATCCACTAAGAAAGGGTTTTTTTGAAATTCTACCCCTAAGAGGGGAAATGGGGGGTTAAACTCAAAAATTGGTAAACATACTCTTCAATTAAAATTATGAGACACATGTATCACAAAAATTTAATATCTCCCCCCCCCCCCATTCTGAGATCGCAGCAACGCGCGACGGATACGGATAGTTATTCATAAAATATGTAGGCGGGAATGTCTACGTCTATCACACCTTGTGAAGGTATTTTCTCATTTAGATTGTGCACTGAAGCGTACTCTGTGGTTGTTGAACTGATTATACCGTGCTTGTAAATAAGTGTGAAAGATTTTATGGTGTGGTTGCCGAGGTTATTTTGTAAAAAAAGTTCCCAAAAACGTAACTCGAAGTATGCTTCGTATCCGAGACACAGAGTGTTTAAAGTTCAATTTTTTATTTATTTTTATTAATAGTTTCAAAGGGTTTTGGGGATATTCACTGGAAATTAGCAAAACGCTTTGGGAGGTTACTATCAATATTTCTAAAAAGTTTTATTATCTAATACAGCAACATTAAACAAAACGGTAACAAAACAACAGTAATAAGAATTATTTTAAATAGGTGGAAACATACAACAGATGTTCAAAATGGCCTCCCCCACACGTGATCCAAGAGTCAACTCTTTGCCTCATTTACTGTCGTATTCGCTAAAATATTCCTCCTGTATTTCTTATTGTCTCACAGTCGGTTGTAATACGATTTCTAACGTCTTCAACATTTTCGATGGATTGAGAAAACCTAAAATGCAGAAATCTAAGGGATTTAATTCAGAAGAGCGAGCTGACCAATGCTGCGTACCATTGTTATTACTACGATCGTAGGCATAATGCATATATACCATTTCCGCATTTGTAAAACTTTCCATTTTTTTGAAGACACGAAAATTATTCGCATTTATTTTATTTATTTTACACCCTGTATCTCTGAAACGAAGTATGTTTTGACCTACATTTATAGAAACTTTTTTTCACAAAATAACTTCAGCAAGTCGTACTTACTTACAAACACCCTGTATACGTGCGTCTTTCTCTCGCTCAAACGCTGTCATATTGAACAGGCAATACATAGCATCAATATGAACAAATTTATAAGGGCCAATAGAACCTCTTTATTGTACTGTAAATTGTCTCAGTCGCTATAATCAAGGATAGTCATCATTCAATACACTTTCTTCGGCGATAATTACTTCAACACCTGAGGTTAACTGCAAGATATATTTTTGGGGTTTTTGGCATGGTGGTGGTTGACACATTCCGTTTTAATCTCTTTACCCAGTGATGAAAAAACTGTGTGCAACCTCTTAAACAGTGTTCCCAAAGCAATAAGAATTATGCACCTCAAAATCTAAATCACTAGAAAGCAGATATCGAACCAATACTGTAACGGTATAAACGGGTGGTAGAACGGGATTACAGATAAAATTGGCCTTTTTGCCCCGACTAGCCAGAGTATGGGTGTAGGTCAGATTTTGCACATCCAGAATAGTAAAACGTACGGAAGTCAAAATAGGGGATGAAGACAAAATCAATTCGGTTAAGGGCGCCAGAATGTTTGGTAGTCAAAATAAGGAATGTCGTGCCCAAATTACGAGTACATAGCGTGTCTAAACATAAAAAAAACATACGCTTACCTATCCGCAATCAATCCCAGGTGTGCTGGACAGCAACTCAGCAAACCACCTGGAATAGGGCTTCAAAAGCACTACACGCTTGTCAAATAAAAGCGTGATAAACACTCAATAAAGTTACGTTATTACACCTTAGTGTAAATAATTAGGCATTAACTAATAATCAAAACAAAACTAAAAAAATAAGCTATAAAATGCACTCTAAATGAATTAATACTCAACTAAAAATCAAATAAAATACTAAATATTATTATCGCTATTACTCAATAATAAAAAACTAACTTCGTTACGTTAAAAACTAAATTACTTGCAAAAAACTTTTATGTAACACAATAGGGTTTTCACATAATTAAAACACATTTATAAAACCTAACAAAGCTATAATAAAATAATAAAAAAAAGGATAAATATAAAAAAAGTAAACATACGATAATGCGTATCAACAAAAAAAATTCAAAGGCTTAAAAGGCGACAGGATGTCTGATCAGAATGCTGCTTTACGCCAGTCTAAATGGTTTAACCTATATATATATATATATATATATATATATATATATATATATATATATATATATATATATATATATATATATTTCGTGGATTATATACCCACACTACAATAGGGTCAATTGCCCTTTAATACTAAAATAAATAACAAAGTGTGAAGGCGGAGCGTCAAAACTATAATTAATTACACTAAATAAATTTAAAACAACTTAATTTACCAAAAAAAATACGACACCGCTTTCAAACCTTCGTCAACATAGAAAAATAATTCGAAACACACAAAAATCTTGAAATATTCAATAAAAAAAACAACAATATTATGTTACCTTAAGGTCTAGAATTACACCTCTCCTGTGTTACAACAATTGAAAAAGGTGGTCGATTACTGCTATAACGGAAATGAAATCTTCCTGGTCTGGCAAAAATGATGAATGAAATGTTGACTATTGTTCTTTTATACACAAACGATTCCTTGATTTAAACTCGTTAAAATGTTACTGCATAAAATTAAAAACTTCTTTTAAAATACTAATTTAAGCACTCAATATGCTTCAAAACTTTTAGCTTTTAAATGGTTTTATTTCCACTAATAATCCAAAAAGGTTAATAATTTGTTTTAAATAACTATAATTTTTAATATATTGCGAAAGTTTCTTTATCCTTAAACACGCTTTGTACGATAAATAAGAGGTACTACAAGAACGTCAATGTTAAAATCCGCAGAAGCGATATAAACCAAAGAGTTCACCGAAGCACTAATAAAACACGACGATGTCCTCTAGGTAACTTTACGTAAGATCAAAATCGGCACTAGGTATAATCCTTTGGTGAATGAACAATTTTAATAATATCCCTTTACAGGTCTTCTTCAGAAGTAGCTTAACTACCCTTACTACACAAAAGAGTACGTTCGTTAAACACCACAAGGTCCAATATGTTAACGTTCTAAACCACCCCTTAAAGCGTAACAATAAACGGCACCGTACTAGTACACGAGAGCGCGATCAGTTTTAGAATCCCAAAATTACAACCAAAAATCCATCTTGAAATTTTGAATCCCACCACTCAAAAAAAAATCTTATCTAATTTAATTCAACCAATTAAAAAACGGAAGGAGAAGATACACACAAACTTCGTTTTCGTCCGTAAGGATTCGGTAATTTTCCAAAATTTTAAACGTCAGCAAAAGTAACGTGCAAAGCATCTCTATAGTTTTTTTCAAGCGCAAACAATCAGTCCCACATTCAATCTCTATGACGTAAAACCAACATACTCACTAATAAACTGAACAACTCTAACTATTCGTCTTTATGTCGCCAATATGACATCATATACATATAAACCTACACTATTTCTATCAGTTACGTCATTTTTTACAAAACTTTCCATTATATTTTACGGGAATCAAACGAAATAAACCCTAATTAAACTTATATACAAATAAACGTTACTCAAACTTCTATAAACGAGGAATAATAAGAAAAAACAACCTAAATTACGGAATAATAATTCACAAACAAAAAAAAAACTAAAGCTCGCCACACACCTACCATCCCTAAAGGTCGCAACACACGTTAAACAAATTCATTCATTATCGACAGTAAGCTCTCAAACAAAAAAAAATATACATACGGAATCTAACTAAGTGCATAAAACTACAAACAAAATTACGCAATACGTATACAGGGTGTTCAATATACCCTGACAATACGTGACAAACTGTTTATTAAGCTCTCAAAGAGAATGCTGCATTTTAAGACTGCGAAAAATCATCCACAAAATAAACTAGGTACTATGTCAGTAAGCAGTGTTTTTAGCCGAAAATGAGATGCCACACGTCGCAGAGTTCCCCTAAATGTTAATTGATGTACGGGCGAGATTAAATTTTTCCAACAGAAAAAATAATGAAACCAAACAATCTACGTTATGAAATCGACAGTGATTATGTTGCACAATTATTTGCGACATTAGATATAGCTGTTTATGACACCATAAAAATCTTGCAAGAAATAGGCCTCTCAATATAACAGATACATTAAAGATATTACAAGCAAATGATTTGGTATAACTCTGGACATTACCAGGAAAACCCGAGGTTTAAACAGGACCACACAGAATTTTTAAATAGATCACAAGGTACGTGCAATGTCGGGTAAACTGTATTAACAACATAGACAAAATTGACACTGAACAGGAAATAATTATCACTATTGGATGGGGAACACAACCATTTATTGAAGAAAATGTTAGGAATGGGAATTAAAAAATTTATAGTAGCTTAATTGCGTTTTTGCATTACAGAGAAGGACCGTTTGTAATTAGTAACAGTTTGCCAAAGGTAAGTTGTGCGTAAGAGCATCCACTATCTGAGTTAAATTACAAGTAGTTAAACTATTAATTGATTTAGGGACTCTTCGGCCTTATTAAACCAGTTTTCTCTCACAGAAAATCGTAATTCACTTAAAACAACTTAGGATAGGAAAAATCAAAAAATCATAAATTTATTGCCGTATAAAGATAAACTGGACACATTAACCATAACAAAATAGAATTGATACTTTTATTCTGAACAGGAACATATAAAGACAAGCAAAGTTATATAGGTATATAACGAATAATCTGCTTTGTAATACAAATTCGCCTTATCTTAAAAGTGATCTTTAATATCAATTTTAAACAGAAGCTGAGTTATCTCAATATAAGCTACATAGATTTGATAAGAATACATGTCTACGAAGAAAAATATAATTTAGTAATTGAATCGTAATTAGATTGAGTGCTCCTATAATAAATTAATATATTTAGCACTCGTAATAAAATGATTTACTTTATATTGAAATTTACATTTTAAATAAACGTAAGTAGAATACACGCATATGTTAGCTGAATGACGCAGCTACTGTAATAAATCGTAAATAGATGTATTACACCAAGCGTACTGAGAAAATTGCTGATTAAACGAGTATTATTTCTCCACTGACTGTCAATATTAACTAATTCGATAAAATTTAAGGCTAATTCCTATAACAGTAATAGTATTTTGACAAAATTTAATAAAAATCTTATCTGTTTAATCGAAAATCGATTATGTATACCCTATGTTACAAAATTGTATTCAAAACTCCTACTATGCGTAACAATACCCATCCAACTCCAGTAATTGAAATACTTATCTTTTGTTATTATAAGTTTTTTGTTAGGAACGAATAAGTTCAATGTAAATATGTAATTAAATTATATTTAGAATTGACATCCGTTCTACATACATAAAGACAAAATTTGCATCGATTGGGGCTTGAACCTTGATGGCGCAGTTGGTAGCGCGGTACTCTAGCAAAGTACAGGTCGTAGGTTCGAATCCTACTCGAGGTAAACTTTTTATTTATGTATTTAATAATTTTAATTACTTATCTTTTGTGTTTTCATATTTCAGAACATGTTACCATTTACTAAAGATGGTAACTGTAACTGTTATCGAAACGTTTAAATTTATATAAAAGATAAATAAAAAATACACGATTTATTACCAAAAAGATATGTATTTTAATTATGTGCAATAATCATGAAAGTTTACATTTTGATATTCAACTCCAGTATTTTTAAAATCTAAAAGGACTGAAGTGTTTATAATAATTAATGAAACCTTATCTAATGAGTTACATTATTACAGGTTCAAACGGCATTGAACATCGCACGGAAAATAACTGAAATGGCCGATTAGCTCGTCGTTAGGGCGTGGATTTATTAAAATTTTGTGGTTACAATAAAACGATAAGTTTGATTGAATAATGTTTTGGATGCCACGCTGTCTTAATCCGGTTAAAATGTACGCAAACAGAAAGGTGTGCACTAGCATATACAGGGAAAAATACTTCAACCTGCCTTTTTGCTCGTCACCAACGGTTCCCTGGGTCGACTATGAAACGTAATGCTCTCTAAAGCACCACAATACAGCTCTTACTATTCGGCATGCTAAAATTTTTACTAAATTCCTCCTTGAACATTGTTGCTAAATTAAAACAAAAAAAATCTACCCACTATTGGAATCAACTTTAGTGTCCTCTCTGCTTCAAATAAAACTACATCCACCCTCACGCTTACATTAATTGCCATCAACTCAAATTGAGTTATGATAATCATTATGCGAGAACAACACATAAATAATACAAATTATCTCCCTTTTGCATCGGTATACTGTTCCTTTACAACAGAAATTTAATACTTAAACAAACATATATTACATTACTTTAAAACAAATAATCATCCAAGTTCACAATCACTGTTAACATATCAAACAAAGCTTTCATTGTCGAATACGATTTGAAAGTAAATCACTTCTTAAATCTTTATAAATTTCACAAGATTAAAAATTCCTTTCTTTTGTACTTAGGAAAGCACTTTCTAGAGCTCAACATTGGCGGATCATGCCGTTTTACTTAAATGTAGATATTTAACTATACCTTGAAAAGAAATAATTACTACCCATTCAAACACGACGTCACCCGCACTTAACATTAAGCAAAAGATATTTAATATCTAGCGATATACGTGAAGAAATGACTATTATCCTGCATATGTCCATAACAAGAAAACATGTAACCTTTATAAATACTAAAAACTGGTGGCGGTATTTTGTAATATTTAATAAAACTAAATAGATTTAAAATGTTTAAAACCAAACAGCATTTATCTTTGTTGTACATCTAATTAACAATCAGCACTTGAATAGTTTAACTTGCGCTTTTAGGTCACAAAGGTAAAAACAGTAAAGAGGTGCTCCGGGTCTCTGAGTTTCTTTCCACCGTCGGCACAACGGCTGGCCGTTCTCCACCGGTTATATTTCTCACAACACCCAAAATTCTACTACAGTAGCCGATGACTGGATACAATTGCCGTCAGCTAGGCCACACGCAATTTTCTGTCAGCATTTAGAGTTACATCAGTAATAACAACCAACACATGTGCCCAGCCGATACTCCTCAATACTCATTTCGTTGACCAATCCTCAAAATTACTAGTCTTTAACAAAACCGTTTATGACTATTTTCGCCTAGGCGATTCTAATACATCTAGAAAACAAAATTTCTAAAATAAGGTGTTCTCTGCAAACTTGTCAACGAAATGCGATTTGCGAAACGGGATAACAACTAAACTTCACCACTCTACACGTTACTCAGATACACACGCACGTGTTACTCAACGCAATGTTTGGCACTTAATTAATGACCTCCTCAAGATTTCTCCAGACTTCGCCATTTTAAACTTCAGGAAACAATCACAAAGCTAAAGTCCTTCAATCCGTACGTATGGTAAAACTAAAATAATTTTCGTAAACACGATCTAGAAAATACGTCATGGGCACAAGTTTACATCAGGCTACACGCAAAAAAAAATGTAACCTAATCAGTTTCCGTCGTTTCTATACTTTGCAAAATCAACCTTACTTTAACATATTTTTAAAACCACAGTCGTCTACTCCTAATTGTCTTATCTAGTTTAAGTTCTCGGTATCGCGTCGTTTTGTATTCCTGACTTTACATTCATACGATCTCTACATTAATCTTAATTACAAACATCTTCCCATGGCGCAAATAGTATGATTATCCCATATTTACTATAACAAAATCTACTTCCTTTAGTTATTTCTCCTACAAGGATTAAACGTAAACAACTATACCTACAATATGCGACAAATATATTTGCCATTTAGAACAAAAAAGAAAAATGTAATAATCATAAAACTGAATACTAATGTTTTACAACAATTTCTACACACGGTGACACATTTGTACAAAGTAGCATCTCATTTGCTCTAAATATTTTATTTTGAGTTAATAAATAATACTATAGTGGAATTCACATTGAGATGGCAGTACACGGGTATAGGATAACAGCGTTGCTATGTCTCTTTCATAGGAGTCCAGCCTGAACGTACGATTAAAGACTTTGACAGCATTGCCTTTAGAAAGCATTGCCATGTGAATGTGAATTCCACTATACCACATTTGTATTGTCATAAAGCGGCATTAATTATTTTATTTTCGCTCCTAACTGGGAGTAAAATTTAGCATCCTCCATTATAATTAAGCCGATATTATTTAGGCTAGCCACACAGTGTTCCGCCATCTTGTATTAATACGTTGCCATTAACCACGTAACGAAGCTATCAGTTTATTGTGAGGTAAAGGTGATTGTGCATTTCGCTTAATTGCTTCTGATTGATAAACACTCAGTATATTCGCAGTTATAGATTAGTAGAACTAGCTCAACTGTGTGGATTACAGTTATCACCGTAATGCTTTAGTTCTGGTTAAACTCTTAACTCTTAACTGTGTGTCAGCTTAATTAATTAAAATTTTTAGATTTATTTTTTACACCGTACTGAAACCTGAAGTTAACCTCTCTTCACTTCGCTTCAGCGTATTGTTATCTGGCGTAGATGTTATGATGATAGTGGAACAATTTTGTAGACCGGGGTTGTTAAAAGTAAAAAAACATAAGAGCCTATATTTGGTAGATGTCTGTTTACTCAAAATATTGCTCTTATAATATACAGAGTCCGCCAGAAAATGTATACACACTTTAACAGATTATATCTGTGAATTTTTGTCGAACTTGGATCGGATTACGGCAACAATGCGTAGAATGGATGTTTTATTAAAGATGTCGTTAGTCATATGGTTGTAGATGCAACAATATAAAAGTACCATTGTAAAACAAAACGAAAGAAAATGGCTGGTGGGCTGATAGACATTCTAGCAGCGAAAGATGCACTCTAGTGTGGTTTATCAGGTTTGATAATGCCGTTGAAGTGCAGCGTCAGTGGAGGCAGGAGTTTCAAACATATCCCTCAACCCGCTTATGAATTAAACGCATAGTTGACAACTTTGAAGAGCATGGAACGATTTCTGATATTCACATAGAAAATCGGGAAGCCGGCGTACCGCTACAAGTGATGAGTCGTCGGCTCTCATGTTGGAAAAGTTTGTTATTTCTCCACAGAAGTCTGGTTCGTAATGTGCACCTAAAGTGGGGATTAGCAGTGCAGTATTTGCCGCGACCGCTCGTCGTTACGTTATGTGTCTAGCTGCCAGCGGCCAACATTTTGAACATTTAAAGCAACCATGTGCTGAATTAAAGGCAGTACAACATATGTGATCAGTATTTAAATGTGAAATAAACACATAAGTAATACTGTTCGTCCCTTGAAGTGTGTATACATTTTTCTAACGGACTCAGTATTAACATACTTTACACAATACGTTATGCATAAAGTGCGCAAGGATTATACCATAGCATACTCCATTATAAAATTAAATATTTATTTTCCTTTATAACATTATCTAATCTACGTCTTTTTAAACGGATGTGATGAACCATCAAGGGAATTTGGGCGGTAGAGTTGAGCCTCGTTGGTTGTGAATACAACGTTGTGAGCTCATCATTTTATAAACTTAGATGTAATTGGGACGGATTCACCTTCTTCTAGGGCCATTTTCATTATTTTATATAAATTGATTGTTTGTGCGGTTTTCTACGTTTTATACACCACGCTTGGTAGGCATAATTTTTGAACCGCCTAATCCAAATTCTTTAATGTAGCTTCCAACGCCTTCATCTTCCAATTCATCGGTCAATTCACCAAAAATTGACCTAATGGTGCATCGTACTGCTCCGGAACTGATAAGTAAATGATCGGGTCCGTATCATAATAGATAACACTATCTTCCAATTTTTCCAAATATTCGTATAATTTCAGCCTTGTTTGGGTCGTCCTGTTAGTGACAAGCACAACATTTATATTCGGCTTCTTCTTGAAATTCCCAGTTAACAATTAATGTGTATTCATTGATTAGCAAAACAGAATTAATATCAGTGGAAGAATGAGTTATCATGTTACAGAATTCACCCGGCTGCCTGACTATGTGTTGGTTCTCACGCTATCAAAGCTTGCCCCAAAGCGGGATAATAACAGCTGTCCCTAATTGGCGTAAACTAGGGTTCTTTTGTATCCTTGCGGGATCAAGGTAAACACCTTCTATTCCAAAATATTACTTAACATATTTTTTTTCTAGGGTGTAACAATAAGGTGACAATCCTGAGCTCTGTTGTTAATACCCAAACGTTTATTTACATATTTGGTGAAGGGTCTCCACGATTACACTGTTCGATTTCGTACTACCATATTTAATAAGTTTCTGATATTTGGTAACCTTCCTCGACTGCTTCCTTAACTTTATCTATTATCCACGTACCTGTTAACAAACGTTCATCATTATGTTCACAGTTCCCTTGGTTAGAACTTTCACCGCTTGAACGAAGAAGAACAAATCTTATTTACTTATTCATTTTACAAGCAGTACTGAATAGAACAATAATTTCGATGGTAGTACTTTACACTTAATTAACCCATTCGTCGTTTTAAAGCTTAATTTTCTACACTTTTCACCCATATGCACTGTGATGTGACAAGGGATACTTATAAAAAAATTTTGCGTTTCCGGTTCGACCACCATAAAACGCATCTCATTTCTGTATGATTATACAATTCTTCCGTCACACTCGTCGAAAGTCATACTCCTACATCACGATAACTATTTCACTCTATTGGATTTTGCGATAGTAGTTTCACAATGATATGATGTATTATCTGGTAAAGGTACGTTTCGCTCATGCTTGAAGTATCTAGGGAAACCCTGATAATAACACCCGTGAAATTCTAATATCGCATTAGTTTCGGCACAAAATCCATAGACTTTTACATCTCCAACTCTGGCTCCTGCGTTTATTAATTTGATTATCTCGTTCTTCTACCCACAGCCACTGTGTGGCTACGATCGATTGGTTGTCACGTTGCTTGTAACCGCCTATTGATATTATCCCAATGGTGTTTGGTTTTAAAAATGTGCGCTGAAGTAGTTGGTTATGTGCTCCTGGTAACGTGACGCTTTTGGTTAACGGATAGAGGTTTTCCTTCTTTCTTATCAGTTGTCGAAAGTTTAGACAAGACTGTGGTTATATGTCAACATCCAATACACAATACAGTGTGAACTCCTATTGAAAGTCAAATAAATACCTTTCAGTCACCTTTCCCGCATACCACGGTGACAATGCTTCTCTCTGGTTACTCTTGAGGTTATATGGACCGAAATAAATATGGAATTGGACCGGCATAGTCTTAGCTCTGTCAAATCGAATAATTTTGATAATTTGCTAAGAGCGATCGGAAAGTAGTTCGCGAATCTAGAAATTTAACATTGTAGTGATACGTTTTGTACCGCAATTATTAGGGCAGGTGTCAGATCAACTGTGTGATACGCCTATAGATAAAAGATCTCCGAAAACAGCAGACTCAATGTTTGTTATTTACGACTTGGAAACCATGCAAGAAGAAAAGATGGAGGTTGGTTTACTATTACAATAACCTAATATCTTTACATACTTGTGCAGTGTTGTGCAAAATGGACAGACGAAAAAAAAATTATTTTTGTCAAAAGTGCGGTTTCCACAATAAACACTAAGGGAAAACGTAATATTGGTGTTTATGGGACATATTTTAAATATAAGAAAAACGTTCAAATAGGTTTAAAATACTTAGTTTTTTATGGTGTATTCTTATCTAAACGTTTCGATAACACTTACTGTTATCTTCCACAGTACTTATACTACCTTTCAGAATTGTTTCATCATTTTAAACAATTTTGATAGATAGTGTTAGTACTGACGAAGATAACTGTAAGTGTTATCGAAACATCCAGATTTGTATAACTTAAGTACAAAAATACGCCATAAAGAACGCAAGCACATAAGCATTGTAAATACGTGTAATAATGGTGAAAGTTTACATTTTCATATTCAAAAATGTTATTGTATTGGCTCAGAATGGGGGTGTTTTCGATCATAAGTTTATTTTAAACCATATATTAACACAGACAAATCTCACTCCTGAACTAATAACGCGCGGTACAAAATTGATTTGTATTTATCTAGACAACGTTAGATTTCAGTACTACCACCGCATTACTTGTTGTTTGTCGTTCCTACGGTGGAAGTTTTAATTAAGGGAACTGTGAACTTGACGATGATGAACGCTCGTTAACAGGTACGAGGGTAACAGATAAAGTTAAGAAAGTATTCGAAATAGACTACCAAATATTAGAAACTTACGAAATATGGCAGTACGAAACCGAACAGTCTAATAGTACCACTAAAATTGGAGACTAGCAAATATATAAATAAGCTTTGGGTATTAAACAACAGAGATCAGGGTAGCCGTCTTATTGTAACACCCCTGAGAAAAAGGACAAATATGTTAAAGATTATTTTGAAACCAAAGGATAAAAAACCACACCGGTTTACTGCAGCTAGCGAAAATTGTTATTACCTCGTTTTGGGGCAAGCTTGGGCAGCGTGAGAATCAAAATAAAACTAACATGGTCAGAAAGCCTGGTGAATTCTATAACATGTTGAGTAACACTTCCATTGATATTAAGTCTGTTTCACCAATCCCCGAGCTAGTACAGTAGTGGTAACACGACCTGTATAGCATTCGGGAATAATGGGTTCAATTCCCGTAACCGCCTACCCTGTATGAGGTTTTTTCAGGGGATTTTACTCATACATATGTCACTGCATGTATGCACACAATGTGCGGCTATTTAGGCGAATGCTGTTTACCCCTCACAACCCTAATTCCGTTCCTTCCCATCCAATCCTGACCACACCCATTCTTAATCAAACCATGCATGTATACGTAATGTATGTATGTATGCTGGGAATGCATGATTGTGGCTGAAGAAGCTTGGAAAGCTCAAGCTTCCCGCCCTCCCCCTCGGAAATGGAATGAATTCTCTGTTCCTTTTACCAAACAATGACGACACATTACTTGTTAACTGGGTGTTTGTACAGTGTTGTGCAAAATTTATAGACAAAAAAATTCTGTTTTTGCCAAAAAGTGCGATTTTTGCCAAAAAATACTGACATAAAAACGTAATATTTTAAATATAAGAAAAATATTCAACAAGATTTGAATAAAAAGTGCACAACCCTCTATCAATTTTAAATGCGCTTAATTAGAATGTGACAAAGTAAAGCAACATCTACCACTAATAAATCCATTATATAAATGCTCGATTTTTATTTTTATACATTAAATTCAACCTTATTTGATTCTCAAGTAGTAATTGTTTTCATTAGGCTTATGTAAATTTGACAGTTGAGACTGGCTGTTGCAAGTGCTGCCTCTCTAACACTTTAACCCTTCAATTGGCAAAAAGAAAATACCCATCTGCTTTGTTTAAATGATGTAGACAATCCAGAACTGCCAACTACGGTATAAACAACGTATTGAAGATGATTATAAGTTACAAAAAGCTGCGTCGGTGTTAGAATATTTAGAGTACTTGCCTTTCACCCCAGCGGCACGAATTCAAACATGGTCGATGAAGCCGTTTTTCTACAACGTTCACAACACCATCAGCTAATTACATATATAACTCCTACAGACCACACCCCTACTCTTATGAGCATGTGGTCTACGCCAACGATTTTGCGCGTTAGCAGTTTTACATCGCTCAAACCTGAATCCCATGGTTGTAAACAGATTCATGCACTGTGGCGCTATATTTTGACAAATAGACAATTCAGCATCGTAAATCTGACAATTCAAGTAAGTCAACATTATCAGCGGCATGTGTTCCCAAGAGATTATTAGCTTATCCATCGTTATTGTGAATGGAATTTTTTTTGTATGCATGTAAACGCATGAAACCACTTCACTCTGATTGTAATCATGTATGTACTACGAGATAGATCAGTACAATACAATATGAGTTATCACTTCTGTGAGAGTTGGGTTTATACGCTGTGAATGTTTGTAGCCGTCTGCATCTTATAGATTTGACACGCTTGAAACCAATTTGTTTGCATCATGTCCCGTCAATATCTTACCGAGGGCGAGTTACTAGCGAGTTCTGATTTTGAATTGGATTGTATGAAAAATGTTGAAATTGTAGATGATTATGACAAAAACAGGAAAGACAGAATGCATATAAAGTACAAGAAATAGTTAGTAGTATGCAATGTGGTTCATCTGAAACTACAATTCCTCAACCACCAGGTAAAATTAAATGGAGAACCCTTGGAACTTTTTCAAGTAAGCTTCCCGATGGTAGTTTACCAGCTGTTGGAGATATTTTTACTCCTGGTCAATATTTGGCACAATATTTCCCAAAGAGCCTGCTTGAATGGTGTGTACAATACACTACCGAATAGTTTCATGTTAGAACTGGAAAATAGTTGAAAACATTCCCTGAAGAAATAAAAAAATTTGCGGTATTCGTGCATTCATTGGATGTATGAAGTGTCTAACACTGAAAATGTATTGGAGTACACGCTCGCACTATCTGTGGTATCTGTAATGACAAGGGATGGTTTTTTCGTATTGCGATTGAATCAGAATAAGGTGTTTACATATCTAAGAATTGACGAACAAATAATACCGTTTCTTGGTAAATGCAACATGAACCAGTTTGTCAAAGGAAAGCCGAGGCCAGTGGGCCTTAAAAATGTTTAAGCGAAGGCAGATGGAACAGTGTTAGATTTTCTAATTTTACAAGGAAACAGTATAGCATTTGTAGACAAATCATTAGGTAGTAGTAATACTGAGCTTTGCGTCTATTCTATCAGAAGACAGCTGTGTTTACTTGGATGGAAGCTTCACAATTGTGCCTCTTTTACCCAAATTCGAACAAGCATCACTCCATGGTAGATTAATTGTTTCAAGGGACACACATTCTCTTCTGGCAAAGCAAAGAAAAAGGCGACCTTGAACAAGTAAATAATTAAATATTGCAATATTGCTGCTGTGAAATGGAAAGGCAACAGGTTCGTGGTGATCATATTTAATATGTTTGGCGGTTCCCCTGTTACTAATGTACAAGTATGGGACATGGATGAAAAAAGCGTGTAGATGTACAATTCAGTGCATTAAAAAAAATCTACAACGTGAAAATAGGTGACGTCGATATCTGTGATCGGTTAATGTAAAGCTACAAAACGTGGTTCAAAACAAAAAGGTGAACATTAAAAGTTTATCATTCACTTATTTGATATGGCAATCGGGAATAGTTGGATGGAGTACAAACATACATGCAGAACTAACAAATACAAAATAAAAATATAATGGATTTACTGGAATGTAGATTAGCCATGGCAGAATATCTGACATATGGGACTCAGGAAAAATAGAAGAAAAACTAAGATATTGAGTCGGATTCTAGAGGAAGAAACTAAGACTTAAACCTCGCTTACATTTGACAAACGTCTTGATAGATTCAAACGTTGACCTACTCTTGACGACTTTGTCGCCAAAAAAAAATAAAAAAGTCGTGTACTTTGTGCCCAATGTCATGTTTCACGAATTTTCATGCAAAGTACGACCAATTGAAAATACACTGTAGTTTGAAGATGTTTGGAATAAAAATTTAAATCTGTTTTTTTTGTCTTGAGAGCTGTCACTCACACTTGCGGAGTGTTAATTTTTTCGAAAAATATGAGAAATTTTGAAAAAAAATTATTGGTTTGTCATGACAAGTGTTTTGCCTTTATTTTTCAAAGAAGTTCGACTCTGATCTGTAACCGTTATATACAACTGTATGGAGGTTGGAGAGCTTTTCCAGTCATCAAAATTGTTTTTTCTTCGTATTTAAATTAGTAACCATCTCTGCATGTTAAAGAGCTTATGACATCTCAATCGTAAATATCAACTTGGCATTGAAACTGAGCAGCTAATCCAATCAACACACCAGCAACCTAACGTCAAATCGAAGAATAGAGAGTAACTCAGTTTTATCACTCAGTTTCAAATCTTCAGTTTTCTTCGTAACAGATAAACACATTTTTTCTTAAAGTACCGTAACTACCGTAACTCTGACACAACATTCGTAACTCTCCATACATTTTTGTTAATTTCGGAGAAATGTCGTATAAAAGCGTAGGACAAATACAAATCTAATCCGTAAAAGTTAGTTACAATTTAAAGTTTAGCTTTGTGCATGCATTTCATATTTCTATTATGAGTGGTTTGCGTAACTACGTTGATTTTGTATTATGTAGCATCGACAAGCTCAGCTACAGTTACAAATTTTAAGCATAGAGTTAATATTGAAAAAGGTAACTAAATATCTCACCTTTCCACCAGTAGGCCTAATCCAATTGCTTCAAATTCAATAACCACTGTATCGTGGTTTGCTAAATCATTACATGTAATAGGTCCTTTTCTTCTGTTGATCAAGTAATCATTAGGTTCAATATCCAAATAAAAGGGAGGTGCCAAGCTGTTGGCGAGTACTGAAAGTTTCAAATGCTTAAGCTTAGGATTCAGATTAGGAATATCAGATGTGACATAAGCTATACACTTGTAAACTTGTTTGGGACTAAAGGTGACGGTAAATGATTGCGTTTCCATTGGTGGGATTGAAACTGATTTAGGTGTTACTTCAATAGGAATGTCATCGGTATCTCTATATGAATCATCAGTTTCGGTACTAAATAAACTTAATTCACTGTTAGCATTTGGTGTATCGGAATGAAAAAATTGCTCTAAAAAGAAACATTCCTGAATGTTGGTAACTATTTTTACTACACTTACCAGATCCAGTTAAATGTGCTGGAGTCAAACTCCTTTTACGTTTGCGTTTTGTATCAGTAATAGGGGGTAGGGGAGTATTTAGAGATTGGTCGCTTGAGTTTTTGTGAGGAAACCCAGGCGCAATTGTTATATTTAAGTTCAAATCAACGGAAACATGAGAAATATTCTCAATTTTGAAAGTTTCGGAATTATGCTGATAAATCAAATAAATACATATTTTTTTAAGTGAAACTAACCTCAAAAATAAATGTGTCATTCATCATAAGTTTATCAGGGGTGCATACGAATGCGGCATACTCGCAAACTGCCCATATTTCGAAATGAAGCATCTTTCTTGAGTCGATGTATTGCTGTACTAATGGTTCATCTTTTTCTTTTACCAGCTTAATGTTTGATGATTCAAAAGCTACTAAACCTTCTTCACATGACCTGCAAGTAGTACATTTAAGTTGCAAAAAAATCTAGTCAGCAGCAGTTTAAGGTTTAGGCAACTCTCAATACACGCGTAGTAGATATTGTGTATCTTAATAAATAGAACTGTTTGTCATCAGTCATTCACTCACTGACCGATCATCACACAGCCCAAACGACTTATATGTTTGTTATATGACCTAAACGATCACTATGAAGTAACTTCGAAAACTCCAATGTTATGGTTAAAACACTTAGCTTTTTTGTTTATTAATATTTAATCTTAATAAGGATCTACTACTTCCTTACGAACATTAGATGCCATAGTTGGCTTTCGTTTATCAAGATGTTGTATTAATAGTAGGCTTACGTTTGAGTTTTCATGTTTTTCATCTTTCATAAATTTATTCTAACATCTTAAACAATTTTGAAAGAATTGCCACTACTGAAGACGATAACTGTAATTGTTATTGAAACGTATAAATTTATGTAAAATATAAATATAAAAATACACCATTAAAAAGCTATGTATTTTAATTATGTGTAATAATGGCGAAAGTTTATATTTTCAAATTCAAATTTTATTGCTTCAAAATTGAGATTAAATTATTAACCACTGGGGAAGCCGTGTGACAAATTGAAATTTAAAAAGCTAGGCTACCTTAGCTGTTCACTTTTTAATTTACCATACCTCCTAAGAGTGATATATGACTTACCAATACACTGACAATAGCATTTTGTATATCGCCATTCACAACCTTGTTGGTTACTAAGTGCGTCTGCGTGAAAGATCACTTTTGCTTGCGACTGCTTATTAGTGCGAGTTGTAGAAGGGTAGTAATAAAACAGTTTACTACTGACAAGCATTACTTATTTCAATGGAATTAATTTTTTGTAGCTGCTCAACAGGCTAAGTTTGGCCTATCGTGCTAAAGCGCTCAGGAACACTTAGAAGGCTGGATATAGGGACATTGAATTGCCAAGAGATGCCTATGAACAGTTAACTTAAATTTTTTCATATCATTAGGAGGAAAGCAGGAACTAGAGAGTTCATTGCAGAGTTTGGAACCGTGTGGTACGACAAGTTGGTATTTGAACTGCATATTGACGATTTTAATTAGCGAACCGGGTATTCCTAGCAAAGGTAGCCCAAGCTCGTATCTAATAATGTAATTTAGCAGCGCAATACCCATTGTAATACCGATAATACAAGGAAAGACCTCAAACGAGTCTTGTATGCTCAAGGGACTGTATGTCAGATGGTAAAGAAGGGTCATCTAGAAGCCTAATCGCTCTTTTTTTAATATAATCAATGATATCGAGAGCGTATTTGTGAGCACCAACCCAAAGGAGAGAATTATATTCTAGACGAGGTCGAATTTGGGCCTTGTACAGCAGATAGAGTTGTCGAGAGGTAAAGTACTGCTTAGATCTGTACAAAAAGTATATTTTACGAGCAGCTATTTTGGTAGCTAACAGAAGATTGTCAACCCATAATAGATTTGAGGATACAGTCATTCCCAACAAAGTAATAGAGTCTGAAAGGATCTGAGCAATTCCTACTTACAACAGGAAATGGTACAACGAAAATATAAAAATATCTTTTACAAGAATTTAGGATAAACATTTACCTACACGCAACAATAACTAAACATTTAGTTTATGAGGAACATGCTGCTTTTTATATAACTTAAGCAATAAAGGGAATTCGTTTAAAGGTGGAAGTCATGTATACCCCATGCATTCCGGAGAGGTACTCTTACCATGGACTCCTAAATATTGGGTCTCCGATTATATGAGCTCGGTAAGAGCTGCCGGTCATCAAAAGTTACAAAAAAAATGGCAGTGGTTACTGAGGTAATAAATACCGGACGTAAAATCCTGCTGCATTCGGATGTCCGGCCCAAGCCACTTCGGTCATCGAAAGTTCCAGCTTTCTGATCCACTTTTGCAAGATCCGCGGTATCAGTTCTAATCTTAATGCTGTTCGTCAATATCTTGAACAATTACAACCTGACAGTTTATTTCTGTATGAAACCTCCAATTCTCCCGACTTACAATATCCCTAATACAAGTTTCAGTCTAACTTTCGACATAAAGGAGGCCTATATCAAAGACAACATTGCTTGCAAGAGGATTCCTTCCTTGGAAAATAAAAATTTCGACGTGATTTGGTTTAGACATTCTGGTCGTAAATTTGTGAAAGTTTACCGTTGCATTTATAGGTCTCCTAATCACAGTAACTTTCTAAATTTCTTCGATTACCTTAGCTTGAAAGATGACTATCTTCTGCCTCAGTTTCCATCTTGCGATATCTCAATTGTAGGAGATTTCAATGTTCATAGCTCTAATTAGCTTCAATTTTCATCTACTACTAATCCAGCTGGTCATAGTGCAGAAATATTTGTTATTGCTTGTGATCTCACACAAATGATTTCTGAACCTTAGTCATACTCCACATCTTCCAGATCTCTTTCTTACGTCAAACACTAATAGAACCTTCTGGTGCTGTAAGTCAGCTAGATGGAGTGATGTACGAGACTCCTTTGCAACCTTTCCATGGCGTAAATATTGTTTTAAGTTGTCCTCTTCTTGAGACATTGCTCTTTCAGTATCTAAAGTCATCCTCATGGGCATATAGTTATAGATTCCCAAGAAACTGAGTCGTATAGGTCATTCACGTTCCCAACGCTGGTTAAATAGGGTTTGTAATGATGTTTGAAAAATAAATCTTATATTAAGTGGAAATCCAAAAAGCGATTGACCTGAATCCCATCGAAAACTTGTGGAACAGGATATCTCACATCATATCGAGAAAAAACCAACGACAAAGGTCGCCCTCATCGAATCTCTAATTGACGCCTGGAATCACTGCATCACTAGGGAGGAACTGGAAAAACTGGTGAGTTCCATGCCTAAAAGATGTCAACTAGTCATCAAAAACAAGGCTTGGCCGATTAAATACTAAAACTAGTTTTAAATGAGATCATATTTGGCATAACAGTATACGTTTTTTTTTTGTAATTTTTTCATATTTTGAATAAAGCCTTTTTTTACTAAGATACTTCAATGCTTTTTTTATTTTATCATTGTGATTAAGTCCTTAGTTAAGATAGAGCTGATATAGAGAATATAGTTGAAGTGCATTCGCGTGAAGTGCTTTAAAGTTCATTTTTCATTAATTTTAAGAGGTGATGCAGGACTTTTCACATATATATATATCCACTGTATATATATATATATATATATATATATATATATATATATTGAAATCGTGAAGGTCTAATGTTGTCTTCTCCCGCTTCGTCCCTGGGTCTGCTTGTTTTGCATGTTATAGTGTTCGAATAGTTTATGGTTTCAATGTTGTATGTTTTGTATTATAAAAAAGAGAAAATTTTTATTATTTTATTATATTTATTTGGCTTAATTAACACATAATGTATGTATTGGTGTTGCGTGTTTGGGTGGCGATTTTCGTGTTCGGTGGTTTTCATCATTTGAGCAAGGGGGGGGGGCAGAGTTTAGAGGAGTAGGTAATGGGTGTCGTCTAGGATCCTGTCGAAGTCTTCTGGTAAGTCGTCTAGTGGGTGTGTCAGTTGTGAAGGGAGGTGCTTCAGTCTTCTTTTGGGTTTTCTGAGGTTATATAGTCGTCCACTGTTGGTGTAGGAGGTTTTGAGTATGTTTTTAGTGGAAGTTGTGTCACCGTGTACTCTGCGGTTTGTGGTTTGTGCATTTGTTTATAATGTCTTAAGTCTGTCTGTGATGGATGGTATGTTTGCTGCTTCGATTATCATGGTGTTGGGGTGTCTATAGTCCAGCCTGTGAATGTTTCGTAATATGTTTCGTTCCCAGACGGCAATAGATTTTAGGTTATTTGTTTCGAGGGTGGCGTACAATGTCGTGCGGTAGTCCATTAGTGGTCTTACATGTTTCGTAAGGTTTAGGGGTGGCAGCCTCTGTCCTGTCCTCGTAGTGGTTTCAACGTGTTTGCGCGGTTGCGTACCCTGTTTATAATCTTTTTGAGGTCTTGGTCCCAGTTCTGTGTTTTAGAGTAGTTAAGGTCTAAGTATACTATAATGTCTTAGGGTTGTTGCTGTACGTCTCTTATTTGTAGGTTGATGTTACCTTTGGACTGTCGAGGTTGCCTTATAAGGTTGGGATGTCGGTGTGGTATTGTTTGAGTTTTTTGGGGTTGATGGTGATTCTCCACTGGTTGGCCCAGTTTGAGAGTCATTGTATTTGTTGTGACATTAGTCTGTCTCCGGCCTCACTTTTTCGGCTGGGTTACTGTAGTACCTTGATTTTCAGGTAACGCAATGTCCTGTGAGTAGATTAGGTAGAGCAGTGGGGCTAAGGCTGAACCTTGTGGTATGCCTGGTGTTGGTGTAAACGGCTGGGACGTGGTTGTGCATATCCTGACTTTCACAGACCTGTCAGGCGTGTACCAAAAAGGAGTTGGACGAAGTGATTAGGGATGTTAACATCTAGAGTTTTGTGTATCAGTAAGGCGTGTCACGCTTTACCAAATTCCTGTTTGATATCATGGAATACTGCCAGACAGCAGTTTTGGTGGTTGAGGGATTTGGAGATGTCGTTGTATAATTTGACTAGTGGATCGTGACATGAACGGTTGGATCTGAAGCCGAATTGGCTGTCTGGGATGGAATTGTTGGATTCCAGGTGGTGTCATAGCCTTCTGAACATGATAGTTTCTAGGCATTTGTCCATGCAGCTCAGTAGGGATATTGGTCTATATAAGGAGGGTTGTGCGAGTCTGAACGTGGTTTGACCTTCATGGTTGTGTGAGCGGATTTCCATTCTATTTGGAGTAATAGGCATTAGATGAATATTTGGGTAAGTTGTGTAATGGCGTTTGGTAGTAGGTTTCGTTGTGTGAGTCGGCTGAGGCCGTCTTGTCCGAGGGCTGAGTTTCAGCATTTGCCGTGTCTGGCGATATCGTGTGAAGGAATTGTTCTCCTTGCGTTAGGATATACGGAGCATCGTTTCGCTGTCTGAGATACTTAAGGTTTTAATCGAGTTGAGAATTGAGCTTGTTATCGAACAACGGGTCGTCCGGAGTAGAGAAGGAGTCTTGGAGATATGGGCTGAATAGGTCAGTCTTGTCCTGATCGGTGGTGATGATGTTACCTTGAGGGTTTAATAGATGGAAACGTGGTGTTGTTTTTTGTTTAGTGAGGACTTTGAACTTGTGTCAGAAGTTAGGGTCATCTCGATAGTCGAGGTTAGAGGTTATCTGTATCCAGTTTTCTTGTGCGACGCGATTTGTTTCTAGTCGGATGTCAGCGTTGAGTCTGTTGTATTCTGTTTTGAGAACTGAGCCTCTGTATCTTATTAATTGTCTTGTTTGCGCATGGTTAGTATATGGGGAGGAAGTGGTTTTCTGTTGATGTCAATGGTTTTTGTCGGTATTGCCGTGTTTGTTGCGTCGGTTATGAGGTGTGTGAGTTCTCGTATTGCTTTGTCTATGCTCTGTGGTGAGTCAATGTTGGCGTTGGGTAGGTTGTTGGCGATATATATGTTCGTTAAATAGGTCCCAGTTTGGGTTTTTGAAGTCTGGTCTTGTGATCGTCGTTGCGGTAGGTGGAGGAGCTGGTCCTAATGTAGTATTGATAAGTAGTGGAAAGTCATCTGATGTTATTGCTGTGCCTAGGTGGCATTAATTAATCAATGATAGAGGTTCCTTAGTGACCGAAGAATGTACGCATGGCGTTTCCCGCTCGCCAGAGGGGAAAGCAGAGAATTTTAGTGGCTAATATATCCCCGTTAGGGTTGGTTAGTGTGTCACCGAGTTGGGTGTATCTAGCGTTAAGGTCCCCTAATAGTACAGCGTTAGGGAGGTCGGAAATGTATTGTAGTAATTCAACTGAGACGGTGTTCATTCCAGGTGGGTTCTAGAAGAGGATGGATATTATGGGAGTGGCTGGCAGGTGCACTGTGGCTGCAACGCACTCTAAGTTTTGCAGGGGCTGTGGTTGTGGGATATCTAGTGCGGACTAGGAGAGCTGTACCTCGTGTTCCTATGTTTTGATTATTGTTGAGGAATGTGTGGTATTGAGAGACATTAAGGGTTCCTTCTGTGGGTAATTTTGTTTCGGTTATGGCGAGTATTTGGAATTTGTCGTTAGTTAGAAGGTTCTTTAGTAAGAGGCGTTTACGTCGAAAGCCCCTTGCTTTATTTGTTCCAATTGTGCTTGTGGGTATTGGCCCAAGGACAAGTTGGACCTTATCAACAATATCTATGGGTGGAGTCTAACAATTATGTTTTAGCCCTTAGTGTGGAATGCAGATAACTCCGATTCGTCCCAAGAATTGAGAAATTCATATAAATTTAATTTCGAACACTAACAACCCCAAATAAATAATTTACGTCCAGGCGTGTTTGTGTGTAGATTTATTGCAGGCATTACGTGCAACCGCCCTACACCTTTATATTGAATAAAATGGCAAATATTAAATTGAAATGTGTTACAAGACCTGATTGCAACAAGATTTTGAGTGGCAAAATCGAATATTTAGTATCTTCTTTTCTTTTCAACTTGCAATCAATAGTCGAAATTTCGACACATTTTTCAACATCTTACACCTCGCTTAATACTATTATACTGATATATTTCGTCAACGATACGTATATATATATCGCGAAGTGCCGAATTCAGTGGCGTGCTTGGAATTTTTTTAGGGGATGCGGTTGCGAATATAAATATAATAGTAATATAAACTTGATTTTTTTTAATGGGAATCATAGTTAGCTTGACAACTATCAGCTGCAGTTCTTTCTTAGCTTTTAAAAAATATAAACATCGCGATATTTATTTTTAAGACTAACAGATATAACAAGGATTTTCTGGGAAAAGGCAAGATAAGCATCATAAAATCAGTGCACTACAGAAACAGAACAATTTCAACATAAACATTTGATTGAAATGTCATCCTTTTTGCTTCAAACTATTTTGACCTGACGTTCAAAGTATGTTGTGAACATATTGTTGTGAATTTAATGTTGTTGTAAATTTATTATTACTGTAACTATAATGGAGGAGTATGGTGATCTACGAAAATTTTGAAAAATATGACATAATAATAGCACTTATAGAAAATAGAGAAAATGCAGATGAAGAGTCTCAGTTATATTTTAACAGGTATTTTCATATTTGCGCCAGCGTTGGCATAGCACATTATTTAAAATATTGCTTAATGTAGGTGTCCTTACGGCGGCAGAAAAATAAACTAATAAAGTAATATTTTCAAGATTACAAAGCAATCTGATTAATTTCGGGTCCTTTGGTAAACCTAAGGGCAGAATAGATTAAATAGAAAATCGGGAAAACAAAGAAGTTAACGTTTTATCGATTGTTGAAGGAAATCCAGGGGTTTCTTGTATAGAAGTTGAGGCATAAATTGGAGTTTCACAAACACGAGTATCCAAGATATTGAAACGTCATAAGTATTGTCCTTATTAAATTACAACTTCGCACTAGCTAAATCTTGGCGATTCTGAGAGGCGAATTAATTTCTGTTAATGGTTTTTATTAAAAGTGCCAAGAACTACCAAATTTTGGTAGAAATGTTATATGATCTGATGAAACACACATAAGTAGCCCAGGGATATTCAACAGACACAATACTCGTCATAGGTCAAAAGGAAACGTTCATCCAACGTTTACTCATCAAACGCAAGGTCGATTTCGGTTAACGTATCCTGTTGATACTTGGGTATGTTTTCGAAGAAAATTTAATACTGGGCGTTATGTAGAAACACTGAATCAACGACTACCAAAATTGTTATCAGACATTCCTGAAAAACATCTCCCAATTTTTTTTTTCAACAAGACGGTGCCCCAGCCCATAATGCTTGTAAGGAACGGAGTTAGGGTTCTCAGAGGTAGAATAATACCCCCGCATTCGCCTATTTTGTCAAAAAAGCAATACTTGAATTTGAAAACTGCAAACTTCTATCTTTGATAATAACAAAGACATCTTTAAAAAACAACTAAATCAGGACACACGGTGCAACGAAAATAGGCTTTTGTGTGTGCAATTTCGATGTTTTCTTTATATCTACATATCTACATAGGATTGGTATTCGAAATTGGCATCGAAATTCATAAATTCATAAAAAATCAATCAACAATTATACATCAACGCGTTTCAATCCTTCTCAGAGGTGTAGGGCCGGCTGTTTAAATCCTTCCACGCTACATTAGCCACAGTAATGAGCTAGTATGAGATAGGAAACAACGGACTTCTGAATTCTGAGGAGGAAACTACTGCTCCTAAATAGCCGCAAATGATATGCGGGTACGCAGTTGCTCTATCGTTATAATTGTGCGTAGAAAACTCATTCAAAAACCACTAACAGAGTTAACAGTCAAGGCCATCGAATTCATTTCTTCCCGAATGTAAAGCGTATAACTAATAATCTACCAACTCGGGCATAAGGTAGGTATAGCAAAATCAAAGGAAAAGGACGAAAAAATAGAAAAATAGTAATAGAGAGCTCTACGAGAAACGAAGTTGTGCACTGGCTTTGAACAAACTTCGAAGCTAAAGAAAGTGTAAAAGTACATTTCATCGTATTTAATCATGGTCGCTCGCACAGGTTAAGAAATGTTTAAGAAATGATTGAACAAACCAGTCAAGAGATTCACTACGTTCCGATTCTTCCCAAATTACAACTGCTTGTCTATCATCCCAAGACAATTCTTCTATCTGCGGCTCCACAAATTTAATGTCCCATACTAAACAACGTAATGGAACCTAAAATGTATATATTATAAATTTATTATACGTAGTAGTCTTACCTTTTCCACAATAGAAATTTCCGGACTTAAAAATGTCGCTATAATTTCTTTAGAAGCATTAGGTTTAAGATGTCCTTTTTTCGGAACAAAACAAACCTTATCCCAATTGTTAAATTCAAATTTATAAATAACATCCTGTGAATTATTGCACATTTTGAAAAACCTTTTCGCTGGTCTATTAACACAAACAGTTCCGAAATCTATCGTGTATCCGATCTTAACACCTATACGCTCGTTTTCCATTAACACTCTTTTACCAAGTATTTCATATGAGTGTAGATCTGTTATTATAATGTCACTAATATACCCTTGTCCAGATACAGTTATCTAAATATTGTTTGAAGAAATACTTTACAAGAAGAATTATGCTTACCGTTCGAATTTCGTAAGGGTTGTTGGGCAGATGAATGTTTACTTGACAACTGAATAATAATGGTGAGTTCGGTTTAAACTGGAGATCAAATTCTGCACATTCGCCGATGCCTAAGGATACCAAATTGGTATGATGTGTTGCGATAGGGACTGAAAAAAATCGTAATTAATTGACATTGCCTACGTCTACGTACATTCTAATTACTATAAATTACTTTGTACTCAGTTCTAATGATTAACCCGATTATGAATCAAGACGGTTAATAGGTTTTAATAGGTTCTATTTACAATGCTTAAGCTTTAGTTTAATGCAGAAAGGTATTACTTCGAGTTAGAATTGAACCCACAGTATCTACTTTGCTAGACCAATCCCAACTAATATTTGTTGTGTGTGTGTGTGTGTGTGTGTGTGTGTGTCTGTGTGTGTGCGTGTGTGCGTGTGTGCGTGTGTGGGTGTGTGCGTGTGTGCGTGTGTGCGTGTGTGTATCTGTGTGTGTGTA
>JARFJB010002444.1:97500-205000 GCA_036346205.1 Vesta saturnalis | reverse complement strand
GTACGTGTACGTGTACGTGTACGTTGTGTACGTGTACGTGTACGTGTACGTGTACGTGACGTGTACGTCGTGTACGTAGTGTACGTGTACGTGTACGTGTACGTGTACGTGCGTGTACGTGTACGTGTACGTGTACGTGTACGTGTACGTGTACGTGTACGTGTACGTGAACGTGTACAGGATTTGACAAGTTTCAAGGATTACATATAGAGTAAATAAAACAAACACTATTGTCTAGAACTTGAGTAGTCGTCAGTTCTGCAGCATTATAATAACTAACTTGTGGGTTTCCTTTGATGCCATACATCAACTGGTTTTCTTGTGGGTTCCATAGGAGATCTATTGTGTGTTCCTGGTTGACACTTTACGCATAATACCATTTTCTATTTATTACCCATCTCTACATGTCACGCCTGGGTGTCAAGGATGTTCAGTTGTTTGCGTTTTTCGATTTCTACAGCTTTTCTGATTATTCTTTACTAATGCTATCATTCTGGTCTCACCGAAGTTAACATTGCGTGATGTCGATTGAATAAGTAGTGCTAAAGATGGGGTTGTGGTGATTTTCCTTGCTGCTAATTCATATCCTTCCAGTCTAGCACCGATTCGCCTGTTTGTTGGACCTATGTACGTTTGATCATAGTATCTCCACATGGAATCTCGTATGTGCTTTGATCTTCTGGCTTGACTTTGATTTTTTCGTTAGTCAATATGGTTCCGATATTTTCGTACGTCATACATGTCGTTCTGATGTTTTACTTTATTGGAATTCTGATGATCAAATCTGCTGTTACTTTTATGTACTGTAAGTGTACTTTTTTTTCTGTTCCTCTTCTTTTTCTTCTTGCTTTACCTTCTTCAATTGGTTCGTCCTTTCGAAACGTTTTTCGGTGAATCCGATTTGAAGAATAGCTGACTAGTGGTTTCATTTCTTCCTGCCTATTTTGATGGTTTGCCAGTTGCTTGGATGTCGTAATTAGTGTTTTGTCCGCAGACTGCAGTTGTGGTGGATGAGGTGATTGAGTATTTATGTACCTGTCGGTGTGTGACTTTTCTATAAACTGTGTGTTCTAATTTTTCTACCTTCTTATTGATTAATACGTCTAAAGACGGCAGTGTTCCATTATTATCTATTTCCATTGTAAATTTCTTCGTGAATTGCATTTAGATGTTGTAGAAATCGATCCTGTTATTCTCGTCCATGCGTCCAAATTAAACAAGCGTGTTATGTACATATCTTAACTATAAATTGGGGGTGCAGCTTGTCATTTGTATTTCCCGCTCTTCCAGAACGTTCATAAATAAATTAGCTAGAACTCGCGATAACGGTAAACTTGTCGATACTTCTTCGATTTGTCTATACCTGTGGCTTCCATTGATGAAGTGCTTTTTACGAAGTGTTCCACTAGACTGATGCTGTCGTCTTACGAGTGATACTTCGTTTCAATTCTATCCATTGTTTCCTCAAACGACACGTTAGTGAATAGTGACACAACATCGAAACCTTCTAACAAATCACCTTAATTAAGTGGTTCCTTTTAATCTTCGCATTTCCGCTTTTTAATACGTTCCTAACTAAAATAGGCAATATTGTAAGAACAAAAAGAATAATGATGCTGGAATGGTTAGAGTGTTTACTCTTCACCCGAGCGGCGTGGATTCAACCCTTGCGAGGTAGCCGTTTTTCTCAAACGGAGAAAACCAAAGCACTAATTCTTCTCGGATGTTTGACATATTAAAAATCCCTCTCTAATGGTGGAATTCCTTTAATAGATCAAATTTCTAGTAACCCGCAGTGCTAATAACCATTAGTAATACAAAGCAAAACAGGTCGAGAATGCTCTTCTACCAATGCCAGCCCAAACAAAATTGCAGTGCAAATACAAACTATACCTCATTCAAGTCACCAGGCGTTGCACGTCATTAGTCGTATTCCAATACTATAATTATAATTTACTATAAAACTTTAATAAAATTTGCATTAAAGCCAGAATGTCGTCGTAAGTACAGTTGGTATTTGCAATGCGTATTTACAAAGTAAAATGTAGTGCGAATATAAACTCAGAAAATATCTCGATGTTGTGACGTCAAATTTTGTTTGCTTTGTTAAATTCACCGGTGTATAAGAAATCCGTCCGACAACACGTACACTTGAGAACGCTAATTACCATGTAAAGACCAGCCTGGGTTTACTAAAATTTTGTCAATTAATTATTTGTTAATTGCCTTGAAGTAATCCAGTTACATAAGGTTTCATAATATTAAAACAAATTGCAAAAGATTGCGATACATTACATCACAAATAATTATTTTAATCGTATCCGCCCTCGCGCATTCTCTTTAAAACCGCGACGCCACACCAAAAAGGGGATCCCGATCTAGTTCGCGCGCGTTTAGCCTGAACCATCGTGTACGCCACCTGTCTATCACCGCTTACGATTATGCTAAAACCGTCGCGCTACTAAGCCTCCTGACCACCAGCTCCTGGTGATTACCTGCCTGCCGCCGTGCTCCGAGATTGAAAGTGCATGAGTTGAGTACAAACACATTATACCAGTCACCTAGATAGAACGGCCTGTAAAGACCGAAAGCTATCTTACATTTCCAGTACACACATTCGAAGTGGCTTCGACAGGCTGTAAAGCCAGACGACATCTTCCCCACACATACACCTATACTTAAAGTTGCTACTTCAGGCTGTAGAGCCTGGAGTCACCTTACACACATACCTACACCTAGTCGAACGGTGGAGACGGGCTTAACGCCCTGGATTCATCTTTTACTTACACATGTAACAAGAAGGGTCCTCGCTCTATTTCTATCACATCCCGGAGAAAGCAGTCCTACAGCACCACTCGGGGAGTCCCAGACTTTGGACTGTCTTCCCATTTACACCCTCAGCACACAACATTACTCTAACTACATCTAGCACACCTGACCAAAATGAGACACTTAGATACTCATAAACGCGATAATTTACTTGAGAAGCCGCACCCGACACGACGCAACATACCCCAGAAGCACTTGTTAAATCGCATCCGCCGCTGTGATAACGTCCCCAACCGACGAGAGTGTATAACGATTAAACTTAGCTTTTACTAAGAACGAAAATAAGTTTATACCTAACAAACTGTTAGTCCAGTTGAAACAATTTGCGTAATTGTTTAAACTTACGAATTTACGCGGTTAGATCGGATGTAAGTAGATCCTCAAGTTAGTAAATATAAAATGTGTTCAAATTACCAAACACTTTAGTTTTACTTTCCGTAATTATTAAAACTAATTGGTGTGCGTTTGGTTAAATTGAACGAAACTTTCAATTTATATTAAATCCAAACTATAATAGATAAACGAATACGGAAGAACCTTCGTAATCTTCTTGCCTTGAACTTAGTAAAGTTAAGACGTGTTTAAATTAAGAAACACCGTACATTTACTTTAACATAAAACCCTTTCGTATCCTAGAAATAAAAGTATATTTTAACCGAATAAAATAAATACGCTATTAAGTAATTAATTCTAGTTGGTGAGAGTATTAATAACTAAATCCTATAGAGTAATACATTCAAAGTAACGTTTGCTTGCTACTAATCCCCGAACTTATCTCATATTAATGCGACCTGCGCGGCGATGCTAGTAATATCGATTTTCTTCCCTGACCTACGTATGAGCACACGAATCATAACGTGTTCTGCTGGCACCCTACTTCCAGCTTCCGTTAGTTAGGACCGTAATAGAATGTTCCTAAATAATTTTAAAAGGTCTGTTTTCGTCCTAATTCGTTTATAATCCGGCTTCAGTCAAATAACCTTAACTTATATGTCCACAAAAAGTACCAGGACGGAGTGCAGGAACTTAGCCGTCCAGTAAGCCAAACCGCCGGAGTCCCAGCATATATTTTAATCGTTTAGGTTGAGGTATTTTTTAGTTATTAGTTATTTAGTTTTGTTTCTGATATAGGACAATATACGTTTAAACCATTTTACTCCAGTTATTCAAAGTGAACAGTGTTAAGCATCAATACTCCGTATTTACAAACCGCCCCCGTCTTGTTAAAATAGACACGATTGAGCTAGTTGCAGAAAAATTAAAATAAACAATTTTAATTATTGTGAGCAAAAGCGGCTTACAACCACATCATTGATTTAGTAAGCTTTAAGCTCTGACGTACAACGGCTGGTGGCTTGAATAGTGTATAATAATTTAAAACTTTATTCTTAAAAAAACAATAATCTGTGTCAACAGACGTTTAAGACTTCATGACAGATAGAGGTTAATCGACATCTAGATGCTAACTTAAAAAACATTCTAAAGCTGTCCGCTTCTATAAAAATATTGAAAATTATATGACATATCTACAGGGTGATTTCTAACCTACGGAAGAAACTGAAAGGGAAAGTGGAAGGAATCATATGGTAATATAGGAAAGTTATAACGGTTTAAAGTTCTTATGAACAATTAAGCTTTTTTTACAAAAAACGGCATATATATATATATATATATATATATATATATATATATATATATATATTGTTATTTAAGTTTCCACCAGTGATATTATTTATAATAAAACTCATTTTAGAGTTTATCTCGTGTAATTCAATTAATACATCGACGTTTTGAAAACTTCTTCGTTTTCTTTTTCAAGAATTCATAATTTGTTATTAATGATTTATGCTATCCAGTTCCTACTTCTTGATGTGTTGATGCGCGCCTTACTGCGTGTGATGGGTCTGCTCTGTGTAGATGTAGTATGAACATTTTGAACACCATTTGTAATTGGTTGGTCGTCGGAACCTCGTCAGTGTTAATTATTTGTGAAGGTGTATCCCGTTTTTCTATGATAATGTTCCAAATAGGTAATATTCTCGAAGTATCGCCTCTCTTGTTAAGCGTCAAAGGTCTCTTCTCAATTTCGAGTGGCCATCGGAATTGAGAATAGATCTTTAACATTAATAGTATTACAGTATTTATGATAATTATGTTCTTAAACATAAACTGCCATATCTACAGGTCAAAATTAATTGCGCAAGTTTGTTTACTCATGTTTGATACATAACGACACTCATTTAAATTTGTATCACTTACTTTGTAATGGAAAAAAATACTTTAAAAATTTAGAAAGTTTAAAGTTCACACCTTGAGTATACATGTTTATCATTGCGTTCACTTTAAGGCTTTCTTATCGCTCAAATGACCACCAGTCACGTACTTCAATGACTTAGCTCCTTATAATTATTTTATTGCCTCTTTTTTAACCATCAGGTATTAATAAAGACGATCAGGCGTTTTAATGTGTGAACGTAGCATTGATGACAAGTGTGCTGTATATTCGAAGTATTCTCATATAGTTAGCCAAAAGGATAGCTAGGATTACAAATATAAAAATGTAACGTACAGAATGACCATTGGCGACTCGTATTGCTTTTACAAAAAAAAGTTATGGGTGACATTATAATACTTACCATCCTCCTGTACTCTTAACTTTGGTTTTGTATTTGAATGCGGTATTAACGTAAACACTTCTGAAAGGTCTTCAAATACTTCGATTACGACGTTACATGGAATAACTCCCACGTTCTCAAACTTAATCGCCTCATTAATCACTTCATGCACAAACGTTGGTGTATAGTTGATTACATATTTGCCACGCTGATCACATTTAGGAGAAATTAAACCTATCTCTGGTATTAAACCATCTCCTAATAACTTAATAGCAAACTCAGGAACTTTAAACAATGTACCTAAACCAAAATACTGAATGTGTAATGTATCCTCAGCTTTCTAAAAAAAACTAAATGGATAAAAATGTATGATATTTGAATTACTTTTACACTTAGGCCAGTCGGTTCAAAGATAATCGTGGTATAATTTGGAGAATAGGGTTCGATGTTAAATCTTGAAGGCACAACACTAAAGCTTGGGTCTTTCTTTGAGGCCACAGCACAATGCATATCAGCAGGTACTGGACTGACGTTTTCTAGGCGAATTGTTGCTTTTGAGGTAGTGTTTAGTGGAACGTTTGGAAAATATAGACATTTTTCCTGTTTCATAAAAACTGGTTTTGAGCCTGTCTAAAAAAAAATTATTTACGTTTGTTATAAAATTAACAAATGTTAAATCGCTAATGACAAAATTTAGCAATTATTCACCCATTTATCATCTTCCTGAGTACTGTAACCTTTTATTGCCAGCAAAACCTATTTATTTGAAAAACTGCAAAATATAATCTTATTTATTGATTCGTTGTTTCAAAATTCAAAGAATTGTAGAAATTACAAATTGATCTTTTTGTGATGATTAACGTAGTATTAATGGATACGATGTCCATTTTGTTAATTATCCAAGTTTTTTAATTTTAATGAATCATTCACATTTTTTGTACAGTAAATTTATTTTAAGACATTACCATGAAAATTTGTCATATTCCAAGTATTATAACATCATTGTACGTACTAAATAAACTGTGAAATGTTAAGTGGTACTTACCGAACCGCTATTTATATATTCTTGTTTTGAATTAACAATAAATTGCTCTTTAAAAACTGTCTCATAATCTGTAAAGTTAACTACAGGCAACGAGCTGTTGACTACTAATTTAACGTTACGCCCATTTGTATCCACTTCGTCAGTTTCACTAACTATAACCACTACTTCTTCTTCATAAACACCTAGTTGTTTACAATTTGCCATAATACTAATAACTTCCCTGTTTCCAGGTTCGATAATACCACAAGATGATGTTAATAAAAAACTTCCAGCGCTTAGTGCAACTTTTTTTCTGTAACAAAATGGTTAATAACCATGTCAAACAACCCAAGCTTTACTTTTCTTCGGTTTTACTAGCTTTGGATTTAGAGGTTTCTTTAGAAGTTCCTTTGTCGTATTTAGTACTTCCTTTTAATAAAAATTATCGGTAAAAGAAATTATTTTAGCAATATTCTACCTTTTGACGCTTTAGTAGGCATGCCTGAATGGATTATATTAAAATTAAATTCAAATTTGCCACAGTTTATTATGGTCAGTGTTTGTGAAACACATGTTCCTAATAATTGGTACCCAAAATTAACTTCTCTAGGAGGACACATCTCGAAGCTATAAATCACTAAATGTTTCAGTTAATACTTAAGTAGTGATACATACACCGAAAATTCTGTCTTAAGACTAACAGTTAGAACAAACTCATCTAGCAATTTTTTGTAAACTTGATCAAGAAATTGCACATTATAAATAGGAACCTTCTTCGCACAAATGTGTTTTTGAGAAAAAAAGTTGAACATCAGATCAAATTGTGTCTGGCTTTTTATAGTTCCAGCTGTAACTGGCAATTGAATGCATTCCCTTAGATAACTGTGTTTGTGGTATTGCGGATTTTGATCTTTCTCAATTGGCGTAAACCTACCAAAACATTGAACATTTTTATAATTTAAGAACCTTAATTTATACTGACACAAATTCGACTCCATATTTTCCATTATTTAATATTTCATAAGTAAAGCGGTGTTCTTTTTGCCCTTTAATTTCATGCCAATTTACGGATCGCTCATATATAATTTCCACAGCGATTGCTTCTGCTGCTAATTGAACCACGTCTATTTGTAGTGGAATTGCACTTTTATAGTCCTTATCGTAGACCTAAGAAAAATGATTAACTTAAAATTTGTTCATTGCTTACTGGGTGTTTAAAATATTATTTTTTACTAAATCTGGGAAAAAAATTTAATCGTACCAATTGGAAGTATTTTATTTTTAAAAAAATGCTGGATTTATTCACAAGAACAGGCATTATTTTTAATATTTGTAAGGAACTTTTTTTATATCGTTATCCTAGAAAACAACGCACTTTTAATGGATACAATGAATATTTTTTAATTATTTAAATTTTTGTCGCTCGTTTAGTATGGTTGAACTAAAAGTATCAATTTGCTATGTCCGAAATGTGACAACTGTAGTCTTTGACGATTTTTTTAAAGTTGCCGCTTTAAAATTGAAAACTGGCATATGGTTTAGAAATCTGTAGGATTATTTTTTCTACATAAAAATCCTGTTTATTTGTATACCCTTTCCACTTACATTCCTTTCCCACACCTGCCCTGGCTTCCATGCCTTCCTCATGAGTACACCAGTACCAAAAAAACAGTTTTTTGACAACCATTGCTTTACCACGATAGTGAACAAGTTATTTAAGGCTACTATTTGAATGTCGTATCCACACTGATGCTACAGAGAAGTTTCAATATAGACTGAAATCACCGGTATAATATTAGATTTCCACCCAAACCAATCTCCTGTTGTACTACAAGATGCATATCTACTAGAGAGTTCTCCTCAGTGTGGTATAGGTAATATGTTATAGTAGGGCGTTGTCTCGGTATAATTCTCCCTATTTTGCCCATAACCTTATAACCGTCTCCCGTTGCAAAATGCATGGCATCGTAACATTCCTTTAAAATACAGGTCATTCCGTACATAAATTCTTTAGGTATTGGGCGACTACTGGGGAAATGAGGCTGAACATGTTATTCATACGCTAATATAACATAGAATATTCCTCACCGCGAAATACGGAATTTTCGGAAAGTACCAAGATACCGTATAGTAATCTAGCAGTCACTGTCATTAATCATAAATGACCGCACAAATGTACAAAAATCTAATCTTGTGAAAATAGGTACATTCTAACAAAATACTTTCTTCTCAATAACGGAAATAACCGTAAACTTACCTATCAATATCAATATTACTTTTCAATATATGGTGTGGACTAGAGAGATGCTGTCCTATTTATATATATAACATCAAAAACAGGTAGTTTTTTTGCATTTCATTCCAGTCTATGTGCATATGTAGGTAAAGAATTACGTAAGATTGACCGAGCTGGTAGGGTAGTGGTGACACGATCTGCTTAGCACTCGGGAGGTGATGGGTTCGATTCCCGTTACCGTCTACCTTGTATGAAGTTTTTCAGGGGGTTTTCCTCATACACATGTAGCGGCATGGTCACTGCGTATATGCACACCATGTGCGGCTGCTTAGGCGAATGCTGGGGTAGTATTTTCCACCTCAGAAGCCTAACCCCGTTCCTTCTGATCCTATCCTGACCACACCCATCCTTAATCCCACCATGCATATATACGTAATGTATGTATGTATGCTGGGAATTCATGATTAAGGCTGAAGGAGCTCGGAAAGCTCGAACAGCCCGCCTCCCCTTGGGAGGGAATGAAATACGTGGCCTTTTCCTTTTCCTACGGAAGATTGAAAATTATTAAACTTAAAGTTTAAATTTTTGTATAGGTGGGGGGCTATAGAACTTTTTTTTAAGTTTGCATCTAAATGACTATTAACCTCCCTCTGACTGGAATGTTTAAACGCCCATCTGCCATAGACTATTAATATTATTTTAACAATGTTGCCTATTTTTATTGTGCATGTATAACGATAGACGTTGCATAATTGTCCTAAAAAAATACAAATAAATGGGTTTCATTTATTTTAATTTCTACTTTATGGGTTCGTGGGAGATATTTCTCAATGAAATCCAAAGACAGTGTTAGTTTTTGCCATGTGTCCATAGAAGAAAGGTGTCATTCTCTATTTCAGCAAAAATGATGGCTTATGTTAAGCCATTTGTAATAACAATATAATGATAATCTATTTTTCATCAATAAATTTAACATATATAAAGTAGTTTTACGGACAAAATTGCGAATTGCGACATCTGGTTATCAAATGAGGTACTAACCATTTACAAATATCTAAAGAAACAAACCTTTTTGAACATACATTTTCTGGTTATATAAGAGCTCCTCAATTTCTCTCCAATTAAACGTATCACGACAGATCCAAAAATACTTAATGATTAAAATATTCTCTAACAAGAATGCGGCCGGTCAAACACTTCGAAGTGAGGAAGGAATTATTCATTTCTAAGGTCTCTTAAGTACAAAAAGCTGGTTTTTGAAAAATGTCGATGTCAATGTGCATGTACGTAGACGGGGGTGCCTGTGCGCGAACGTGAGTGTGCGCGTGCAAGCGTCCGTGCGCGTGTGCGTATGTGTGTGTGTGTGCGTGGCCGTACGTATTCGTGTGCGTGTACGTGAGTATAATTTATTGTACATGAGCTTTCATGTGAGGTTACGCGTGCTGTTGCGTATGGGTGTGGGTGTGCGTTTACGTGTATAAGGGTGCTTGAGTGCGCACGTGTACGCATGTAAGGTTGCGCGTATGCGATGAGGGCACAGGCTTGAGAGCAAGATAGATGCATTAAATGTTCAGCATTTATCTCCAGTGCAATATAAGAAAAACTTATTTGATGAGTGGCACATGTCAAGGAGAGCAACTGTATAGATACATTTATAATGTAATTATCTCTCAGTAAGGAGTAAGACAAGGAATAACAAAAACTTAAATAGGGATTGCATTTAAAGTTTTTATCAACGTTTTTGACTTAAATGTCTAGACTCCACGATTCTATTCGAGGGTGATAGGATGGTAAGACTAAGGGAATACAATAGAGCTTAAATACGAATGGATTGCACGTTTGACATAAGTCTCTAATTACTCAACAATAGAAAATTTGAGGTTTAAATGTCTAGACTCCACGGTTTATGATGATAGTGATGGTGAGACTGGGGTATGCAAGAGCTCAAAATAACGAATGGATTCACGTTTGACATAAGTACTCTGCTAATCTACTCTAACAATAGAAAATTGGAAGGTTTTTCAAGTCTGCGTACTCACATTTTTATTAGTGTGAATTGAAACGTATTAACCAGATTTAGGTTTTAGTACATTTCAAGTAGAAATGAATTAAAAGGCGATAATTTGGATTTAACCGGAATTTCACTATTATTAAAATGTTTTTCGAATTATTTATAGCAGTGTGACCACGATAAAGTAAGGTAGAATGAGGATCTTGTAATCTGTTCGGAAGACACGTAGTTCATTGTCAAATGGGTTATAAAAGTTGTACGTACGTGATCACTAACAAGCCAGATTTACATTTTCAGTAGTTAACACTAATAATGAGATACAAGGCGTTTGCTAATAACCTTCATGCTTTAATTATTGTAGGAAATTTTATTTTATTATCAGATTTTGTACGAACTCACGGGGACTTCAGAAATGACTTTAAAACGTTCTAGGTCTGCTAAATTTTACGTAATCGTATTAAACTCTTGTTTTTCTTATATTGTATCTTTATGCTTTTTAAATTATCACAGAAAGACATTTTCAACCAAGCACATCTCCAGGTTTGGTAAACAATAACCACAAACAGCGATAATCCAATTTCTTACAAATAGGCGTTTATTAAAAGTTTCTCAACAACTGGCTGTCATGTCTCAGTTACAGTCGCATAAGTTTGGTTCCAAATATCGTAAAATCGGGAATAATACTAATATGAATAAACATGAACGAACTATTTATTCAAAACAAAAACTATAAAATCCAATTATAGTTATCATCAAAATGATGTGGCTGTTCAAACAATCTACTATTCTTTCGAATGCATAGTTAACATCGATTCAAGGATGCCTTACAAGATTGCTTTATTTTGTAAGGATGAAATTCTTCCGCAGTTTCGCAGAGTCTTAAATATATCTATTCTTTTTTACATAATCTTATGTAGCGAACTCCAGATTTCTTCAGTAATCCATCTGTCAGAGTATTCGTACTATACGTTAACCGGTATGTACCGGGTGCCAACTAAAAATGGACGGTCTAGCTAAGTGAGGTACAAACTTATGAAACTTACTGTAATTGAGAACTCCTTTTGAACAGGTCGTGAGAGAAGCAGAGATATATCTATAAATATAATCACTATAAAGCATTTTGTTTGTTAGACGCCACTCAATTTATAGGTTTAATAATTAAAATATAACAAAAATTGAGAAAGTTGTACATTAATAACATCATAGGTAATCTGAATATACACTAAACGAACTCATTTTCTATTTTGCACCTTAGAAGGCAATAATACCTAACGTAGTAAATTTGCTTCTTTGGGAAAGATTGGCTTTTCTGTTGGAAAAAGTTTTTTTGCAAGACCTCTTCCATGTTTTTTTATGGAATCGTCCGGAGGCCGCGTAAGTTGAGTTTGGTTTTTCTTTAGATAGCACGCAACATATACCCTTGCAGCAACAGTTGAATTCTTCATGCATTCAAAACATACGGCAAGCATATAAAATGTTATTTTATTTGTTAATGGCATTTTGAAATCAACGATTCGTTGATCAAACAGGGACAACTTTAATAGAGCTAATATTCTTTTGACGCAAAGCAATATTTAGAGTGGATACTGTTTTGTGTTATCTTTGGCATTTCAAGACCTACTTGTTTTATTAGACTGCTATTCTGTTTATGCGTGAGAGATTACACTCACATATTGAATGGTACAGGTGATAATTTGAACATTTGGGGTGTTATTAGTTCTTCAGTATTAGGACCGTTGCACACCATTCTTCTATAACATCAGTCCTTTCTTGCCCGCTCTAAATTCAAAGATACGCCCCCTAGGGGACATATAGTACATTAAACTTTATTGCTTCGTTTCAATAGCTTAATAATAAATTACAATTAATTACAGTTAAACTTGCTTTCTAATTCTGATGCTTGTAAAATATATTTTTATAATTATTTTTCAGATCTGTGTAACGAAAGAAGGTATCCACTTGCGGTTTTTACTATCTGCTATATTTTTTCAAGCTCTTTTTCGTGAGTTAAAAATAACTCACACATTTAAAATTTTCGAGAAAATTGCAAAAATTGACGGCTTTGTTACAAAACGACATCTACCAACTAGAAAAAAAACTAAACCGACAATGTTATATTTTATTAGAAGCATCCCAGAATCACCTCTCAAACGAGACTCAGTTTATAAAAATTAGAGTTAAAAAGAAGCTTTTGGCATTTTTTCAAGTAAACGTTTAGCCCCTCCCCTCATTAACAAAATAGAGAAAAATGTTTCTAAGCTTACGTAGTTTATAATAAAACTATTTTGGACACATCTTGACAATGCCGATTTAAGAGAAAAAGCAGATTTTCTAATTTGGTGTTGATTCACGCCCCCTAGCGGCCATGTTTCGAACTTAAAACTAATTTCCAGCGATTTCTCAAGGCAATTTACCCATTAGAATTTTTTTTCAATGTTGCCGGATTGACAGTTCCCAAGATATATCAAAAGGCCGTTATTAGTTGGCCATTCGGTACAGGGATGCGATTTTGTTGAACAATGATATTTTCTTACGTGTTAAGTTTACCCTCAGCCAAAAAAAATTGTCTCTAGAAGTTTTTAATCTAATGAAATGCGCTGTATTGTAATATAAATCCATATTCAGTAGTTGTTGTGGCCCGAACGTTATATCATCCACCGCATTAACTATCATTACTATTTTGAAATACTTCACCAATAGGCTGGGTGTTTCCTTTAGATGCCAACTCTAGTTTGAAAATTTGACAACAATATTTTAACTTCAGGAGAACCAATATTGGCAGAAACATTGTCACCCATTATGCCAATTATGCTTGAAAAAATCAGGCTGTTCTTCTTTGCTATATCCAGCATAGAGGAGATAATATTGGTCATTGCATGGTGCGCCAAAATGTGTACCTTTAGATCTTTGGAGTGAACAAACCCCACAATTATTTCTTACGTAAATTGACTTGCGTAAACCTCGCTAGGCAACTCCTGTAACCCACTGCTATTTATTATAAATCGATAGCTCTCACAAATAAAAAACCAGCCACAATTATTAGCAACATTTATCTGAATAATTGGATTGAAATTACAATTCTGAGAAAAAAATCGTGAATTAACAGTTGGTACAGCATTTAATCAGTAAATGCTTCACTAATTATCGATACTGAACTTGAATAAGTAACTTAGCTACTAAGATTATGAATAAATTAACAAAAGTCGAAGCAATGTATTTTTGGCAAAGTAATTAGAAACGTAATCAAATAAATTTAATTATTGTTTTAACGGCAAATACCCTAAATACAAACAACGTTAACCGTTAAGAATTGTCGAAAAGTTAATCTGTTTTGCTGTATTAACAAGTAGTACAAATGGAATTAAGCTGTTCGTAGTAGAATAGTTAGAGTGCTATGCCTTAAATCAACCAACGCCGTTTAAACCTGTAGAGGTAAGTTGTTTTAAAACGGTAAAAACCAAAGCTCTCCTTATTACAATGTAGTAAAACCATAGGTCCTGTGGCAATACGATGTTTGACACGTTAAAGATCCCTCTATAAAGGTGTAATTCCTTTAGTAAGGCAAAATTATGGGGACGCGTAGTGCTAATGACCATTAGTAGTTGATGCGCATGACATTTCTGTTTATGTCTTGTTCGGTCTACAAAACGAAATAAAAATTGCAATACCTCTTTCGAATAGAAAGTAATAAACATAGTCTTCTATGTAGCAATAAATTACAATATGACCAGTTAAAGATCCTAAGTAAAGGTTACATCCTTTACGTAATTTGCTAGAAATGGGGACGCGCTAGTGCTAATATCCATTAGAAGTTGTGCCAACATTTCTGTTATAGTTCCTTACGCATCTATTCAGGTCATTTTTACAATGACTACTAATATTAATTCTGATTAGAATTTAAAAATTAATTTCTAACGGACTTTTTGGTAAAATATAATATAGGAATTATCTGTTTAAATCTACAAGCTATTGTAGCAATCACAATACGCTGTGGAAATGCTTTAGCATGTTCTAGTAGTCATTTAATCACCGCATTTTACAAATCTGATTAGATTGAATTATCTAGTCATAATTGAACTGTTGCCTAATTAGTAAATTTGTTTATGTATGAGGTAACAGTTTTTTATAGTGGTTATTGATATAATAAAAAACCTAATATTTTATATTATCAGAATATCAATAATTAATTTTATTTCTAATTAAAAGCATAATGGCGCTTCTGTCTACAAGTGATTTCATGCGGTTTCCAAATACCCAAATACAAATTAAGTTACATCTGCAACGCGCATTATACTCTGCCATGTTGTTGTGTTCCTACTTTTGTTTAAAACCCAATACAGTTCTGATTACAGTGAATAACAGTAACCTTGGGGATTCACATAATTAATTCTACTTAATAAATGCTCAAACATTAACCGTTCAATGTACAAGGGTTGGGGATTCACATAATTAATCCTACTTGATAAATTGCTTTTAGCCGAAAGAAGATATGTATTTGTTCAATTCCAACATCATTCATAAATCTTTGGTAAATAATCCTCTTGGTGAAAAAATCTATCAAGTTCTTCTTTACCCCCAACAATTTTCCATCCGAACTGGTTATAATTTTAGGAACATCTGTACAAACGTATTGCACCCTAGAAGCAACCTGTGCTGTAGATTCCTAGTGCAGCGTCTGATTCATTTACTTAGGAACAATGTGGAACTTATCATTGAGTGACGTCCGAGATGTCTTGTTTCATCCCTTGGGTACCGATGTCTTAAGATATTGAAATATATTACTTCATTTTCATAAGTAAATGAATGATTTTGTTCCAGACATGTTTTTTCTACAGAGTTTGGGGTAACTGCACGCTTCACTTTTGACCACCCTTACCGATATAATACTCTTAAGTTATGGTTTCAAATAAAGACACGGTTAGTTATTAGTGTCAATTAAACATCTGCCGATTTAAGTTATATGCAATTGTCTAGTTTATGCAAGGAATCAGATTGTCGGTTGAAGAAAAAATAACGTGCTGCAGCTAAATACAATAGTCAGAGCAGCTGACCTTTAAATATCATGATGATACAAATACAAATAAACATTCTTATTAGCTTCCATAATATTTCGATAAAATTGTAGCCATGCGTACGAATTATTAAGGTGGGTCCATTGGTAACTCATCCGTTGCACATTATAATACAAATATAAGAAATAGATATCCAAATCCCATCAGAAGGCGTTTAAATTTATTTTGTTCACTCAAATTTAAATACATGAAGTATTTGACTTAAGCTCGGATAAGATTCGAACCCACACCCGCTCATTCGATAGATGAATGTTCTATTAATGGAGCTACATGGGTTATGAATTCCAATTGAGGGAATGTTTTTGTGTATATAACATTTTCAATTTCTATTACTTAAATCATGAATGCGAATACATACAATATAAACTACTTACCTCTATCTTAAGTGGTTGTTGGGGAACAACAACTTTTACCATCGATTGAAATTGAACATCTATTATCTGCGATTGCCGTGGTTCAATGTATCCCGTAACAGGTGTTATAATATAATGTTTAAATATGTTGCCGAAGTATCCAATTGCCAACATAATGGTACATATGATAAATTTTGAAGAGTACATTTGCGGTTTTCTGTTGAATTTAGGAGTACACGTTCAAAACGTACAATTTTGGGCGTTACTGCAAAGTGCAGTGGCGTAGGCTGGCAACTTAGATTTATTAAAGATATTTCTGGATTATCTTTAATTGAAACAATTAACTGATCCTCAATCCCCGGTATAGCTCCTAATGCTATCGCTTTTACTTTAAGAGCTTCAGTACTTTTAGGCAATACGAGAATTTCTTCTTTGTCAAATCGAAAATAATCATTATTTTTGCGCAGACCAAATATAGTGTGACATGGAAGTAATGAGATATTTGTAAAGTTAAACTCACTCTCAACAGCCAGTATCCTGAAAGTATACATTAGACTTCTGTCAAATGCTAAATAGAATTGTTACTCTGGAGCAACTAGGTTTTGTTTTAAAATTTTTCCAAAATCAAATACGTTTAAGTCTTTCAGAAACAGACAATTACGATATATTGTCTTTTTAGTTCGTTTTTTTAACACTTTTGGAAATATACTTTCTGGTTCCATATTTAATGTGGGTATGTCACAATTTCCTTCGCACGTTAAATAATGTTTCATTCCCCAACCCACCACTTGTAGTGTAAAAGTATGTACATAATTACCAACACGTTTTGGTTTAAAAAATACTTTATAAGCTACAAATTCGTCAGGTTGCAACACACGTCTTGTAGTAAACTTATCTTCTGAAAACTAGCGTTATTAGCATTGGATGAGATTAAAAATTACTTACCTTGTATCTCGTCTGTTCCTCCTTCGTTTTTAAAATTTGGAAGCGCTTCTAAATTTATGGAATTTTGTTTAGATATCTTACGTCCTTTACGTATTCCAGTCATGCTAGCCCTTAGACGTGATTCACTTTTTCTGCCCTTCTGAAAATATAATGTATTAATAGATAGGCAAATTAAAATAATTCGGAGCCAAACAACTTATAAAGCAGAATTTTAAAGGATACAGAATTAATGAAGACCTTCCCAGGACAATAAAGGAAATTACCGTATCTAAATAAATAAACCGTCGGCAATTTAATTAAGTAATTCAGGATATAGGAAAATAAGAAATGAAAACCAAAGCTATGATACAGAAGAGACTAGTGATTCGTATGGGCATAATTGAAAACGAAATTTCTAAACATTCATCCGACGAACGAATACATCCAACGATTTCTGTAAAAATTTGAAATTACTTGTTAAAAGTTATTCGTAACATGTGAAAGGGGATCCGTAAACTCTGAAAAAATCCATGCCGTCAGGAATCCGTAAAATATGATGCGAAAGTGTAGCGCAGTTCATTTGAGGATCGAGTATCAAACTTTGAAACATTCATGAAATAATATGGGAACGAGATCAAATACACCAGAATTTGAAGAAACCATTGCAATGAAAAAGGTACCATCCAAGCAAAAACCCAGAAGGCAATATTTTCTTCAGCCTTTTGTAACTCTCAAACGATTCAGTACCATAACGACCAGTTTATTTGTCCAAAAATGTCGAAAGTGAGATACGAGACAGTAAAGTATGCAAAAAAATCAAGAAGTTTCAAAACTTTTAAAAATATTTGATATCAATCACATAAATACAGGTCGCACAACTAAAGATGATTTGGAGGTCAGATACGCATTCGTCCGTTTTCAAATGTTCTACTCGCGGAAATTCGAGAAGTTCAGTAGCGTCGCAGGTAAATTGTTTCAAGTGTATATTACGTCATTGTACGTATAGAAACATAATTATTAACACATTTTCTTAATACTTATGGAAATCTTACATTTAAGTTAATGAAATTAAAATGTTTTTAAACAGATTAGGAATGTATATAAATTATTAAATTAATAAAATAACATAACACTTTAAATGTGATTTTGTACATGTACCAACGATTAATTACGCCGCCCCTGGTAAATGATTTTAAGCTGTTACACTTGACGATTGTTCCCGAACGCAATGACGTATCTGCGCGACCTGAATCATCTTTAATTGTGCGACCTGTATCTGGTGTGTAACACAACACGACCTTCCAAAATGGAAATTAAAAGAAATGAAATAATTTTAATAACATTTTAATGAAGATAATTATGCAATCTCTTTTATAAGAAGTTCATTACGAAAATAGGCAACATTGTAAAGGCAAAAACAATCATCTGTGTCAAGAAGACGTTTAAACGCCCGCTTCTATAAAAATATCGATAATACAGCTTAAGCATTTTCAATCATATTTATTTAATTTTTACATTTATTTCGCTTTACATTAAAAAACTTTATAAAGAAAATTTATGTAAAATAAAATTTTCTTTAAAAAATGAAATAACTTAAATTCTGCCGACCTTGGGAATTTTTTGCCGCTAAATTACGCATCACATCAAAAAATTGCATAGAACATAATTAATCGATATGTTTAAGGTCTATGTTTGAGCATTTTTATATCTTTGAAATATGCAGCTGTTTTAGAAATGTTTGATAAAAAAACTACCCCTAATAAACCCCCCTTTCCGCCGCTGAATTTTACCAAAAATCTAACCAGATCTAAGCCAAATGAAAAGAAGCCTACATACAAAATTTTAAGTACGTAGATGTTTTCGTTCTGGAGTTATCGTGGGTACTAATCGAAAATAATCCTTTTGGGTACTGAACTCGGACTATGCGACTTCAACTAACTAACTAACCACATAGCTCAGCGAAAAGGGGGAGGTTGATGTTTTCTACATACGGGGTGTTATTAATCAATATAGGACAGTAACTTATCAAACGGCGCCAGTGTGTTTAGAATGAAAATTATTAATAGAAGTAGCAACCAAATAAAGTTAATACTCCACAGCAATATTTAGAAACAAACAAAAACTTGCTTACCTTTCGCAGCATTTAAATAAATGAATTAGCAAAAGTTCTAAACCGATGCTATAGAAAAAAATTCGAAAAAAATTGCACGCGATATTAAGTGTGCAGTGAAATCAATTGTATCCGATACGTAGAGATCATCAAACTTAATTACTAAAATTATTTTTCTTGACGTTAAATCTATCGCAATACTTCTATATTCTCACTTAACCGTAACTATTAGTTCTCAATTACTGTAATAAATGCCCGATCTTATATTTATTCTTACTTAAACTGCCTGAATAGTTAAATAATTTTTCCACTGTCAGTTGGGAGAAAATTACATGAATACGTTTACCATGGAAACAATACGCTTATAAATTCTAATAATACCAATACATTAAAATTAAAATAACTAACTACGATAAATTTAATCCTAATACAGGTTTAGCTAATAATAACCTGGTTTCGTTAACACAACTCCACACAGAGTACCTGAGCACATTTTATACACAAGCAACGATTGTTTATTCTTAAAACAGCTGGTAGTGCACTGAAAAGAACAATACTAATGCGTCGGATCGACCTGAATACAAGGGGCGGTCAAGCTCAAGGAAAGAATGGCGAGTCGGTACGTGGAATGTTAGCGGTATGCATGATAAAGTTAGGCAGAGTTATTTTACCTGTGGGTTATGATAAGGAACGCATGACTAGTGTCAGTTTTTCAGAATTTTGTCAACGTAAAAAGGGTAGTATAGCTGTCAACAATAGCGATGATTTATGTTTAGGCATGGCATTAGCGGTAGTCGTAGCTGTAGCCGGAGACGATCCTCAATTGTAACTCCTCAAAAAAGAGCGCCCTACTTTGGATCAGAGGACGTATGAGTTATGTGTTGCCGCTTATGTGTGATTAAATAACGACGGTAGTATCGAACACATCCAACAATTTCAAAATTATTTAATTAATTACAGCATAGTTGTATATAATCATAGGTCAGGCCAATCGGTTTATTTTGAGGGTCTAAGAAACCCTAACCGTGAAGTTTTAACTTTGAAGAGGAGCATTACAGTGTGATCTCTAGCTTACCAGTGTCTTTTCAACACAGTATTTTTGCGAATTCTTTGGTTTAGAATCAACCACGGCGAAAGTCATAAGAATTGTCCTCACATTTGCCCATGTTGTCATAACAGTCCACCTTGCCAATCTGCTGACTCTACCGTTTGTGATGAGTGGAATCGGGATCTCTGCGGAAACCACTGTCTACAGAACCATAAACATAGCGGTCTCTGCGCCAAACTCCAACGTTGTCGAACTTATTTAGTGAGTGCATAGAAGGCTAAGAATTCTCATAAATACGGTTTTGCAAATTTCACTACCTGTAATTCCGAAACACCCATCCATCATTTTTGCTACATGGTGAAGAGCGTGGTGGGCTCAAAAAAACTCGCAAAAGATTATATTTTTGTCTTTTACGATTTCCAGTACCGCGAAGATACAGCTACTAACAATACCAACGCATTCATCCACATCCCCACGTTGTGCGTTGCCCAGCATGTCTGCAACCACTGTATTAATATCGATACAACTACTGAGCAGGATTACGAGCAATGTGATCAACGCTAACACATATTTTTTATCTCACCTATATCCGAACTCGTTTCCTACATTTCCTCGCTCAACAAGAAACGCACATCCACTATAGCCCTAGCCCACAATTCTAAATCCCATGACTACCAATTCATCCTTAACGAAATCCTAAAGAATGCCTCTGCTTTGCTTGGAATCATAAATCATATCTAACGATACTAAAATCATGTCTCTCACCGGCAATAACAACATAAAATTCATAGTCAGCTTGAACTTCCTACCCATGGCCCTATCAAAACTCCCTAAAACCTCTAATTTCCCCCTGCTCAAAAGGCCACTTTCCTCACCTGTTTAACATACCACAGAACCAAGATTATGACGGCGTTTTACCGGACATGCACTTTACGGTATCGACAAAATGTCTTCCGACGCTCGAGCAAACTTTATAAAGTGGTACAATGATGAAATTGCTAAGGGCACTAGTTTTAATTTTAAAAACTAAATAGTACGTTATTGTGCGCAAGGCCTGAATATCCTTAGAAAAACCTGTCGAGTTTTAGAAGAGGTTTGTCGACTAAAACAAAGTTGATCCCTTTAGGGAATGCTGTACGATCGCCGGTGCCTGTAGCTTTATTTTCGCAGAAATTTTATTCGCGAGAATACTATTTATAGTGAAGGTATCCTGGTTGATGGGTTTTCTCACGACACAAACACTGTATACCAGTTTCACGGTTGCTATGTGCACGGTTGTGAAAGGTGTTACCCCGAACAAGCTGGTAATAGTAAACGCGAGCAGAGCACCGCGTTTTTTGAGAATACGGTAGCGACATCACGCAGGATACGTTCTTTTAACTATGGTTTAATAGAAATTTAGACATGTGAATTCAGATCATTTTTAAAAAATCAAGAGTGTTTGTTAGCTCAAGCAACGTGATGAATGAGTCACCTCTGATAGCTTCTTTGGCGATTAAGCTATATTATAAGTCAGAACAGGATGTGCAAATAAGGTATTTGGAGGTTTGTTCACTGTACCCCTATGTGAATTCCAAGTATCCGGTGGGGCATCCTTAAACACTGTCGAGGGCCTTGTGAAATTAACGCGCATCCGTCACGAGATTTATACCATCCTGTCCTGCTTCTTAAAATGCACGGTAAATTAATGTTCGTCTTGTGTAGAACTTGTACTGAAACTGTGTGCCAGGACGATAGCACCCATACGCAGGACGAACGCAAAATTTACCGGAACTTACGTAGCAGGCGAACTTCGAAAAGCTATAGAATTAAGTAATGGAGTTTTAGAAGTGTGGGAGTATGGAGTTAGCCAATACGGCAGAGCTAGTTTGAGTGGTGGTCTTTTCTCAGGTTACGTCAATCACTTTTTCAAAATCAAGCAAACGTATTCGGACTGGCCTTCATGGTGTAACGACGACGACGCATTGAAGGATCGAAACATCCGTGAGTATTTAAAAAGAGAGGGTGTCCAATTGAACAAAGACAGAACTTGCGCAAATCCTAGCCTTAGATATATTTCAAAACTATTTTTAAATTAATTTTGAGGCAAGTTCGGGCAGCGGGATAATTTAATACAGACCACAAATATTTCGGATTCTCACTTTTTCAAAATTATTATCAACCCTTCTAACAAGGTCTAGTCCATTTTAAACGTGAACGAGGAAGTTATGGTCGTAAACTGGCTTAGACCCGAGGATGGAGTCGAACAGCTCAATACGGTCAATATCGTCTTGACAGTGTGTAAAGCTAAGAGAATTACCTTAAACATCGAGCCTGTGTACGCACAAACACCGTAAAATCGTTAGAATCCCTACATACGAAGTTATATCAAAGCCAGAGAGCAAGATTTACCAGGTGCAGCACAGTACACATCGTAGAAAGAAGGACGATTATAACACACTTCCTTACGGTTACATAGATCTCAATTAGCTTTAACACACTCAACCGTATGAGAGAGAATTCTTTCGCTCAGTTTTAGTTTCTAGTTTTAAAAATGCCCTTCAGCAGCCACGTGACCATCCTTTAATCCATTTCCACTCCTTTCCCTTTTATTTATGTCTTTACTCAGTGACTCTAATTTTAGACATATTTTAACCTATAATACATGACACCGGTAAAACTGTTTTGTTATTGTATAGGTACTTTTACTAATTTAACTGTAAACGTATGCAAAACTCGACAATAGGGCTACACATTAATTTTGGTGGTGGAACAACTGGATTGAGCGCGTGCGTGTGTGTGTGCGTGTGCATGTGCGTGTGTCTGTGTGTCTGTGTGTCTGTGTGTCTGTGTGTCTGTGTGTCTGTGTGTCTGTGTGTCTGTGTGTCTGTGTGTCCGTGTGTCTGTGTGTGTGTGTGTGTGTGTGTGTGTGTCTGTGTGTCTGTGTGTCTGTGTGTCTGTGTGCGTGTGCGCGTGCGCGTGTACTTACGCGTGCGCATGTGCGGGGCATGTGCCTGTGCGCGCGCGTGCGCGTGCGCGTCCATGCGCGTGCGTGTGCGTGTGCGTACTATGCTATATAATGGCAAGATTTAATAAATAAATCTACTTTTGTCTCCCAGGTACCAGGTTTTGTTATTATTATGTTTATTTAATTTTTAAAGCCAAGCATAAAAAAAGTGACCACCAAAAATCGTTGTCGTGTTGATAAAATTGGCTTGATTACTTGATCTGATTAATGTATTTGATTGATTGATTAATTGATCTGATCAAAGTACATGTCGTAGGTTCAAATCCTACTCGAGGCAAACCTTTGTTTTTAAAAATCGATTTGATTTAATTGTTTTGGTTAATTGATTTTATTTCAAAATGACCGACAAAAACAAAGATGACCGTCATAAACAAAATGGCCGACAAAAATGGCTTCCGAGAATCCCACAAATTCAAACGCTGACGCGACGCCGGACGTCGATTTCTCAGGAGCCTCCGCAAAAGGTCCTTTGTGGCTATGCGCTGGTCACCTCATTCTATTAACGATAAAGGAGCAGGCGTGGATGAAATCACTGGTGAAATTCTAAAATATAAGCTTATGCGAAGATTGTGTGTATGGATCCTGCATTATGTATTTGTAAAACAAGTGGACGAGTTGTTATATCTGAGTAGGATGCTCACTTAAAAGAAAATGGATGGCGAGGTTGGACTACGAGTTAATGCTTCAAGGAAAGCGATTGGATGTATATGGGCAACAATGAAAAAGGAAAGCAGGAGCATAGCTGCGAAACAAACAATCCATAAAGGCGTGTTGGTCCCATCAGTATTGTATGGAAGTGAGACATGAGTATGTTAAAAAAGCACGAAAGCCAAATATGTGCCGAGGACATGAGATTCTTGAGGAGATGCGGTAAAATGAGAAGGAATAAGATAAAGAATGAGTGTATAATAAAGGAGTGTTTGGTTAAGTTCCAAAGAATGAACAACGCAAGGTTAACAAAGTGGATATATGTGGGTCACATGTAGGGCTGGGCCTGGTAGGCCACGTACAACTCGGCTGAATGCAGTAGAATGTATGTTAAAAGAAAGGAAGAGTAGGAGTCTTAAAATAAAAGGGCATGTCAAGGACAATGCATGAATTTTGCGGAATCTAAGGAGGTATGCAAGGATAGGAGAGGATGGATTAAAATTTCTAAATTAAGATACAGGGATTGCTCTGCTTACCCCGCAAGGATATGGCGTGACTATTTGTTATGCTACCCCGTTACGCTTAAAATTAAAATTCAAAAAATAAGAATAAAGTATACAAGTTCATTCTCAAATAACTACACTGATATATACTATAACGGTACAATCATATATATACCAAGTGTGTTCCGTAGTATTAAGTAATCATTAGAACGTTCGTATTTCCGAACGATTTAAATACATACCTTACCATAAATACCCAAATCTCTTATAATAAATAATAATGACTCATTTTTCTGGCGTTTTTCATCATTTGGATACAGTATTGTTCGAGTTTCAACGGTTTCTTTCAACTTAGGGTTAAGACATTCTTCCAATTGTATTTTAGCCATTTTTAAATCATTAATTGCTTTTATAAACATTGAAACCATATTGTAAGCATCTCTATTAGGATTAACATTATCTATAATCCAAAATGGTACACCTAAAGTTTAAAGTTAGAGCAAGCAAAACACTTTCTAAGAGGTACATACCAGTTTGAAGAACTTTAATTTTTTGTGCTGGTGATAAATTGACAAAGCGAACTGGTGGAAGAATTTCTTCAGTAATAGTTGCAACAGTCGTCTTATTTGATGATTTTCCAGACTTTTCCCGCGGCTTTGGTTTATCACTCTCCTTCTTTTTTGGTGCTAGTGGAATTGGCTTCAGTAGACCAATTTTATTAATAAAACCCGTTGTGGCTTAATAAAACTTACTTTGGTTAAAGAAGACGTTTTCCTATCCCAATATTCTAATATGTGTACTATTATTCCTAGATCTTCTTCAAATTTGTTAAACAGGTGTCTTGCGTCTTGATGTAAGTCTTGGGCAGGTGATTTAACTTTTACTAATAAAAATATTATTCTGTAAGAGTTAATAATTTCTATTTACATTTTTTTGACAAGTTGGTAAACAGATACATATTAGGCGCAAAAATAAATGATGCTAGCGTTATGTGAGTAACAGGTTAATGATAAACATTAGGCATTTTGTAATGTGTTGGCAATCAAAATTAATTTAAGCCCGTCAAACAAATCACAACGTTACGTTGGGATTATCGGTATTAATCTTTATCTTTACATCAAAAAAATGTAAGTGATCCTTGTTAATAAGCATATTCCTTAAATCTTGAAAGCAGAACTTAAGTTTTGAGAAAAAATATGACACCTCATCTAGTTACAATAAAACCTACAGTTTTGTTGCGGAATTCAGAACAGAAATAAAAAAAAAGTATTACTGTACTATAAAACGGTATACAAGGTAGGGCACCACATTCCCGTCGGTTGATTATAGGGAAACGCAAGCAGATGGAATGAATCTTTTCGCAGGGATATGTAGAGCGTCAATACGCATAACCTAGGTTTGGCTGTTTCTTATAGATCATCCTGTATATTCTGACAGTTTTGGATTCTAGGACATAAAAAAGTCATTTTTTTGGAAGGATGTAACATGCTTAAATGCATTCGTTTTTGAGATAATGAATATATAGCGAGCAATAGAAAAATTGTGAACATCCTGTACATTACGGTTTGAAATTAAACCTTAGTGCTGAGTTTTAAGCGCAAAGAACGAACTTTACTAAAATATGTACATGATCCATTAAATGTATTCAGAAGTGTCAAAAATTACTGGTGTATTCTTAAGATATATTTTTAAGAAATCTTCGTTATTTTAAATGAAACACCCTGAATTTTTTAAACTAAATCGACGGAGATTTAAATGCTCTTTCAAACTGTATTACGATTTCCTATACCTATCTGGCTTAGATTTCGAATAAAAAGCGATTTTAAAAGTTATTTTTAAAGGGCTACTAATGTAACTATTTGCAAAACTAGATGTTGAGAAACTAGTTGGCTGTGCACTGACTGTAACAAAAATGATCAGAAATTTAAAATGTCCAATAAACTTGATAAGTGTCATAGCCATATCGTTGAATCGGGTTTTCAATGATCAATAGCAGTTTATTTTCATTTAAGTTTAAAATAATTGTCTAATAGTTTTATTGAGGAAATATCCGTTAGCGGAACAAATGGACATACTATTGGTAATTGGATTTTGTGCTGAAAATTGCGTGTTGGCCTCAAGGGTCCATGCTGACCGATATCCCAATAGGGATTATCCTGATAAACGTTCCCTTGGAAAACTACTTACACTATTTCGCAGAACGAATTGCGTGCTTTTGGAAATGAATTTAACGTCAATGGCTCTCTCATAGAACATCCATACACAAGTCAGCATTAGTCGACGGAATATAGATAGAATCATTAAAAACTACAATTATCATCCTGGTCACATTCAATTGCATCAGAGACTCTACGAAAGATGCTGTGTTACACGGACTGAATTTTGCTTGTGGGTTTTAGACTAATTTGCAGAAAGTAATAGTTTTTATTTTATTATCAGACGAGTCTACGTTCTATAACAATGGATTAGTCAACAGACATACTTACTACTATTATAGTAACGATAATCTCCATTGGTTTAGAACCCTGGACCACTCCGATGGTCTTTCAACGTGTAGGGTGGAAATCTGGGGCACCAGTGTCATTAACCTTTGACGCAAATTTACACGGTCACAAGTTGCAACAATTTATCTTACACCATCTAAACAATTTACGCAAAAATGTGCCTCAAACGTTATTCAGAGGATATGGTTTCAAAGGAACCGTACTCCCGCTCATTATCAAAGAGACGTTCGAAGTACCCTAGATGAGGTGTATTTTGCATTGCACACGTACACGTACACGTGCACGCGCACTCAAACTGACGCGAACGCACGTACACATACCCACGCATACACTCACGTACACACAAAGGCACTTGCATACGTGCACACACGCATACGCACACTCACACCCGCACACGCACACACGCGCACGCGCATACACGCACACGTACACGTACACTCATACGCACACGCGCACGCACACGGACACGCACACTCACAGCCCCACGCACACCCACACGCACACATACAAACACGTGTACGTACACACACACGCTTACGCAAACGCATACCCACACGCACACGCATACACACTCGCACACACACGAGCACGCACACGCAGATGCACACACACGCGTACACACATGCATGCACACGCACTCGTCGGCGCGCCTCCATACCCATACGCACCTCATTTGCTTAGACACCTCGATTTGCTAAAAATTTATCTCAACTCAGAATTTACTTTAAAGCTTTAAAATATCACGTAACATGTGGCCTTTGTAAAGTGAAGTCCAAAAAGATATAAAAGGGTTTCAAAATTACAAAACAAAATTGCTATCTTTTGAAATGAAAAGGCGTAACAGTATCTATTACTAATGTACACATAAAACCGTACCTTTATGAGTAACGTTAACTGATGTAAGCTTGGATTTTGAGTGCAGAGTAGCTTTGGATCTTGACAGCAGAGTAGCTTTGGATTTATTAGTTTGAACAGCCTTGTCTTTACGTGAAATCGTTTTAGCCATGCGAACTTTTCTTATTAGTGATAAGCGATGTCTAAAACAGGATCAGTACTATTGAAAGTATTGTTGCGTTACAGCATTAATTTCACCTTTTTCTTTCAAGCAAAGGGTACGTTCAAGATATGGTATTTTTAGGTTCATGGAAAGTACCCTTAGTGCAAGATTTTAAAAGATTCGACACCGCACTGTCTAAAATAAGTAACAGTACAAAGCAACTGAACGCTAAATTAATGGTTCGAAAAAGTGGTGATAATCAAATCTGTTAACTTAAGCACTTTCCCCTTCCCCCCTCAACTTAAGATTTGATTATTGTTGATTATACCATTATTCGCAATGCTAAGTTAATGACCCCCTCTTATGAATTTTTACACACGTTATTGAAATATAATTTTCAAATTATGAGCTTGCTTGCACCATTATGAACTGATTTACGCTTATAATTATTTCAGCATTTAAAAATAGAAGCAATTATTGAAATTGGAGTTGTCTATAGAACTGTATGGCTCATGTCTGTACAGCTTGCAACATGTCGCATAAAAATAGGGCTGAACCTGGAGACCCGGGGATCCACCAGCTGTATAAAATCCCCGTTAGGCGGGGATCCTAACAGAATTAGATTAGATAAACAAAACTATTGTAACCTAAAAAGAAATTGCATTGGGCGGTAATCGAACCTGTACCGACCACGTGGCAGGCGTCCACTACCACTAGACTAGAAGCGCTCGACCATTTTGTTACTGGAAACCGTGTAACGGGGATTTCATGCAACCAGCGGATCCCCGTTTAACATGGATTCTATACAGCTGGTGGGCCCCCATTTGACGGGGCTCTAGATTCTACCTAAAAATAAATTTACGCTTACGACGTCATAGATACACAAACAGCAAAAAAGTGCGTCTCTCCTAATAAGATTATTATTGGTTAAGGTAGAGGTTTATTCATCAGTTAAAGACGAGCCTCCGTTAAAAGGGTGATAAATAAGAATAGAACGATGATTTAGGATGATCTAGAACAATACATAACCTAAAAGCTAACCAACTATATTCATACCCTATTATCCTGTTCTGTGCACACCCTGTTATCCTGTTATCACGCGTATACCGATGACACATTAATTTCTCGATGGCCTTAGGTAAGAACCAAATTATCTAAAAGTGAACTCTGGAAACGAATAATAATAGAACCAATTCTTGGAAACGAGAATATCTAAAGATTCTCAGAAATGCATATAATTTCAAATAAACAAACTTACGATCTAAAAATAGAACAAAATAATATTAAATTATAGGAAATTTATCTATCTCAAGTACATGTGGATGTCTATCTTTCAAGCTACAACCTGTTAAAACCTAATAAAATAGGTCCATGATAAGATAGATATCTAAGTTGCACCTATGAGGAAAGCATTCAAAACCTCCTCTAAAGATGATACCCGAGACAAGTTGTGAAGATGGCATTATTGTCTATGGCGAATTAGCCTGTACTTACAAAATCTACCTATCACGAGAGCGGATGTGATTAAGTTACGGTGTGGCTCTGACACATTAGAATGCTAAATTGAGGTGTGATCCTTACTAAAAAATTGAGATCCTAATCCACATACAGAATTTACATGGAAAAAGAATAGGTTATCTCAGTTCCTCAAATCGAACTCGAGTAATAAAGTGCCGAGCCAATCAAATGGAGAGAACCTGAAGATGGCAAATGAGACTTTGTCGAAATGCAGTTTTGTACTGAGAAGAGTCAAAGACAACAGCAGCAGACGCGTAACATCACCCGAAGAAACAACGGTATTGAATATATATATATATATATATATATATATATATATATATATATATATATATATATATATATATATATATATAAGCGTGTTCTGACTCACTCTGTATGCAAATTAATCAATAATTACAAAATAATTTTTTGTATGTACGTACATCATAAGAAATCCTGAAAAGTAATTTTTTTTATTAATTATCTTGGGCTATACAGGGCGTTGAAACAATAACGTTTTTAACTACAATTGGTCATAACCTTTAAAATGCCCAGTATAACATATCAAAACCTTGTATTGGCGTGATGGGTAATGCAAGTGCAATTCAGATTCATAATAATGTACAGGGTGTTGCATTTAGAAAACATAACTTTGGTTGACCACGGTGTAATAAAGAACCAGTATATTCCTTATTAATTTTAAAATGTGAAGCTCATATCTGGCTACAATTTTGCTATAAATAATTTTTTTGATATCTAGTCTACAAACGGAGATCTGGGACTTTTACACACTAATGGGACACCCTGTATATCACAATAAAAATTTGTAAATTAAGCCACGCTTAATATATACCGGTTGTAAAATTAGATCGTAGTTCTTATGTTGCTCTGTAATTTTAGATAGAGAAAATCTTTAAATGTGAAAGTTGTGTATTAACTTTTTCTCCGTAACCTAAAAATATCTACAATTCCACAGGGTGTTGCGTTTTCGGATAGCAGTCTCAAGCTTGAATATTTCAAAGTAAAGACCCATATGTGTTAAAATACTCTTATTCTGTCATCAATTGCCTATCTGGTAATGTTTTGTTTTTTAATTAGGATCAGCCGTTACAGAGTTATTCAACTATTTAGGAAAAATATGACGTGTGCAACCACAACGAATAAAATCTGCAGCGGCCATATTGTGCAGATTAATCTAAATATTTTGGCAAACGTTTATCAAGATCATCTACTGTTATCCGAAAAATTAAAAGTTAAATTCCGGTGTAAGGGTGTTTGCTACAGTGGTACAATAACTTAATATTTCGATTGGCCATAACTAAATTTTTTAAATGGCACGCCCTGTATTTTGTAAGTGATTCAAATAAAAAACTAAATTCCCTTTCTATTTTATATTGGGGTTACTACACCTAAACTTGACACTTTTTAGATTATTTCAGTTTTAAGAATAACAGCACCGTGTTATGCTAATTGCAATTTTTAGAGGGCGGTGGAGGCAATTGCACATGCGCACGAACACGCACACGTACACGCATACGCACACGCACACGTACACGCACACGCACACGCACATGTACATCACACCCACTACCACATCCACACCGACACCCACACCCTCGCCCACGCCCACGCCCGCGCGCACCTGCATGAGCACGCGCACCCGCGCACGCGTACGTACATCCACGCGCACACGCACACGCACTCGCACGCGCACGCACACGCACACGCACACGCACACGCACACGCACACGCACACGCACACGCACACGCACACGCACACGCACACGCACACGCACACGCACACGCACACGCACACGCCCACGCCCACGCGCACCTGCATGAGCACGCGCACCCGCGCACGCGTACGTACATCCACGCGCACACGCACACGCACTCGCACGCCCACGCACACGCACACGCATACGCACACGCACACGCACACGCACACGCACACGCACACGCACACGCACACGCACACGCACAAGCACATGCACACGCACACGCACAAGCACATGCACACGCACACGCACACGCGCACGCACAGGCACAGGCACCCGCATAGGCACACGCACACAAGCACGCACACGCACACGCACACCCACATCCACACCCACGCCCACGTCCACACCCACACCCACACCCACACCCACACCTACGCCCACACCCACGCCCGCACGCGCACACGTACGCACGCACCCGCACCCACACAGACACCCACACCCACATCCACACCCACACCCACACCCTCGCCCACGCTGTCGCCCACACCCACGCCCACGCGCAAGTGCAAGAGCATGCGCATCCGCGCACGCATACGTACACGCACACGCACAGGCACGCGCACAGGCACACGCACACGCACACGCACACACGCTCATGCACACGCACACGCACACGCACCCGCACCAGCACCCACACCCACGCTGATACCCACATTGGTGTCGTGTGTTTCTGAATAACGTTTTGGGAGTGTAATTGATAGGGGTTGTAACACATTTCACGAAGCGATTTTTCTGGAGAAGTTTGCAGAGCACACTTGATTACAGTAATTTAGTTTTCTCGGTACAGTAGAGTCACCTAGGGTAAAAATTCTCGTGTACGTTAAACACTTGGTAATTTGAGGGAATTGGTAAACGAACGTGAATATTGAGGGGTATCAATTAAGCGTACGTGGTGGTGAATAATTATATAATAGAGCTCTGTTGACGGCGATTGTATCCAGCCTTCAGCGATTGCAGGGAAATATCTTTGTTAAAGAGTGTGACTGGTGACGGTCAACATCGTGTCGACCGAGAAAAGCGAAAACGAGATCCAGGCATCCTGTAGTGTTTCTTAGTGGTCTGAGATTGTGTGGTAATACCATTAAAGTGTTGTTTTAAAAACGAATTTTGAAACTGTTTTTGTCTTATGAAGAATATAAAATACGAGTCACCAGATCCTTATATTTTGTAAAACTTACATTTATGTGTGTAAATTGATTACTAAAATTTATACACATTTAGTTTGAGATATTAAAATTACTTTCCTTAAAGTTCAACGCTGGTAACCTCGTACTTGATTGGCTTGTGAATAATTCTTTCTAATCTATAATTAAATATCTAGCTTTAAACAAAAAAAAAATATGTGTTGCCTATCTTGAGATCTAGAAAGCACTTCCATAGGTATGAAAGAGAAGAATTTTAAGCCTGTGAGATTTCAATAGATTTAAAAGTGTTTCATTTAAATTCTTTAGACTCGGCGATAAAAGCTCTTGTTAATATGTTGGCATTGAAGGTTAATTTGGACAGTTAATTATTGCAAAGTGACAATAGAATTTTGTTGAATTTAACGATTGTTTCTTATAAGTCCTAAATTTCTTTTGTAAAAGAAAAATATACCGATGCTGAAGGACGTTAACCGTTTCGAACTCTGTATCATTTATGCGACGGATTACTATAGTATAATTGAAGTTTATATCACTTAAGATAGGGACGTGGGTAGTTTCATTTAAATTTGAGGGCAACCTAAAGTTAATCTCAAAAATTGGGTTCGACACCTGTGAACCAGTAATTGTTTAGTTAAACCTAAAAACCAAAACTTAAATAATTTTCCTTTTTCAAGGGAAGTCCTTCCTTTGTATAAACTAAAAGAGAATATATTTTGACGCCTTTACAAAGCGTAAATTATTACCAAATAATTAAAAAAAAACAAACAACTTGCGGTGGTTTACACAAAAGAAATAAATTTTTATAGTGAGCACAAATTTTATAGCTCAGAAAGCATTTTACCTTTTAAACAATAATGAATCCAATATCATGGGAATTTAATAAATGCATAAATTTCAAGAGAGAAAGAGAAAAAAAAAGATTAATAATTAATATCTACACCAATGCAATACAAATATATGGTTATATAACGGTAGTGAAACTACTTTTACGCATCCCAATTAAAGTGATGCTGCGCACAACACAAAAATGGCAGCCAAAATAGGTACAGTTAAATGTTACTATTATAATTACAAAACAAAATGAGGGAAGTAAATAATGGTAAAAAAACAGGTAATGAAGGTCACGTGGTTGTGAAGTGAAAGATTAAGGATATAGCAATAAGGATATAGTGATAACAGGTATACAAATATAGGTTAAGATATTGTTATAACAGACTAATTGGTTTAATTATTTTTAGTAGGTGTACTTTAGCATTACTTATCTAAAGATTTACACAATAATTATTCAGTTAACTCTCATGTGATAATAGAAAAAGGAATGATCTAACCTTTACATAAGAATGTAGATATATGGATGTATTAGTTGAAATTAAAAGTAGAAGGTACTTCGTTAAAATTAAAAGGACAAGGTAATTCGTTGAAGTTAAAGTAGAAAATTCGTTGAAGTTAAACTAGAAGGTACTTCGTTGAAATTAAAGTAGAAGGTACTTCGTTGAAGCTAAAAGGAGTAGGTAATTAACATTATGTAAGTAAATAATCTTTATTCGTTACCCCTTAGCTGGAACGGGCCAAGTGAGAAGCTATCGAAGTGCTTTCCTTTCTTTACGAAAGCATCAATAATTCGTGTTTTGATTAAAACGTCTTCAAACGCTAGGAAAGAAGTCAATTATTACTAACAAATTAGAGAAATTTATCTGTAACTTTCTCGATCTTGCCGAAGAAAATTTTTCTAAAACCGCATGTAAGCGAGCAACAAAACTTGCAGGTAATAATTAGAAAAGCACCAATTGTTTTATTGCAAATTATGCTTCTTGAAGATATATCCGATTATTTATATCGTATAGTAGTATATAGGAATTTTCAAGAAGACATCAAAAATGTTCAGCTTTGCAAAATGGACGCCACAGGAAAGAAAGAAGACGTAATTTTTATGTTAAAGTTGCATTATTCAAAATATATTTGTTATCAATTTTTTATCTATATCATTAAATGCCCAAAAATTATAAATTGTGATTTCTCCACTAACGCCATCTAGAGAGGACTTCTAAAAGCTTGTAATATAGTTCACCTTAATTACCTATATTTTAGGATACGTCACTAGAGGGAGTAACAATGTAGATTTTAAATGAAATATTATTTAAATGTGAATTTATAACGTTTGAATAACCAAAGGTACGAAAATTTATATTATGCTATTAGTAAAATTATTTGGAAACATTATGTGGTTCAAGTTATGAACAGAAACACGTAAGCATTTCTAGAAAGAAGGTTGGAGTAAACATGTACAACTTGTACAGAAATTTAGAGTGAAATAACATGTAACGTAAATATACCAAACCCCAAATTATTTCGTTACAACCAAAGATAGACTATTTGGCTCTGGATTTGGAAATACACCCCCAAAAAAACCACTTATTTCGCCCCCATTAATTGATTTTTACGAAAAGCCAGTTTTGTACATAACTTTCAGATATAGGGACCCATATCAAATCTCATTAAAATCGATCAACTAGTCTCGGAACCACACAGACATACACGAATTTTTTTTTTTGCGAAATCGATGTTTTTCGACTCATGGAACACGAAAACGAAATCCGCGAAAAAAAATTTTCTAAATTTGGACCACGTAGAAGGCATTTGTAGCCAATCGAGTAAGAGAGATAAACAAAATAACATTAAAAAGTAACGGAGTCACGTCTGAACAGAAGATAACCCAACAGATGCAGCTTCTATAAGTACAACACCCAATCTATTGAGCAATACCTTATGGTAGAATCAAGCGACTTGTTTAAAAAGAGATAACTGGAGAAACATCAATGAATCAAAACTCAGGACGGATTCTGAAAGCAAGAGGCACCGAGAATTTGTAAAAGGGATGATAAAAACGACATCGTAGAAAGGTTTGGTGGATAAACCAACAGGCCAAAAGGCAATTTAGAGGTCCGAGAGATTATTAGCTTTCCTAAAGCACATAAGGTTCTCACAAAGACGGGAAAACACTATTACGGACTAAGTAAATAAATAAAGATAACAAGATATTTCCATTTTTATTTCAAGACCATGGTGGTCTACTAAAAACTCATTACTATAGTTTGATGAAAAACATACCATTATACTAAAAATGCAGTATCTGCTAAAAAATTTCATATTGCGATATGCACATTGCTGAACTTAGCTCTTCCTTCTGAGCTTAGTTATAGTAGTGATATGGAAGAGTTTTTTTCTAAAAAAGCACAGGATCTACATCTTACTATGGATATACCCTTATAAACACAATAAATAACCCTCATATACTGCATTTATCATAAGTCCTAAGCAGATACTGCATTATCTCTGAGAATCATGAGGCAAACAACAGCTGTCGTATATTATTTAGTTTTTAGTATATCAATAACAACCAATAAAATGCTACATGCAGTTAGTTGCCTGACTAAGGTTGTGTGAGTAAGGTGTGTTTGCTAAGTTAGTGAGTTATTTATGGTTGTGAATTTAATCATGTTTGGCAAATACATGTTTAATTCAGTCAAGTGAATCATTTCTTTGTTCTAATTTACTAACAATTTTCAGGGGGGAATTTATTAAAAATTGAACAGTTCAAGTGTATATAGTATAAGAGCTTTGTTGTAGTGTTTTTTGAGCATTGCGTTTGACATTCGACCCAGGGTACAGCTGGGGGCGAGCAAAGAGGCAGGTTCAAGTGTTTTTCCCTGTTTTGTACTAGTGCACGCCTATGTTTGCAAACATTTTACCCGAATCAACAGAGGGTGGCGTCCAAATCATTACCCGATCTCGTATCTCATCTAAAAAATATTAATTATATCCACGACCTCACCCCGAGCTAGTTGGCACCTTTGGTTATTTTCCGTGCGTGTGTAATGCCGCTTGTACCCGTTACAAGATGTAGAAGGTATTATTCGAGACGGAAGACTACACAACCCACGGTTATTATAATCGAACAGGGCCTGCATCATTTTGAAACGGTAACATAAACATTAGTCAGCAAGGTAGCTTAATGTAATAAAATTTATGCACCACGTTAAATTGCAAATGTTTATTTTATGTAAATATGATAATTACTATAAATAGTTGTGATATTAGAATTAAAATACAGTATTGAGTTAGATACCACTCGTTTAATTACTCGCTGGGTGCAAGGATCAGTCTACAATCGGTACAAGTACAAGTGGTTTACAGAGAAACCTAGGGTGCGCAAGAACACCTACTAGTTACCCTGTGGTTTTTTGAAGCTATAGTTGAGGAAGTTACCTTTTCAATAATTTTGGATATGTAGTTAGAGTTCACTCGCCCCAGGGAGTTTTTGTGTTTGTGTCTCGTCAATTGTTAGCGTTCTCGTTTCCATCGAGGAAGGACAATGTTTATCTTTAGTGCTTTCCTATAATGTGGATTAGTTTACGCCTAAAGGAGATTTATATGAGTGTAGTGAGTTAGTATTTTGCTTTTCGGAAAATCTCATGCCGAACCGTTGTTTTCCTCATAATAGTGTACTCATAGCTGTTTAAAAATAGACAATCAGTGCTTGTGTGTAAAATTTGCTGAAGTACTTTGTGTATAAAGAAGATCTGTGTATGATTAAGTTGTTGAATTTGTATTAGTGAAACCAGGTTATGCAGTAAATAAAGGACACCTGGACTGCGGTTAATTCGTTGTTAGTTTGCTATTGCACAAAAGAAGGTGTAATTAAATGGACTGCTGATTATGTTCACTGCAGGGTGTCAAATATAAAGAAGGAAATGAAGATTCCAGCCGATTATGATTTCCGATTAATTACAAGGATCATTTAAATTAGGGTAATTTCATTCCCGTGCTTCGAATCTGTAATTTGGGAAAAAATCTGTAAATAACCACAGACTTGAGGTAATGTGGTGTGTTTATCTTATTGCCATTTGCGTATTTACTTTAATGGACAGCGTTTGCGTTTTGTAATTTGAACGAACGTCCTTCAGACGTGTTATTGTATTTTCACTGTTAACAGAAATTCTATTTAGGGAAGCGTTTTTCACCTTGTCCATTTTTATTCTTACTTTTTTTGTGTTGTGTATTCGTATTTACGCTTTGAAAATTTGCCAAGATTATTTTAAATGTCCGTTGACAAGAATTAAGGTATATAATTAGTCTAGATTTGGGTTGCAGTACTTTGCCAAATTATGATTTTAATCTTGCAAGGTTCAATGGAAATTAAAATTAAAAATTTTAAGTAATACTTTTACATGCAAAATTCATGTATGAGGTTTATATTTAAACTAATTGTTCAAGATATCTTATTTGTAATATAGGTATATTAATAGAACGTGTAGGCGTATTATTTCGATAATGATTATAATTTTGTGTGATTTCCGCCCAACTGACAGTGATAAAGTTATTTAACGAGTCAGATAATTTATTTATATCTTTTGTTTGTAACTTCTGTATTGCACATTAATTTGTTTCTTTTTACATTTTACGATATTATCGATAATAGTTAAAGGTAAGACTGTTGAGTATAGGTTTTTCGATAGATTTAACGCCAAGAAAAGTAATATTTCGTAGATTAAGCTTGATGACTTCTACATATCGGAGAGAACTTATCTGACCACACGCTAACCTTAACTTGTTAATGCGTACGATTATTTTGAAGCGTATTTTTTTATACAGCAGCAGTTCAGGAGCTGATCCATCTGGTTGAATGCTACAAAAGGCAACCAAATTTTCTGTTTTTTTTTTTATTTTTACTGTGGAGTACTTGTTTGCTAAATTTAACCAATATTCTTGATTCAAACAAACTGGCGTCCTTTAATTAGTGACTTTTCCAAGATTAATGAATGGCATTCTTATTTGTTTATCTGTTACACAAATCTTACCGCCACTTTTACTCGTGCTAACTTTCCTAACGCAGTCTTTAAATGCTTCTACACAGGTTAAGAAGTCCGAAACACTGGAATTCGAGGAAGCCGACGCGGGAAATATTTTTGATATTTTGTTGAGCACATTAACTAGAACATATACGTATAATTTGGCGCGTTTTGGTGTGTAAAATAGTTAACAGCAAAGTACAACGCAGTTGCATAACAGAGCGCATAGTTCTAAGAATTTTTTTCTATAACAGAAAAAACGTGTTAGGGGGGGGGTTAACTTAGCATCTTTGTGAAATAAAATCACAAATCAGAGTATCTCGAATAGCACAAAATATAATTTTTATGGCAATAAATTGGTGCCATACCATATCTCAAGTGGACGGAGAATCAACTTGACCTACCCTTCGCTTAGCTAACCACAACTTACCTTAAAAGGCTCCTTTTTAAAAGCGTGTTATATCTACGTACGCATAAGAAATCTTTACGGTAAGTATCATAATCTTCTTGTGGTAAATTTTTCAATTCGGCAGTATCTATTTTCAGTATTTCTAATAATCTTTCGTTTCTCTTAATTAGTTCAGTTTTTTCCAACAAAACTTTTTTAGCTTCTTGATAAGTGATATCTTGCAAGTATGTGTAAGACAATACAATGCAGTGAATGTATCTTGCATTACCGATAGCATTAAGAAGTATAATTAACGTTTGTGTTGGTTGAGGTATAAATATATTGTTCAAGCTTTCAAATATTAATCCTGTTTTAAACTTTTGTAGTTTAAATGTCAAAATTTCCGTCAGCATGTCTTCACTTATTCCCAAAAAGCTCGACGAGGTTGCTACATCTTCTTTCTTTTTTTTAGCTGATTTTTCTTTTTTTGAAGACTCGGGTGACCCCATCAACTTATTCAACATAATTTGTTGCACTTTATTTTGAAGAATATCCACTTCATCTAATAACATTTACTCAATAATATTTATTATTCCTTAAAAGTGAAATACCTGTTTCCGTGATAGGTGATTTATTGTTTAGTGCCATATACTCATTTTCAATTAATTCTCTAAGTTTTATTGAAATATGGTGATTGTCACTAACAGTTTCGATGACTAAGCGGTCAATACTGTAAACAGGTAGAGACAACTCTAACCCTGCTTTGTGAGCGATCATGACGTACTCTAAAATTATGTTTTGGTATAGAAAAAGAATGATAAATGATGATTACCTGTAGATTGATATCCATAAAAAATTAGAAACACCCCCTCCTCTATATGGGGATGTGGCTCACTCTCGTGCACTTTCTTGTACACATTAATCGCATCTCCCACTGGATCTACTTTATGTTTTGCATGTTGCACATACTGATCTAAATGAGCTAACAACAAAAATAAAGAATGAATTTTGAATAAACAACCTACCTTTCAAAAGCTCGTGCAAATCCTCGCAATCTCTAAGTGAGTCAAGTGTGTACGCAATGCTTGGTTCCTTAGATCCATACCTATGATTTATTTTTTTATTAATTTTACAAAACGGAAACAGAAACTAACACCGAATCCGCCTTTTCAAAACTATGTTTTCTTTTTGGACCAGGTGAAGTGACCACAAGATCATTCGTAGAAGTATTGTGCCTAACTTTATGATCAACAGCAATTTTAACAAATTTTTTCCTAAGACTTTCTAGCATTTGGTGATAGAAGTTACGAAATTGTTTCGGTAATTTTTCACCAGGTTTTCTAGGTGGCGTTACTAAGTGATTTGTTGGATAGTATTCAAACAGAAGATTTACTATTTTGTCCTCGTCTTCAATTTCACTTAAATAAAAATGTTAATTATATGTAAAGAAATTTAAATTTTTATTATGGTCTTAGTAAAGGTTAACGACATTCTTCTTTAATTTTTATGCGGTAGAAAATTCAAAAATATATCGATCCTTTGTTTCTCTTTATGATGTGAGCTCATTATATACAAAGTGTTCCGCGCAAGAACCGCAAAACTTCAAAAGGCCATTCTAGAGTTCATTTACAACAACGACGTTCCTATAAATCGCCGTCCGAATCTCAAAGGTTTCTGTGTTATGAAGGTTTTTAATCGTCTTAACATTCCGACCTTGATCATTCGCCAAAGTTAACAAGGTTTTGGAATAAGTTTTCGAAAAAAACGTGTGCCTTATTTAAAACTTGTTTTTTCTACATACAAATTAAAAACTGGTAGTGTGTAAATTTTACAAATAAATGGATCGTGATGTTTGTTACAGTTAGGTGCGCGCCGAGAAGCTCAGGCTTAATGCCACTTGACTCTTACCTTTAGGAACGTTGAAGCTAGAGAGAGAGAATAATGAGTACACGGTAAAAACTAGTGGCCAGAATAAATGGTTGTTGGGACCTTGTAAAGGATAATCCAGCAGAGCTTGGGCGTGCTATTGATTCAATTCGTAAAGGCCTATCCATGCAGAACATGAATGGACACTTTTAAAATTTACTTTAAATTTTATAGTTAAACACACCTTTTGTCCTATTTTCTTTATTTGTTTTCTTGGATTTAAAACCTTTTGCTATACAGGGAGTTTCATAACGAGCTTTCACTATCGATACATAAAAAAGTATTAAATATATGGATTTGAATTTTTTGCATTCATAGCTAGGACTCCCGGTTATACCGGAAGTAGGCACCAACTTTGTTATTTTAAATGGAACACCCCAGATATTTTTATATTTTTGAATTCCAGGTTAAATTTTAACGTGGCTTATATAATATTGATTTTTTCCGAAAAATATGACCTTTTTATCAGTTTTCAAACTTTCTAATTACTCAGCACTTATTTAAAGTAGATTATTGAAATCTGGCATAGTGCTTAATAACTAATGCAGCTAACTGAAACAATGTAAGTTTTTTAAAACAAAAATTGGGGAGGTCTAAAAATTAACCTCAAACTTTCAGTCAATTTAAACGGCCAATACTACGTTTTTTTTTATGGAAACCCCCATTTTTTATAAGTGCATCGTATTCTGCATACAAAAATTATCAAAAAATGTTAAATAATGTTTGCAGCTAAAGTAAAGTGGTTTGAAGTTATAACGCAATAAACATTAAATGCAGAGGATTCAGAGTAATTTTTGATAGAAACTAAAATCACGTAGGCTTTGTTATTATTTTATTTGCTATTTGTTTATTATTTTTGACAGATTTCAGTTAGATTAATTTGTTAAATTTTGTTAAAGGTTAGATTGCACTTAAAACTACACCATGGCTAGGCTGAATCTCGGCAATGAAGATTATTTTAATTTAATTGTGATTTATAGTGAATGTGGTAAGAGTAATTAGCAGAACAGTACGCACTTTCCAGGAACCCAGACCGACCTAAACCCAATAGGGACACAGCTTCACGCATAATAAAAAATTTTAAAAATCATGGTAGCTTCCCAAAGAGAAATATAAAAGTAAAATCTGCTACCGGTAAAGAAGAAAATGTGGTTAATGTTATGGCATATCACAGTCTTTCCTACAGCGTCCTTAAAAGAAGAAATCCCTACATCCTGTAGGGATTTCTAAAAAAAGTATTTTTTGAATTCTACATAAATTTAAATTCCACCCCTATTCACATATTAGAGTTCAGTAATTAAAAGAGCCAGAAGCAATTCTGCGAGAATATTTTAATAAAAATCCAAGAAGATAATAACTCTCTCGATAAAATAATATGGTCTGATGAGACAAAGATGACGAGAAATGAAATTTTTAACAGAAGAAATTAACTTTGGAATTATTCAGATCTTCACACGTTTCGTGAGAGAAACTTTCAGGAATCTTGAAGTTTTAATATTTACTGTGCTCTTAGAAACGAGGAACTCGTTGCGGTACATGTCTACGATGAAAATTGAATAGGTAAACATCACCAGAATTGCTTTAATTTACTTTTAGAAAAATGTTAAACAAATATTAGGAGACGGGTGAATTAATATTATAATAAGCAGGGTTGCCCCCATCGTCGGACCTGACTCGCGGTACCCAAAAGATGGAGCTCCTCGTCACGACGATAATGATGTCGTGGGGCTTCTTTATTAATTGTTTGAAGATCGCTGGTTTGGTCATAATGGAGCGCACACTTGACCACCAAGGTCACCTGACCATACGCCCTTAGATTTTTATTTTTGGGGTCGAATGAAGGACTTGGTGTACGAAGCTCCACTGGCATCCAAGGAAGAATGAATTGACAGAGTTCGAAACACAATGAATCCTTTGCCCAACGCAGAAATTAGAAGAGCAACACTTGAAGCTATTGAAAATCGTATAGAAAAGTGTTTATTAACCGATGGACAAAATTTTGAACAACATTTTGTAGAAATTATTAAAAAATATTGTTTGTTGAATTACATATTTTTATTTTATTCCTAATTTTGCTCAGTTAACATCAAAACACTTTTACATACTAAATTATTAGTACAGGTAGTAGTATAAGTACAGGTCGAGGTAAACTTTTTATTTATGTTATATTAATAATATATATATATATATATATATATATATATATATATATATATATATATATATAAAATATACGATGAACGTATAAAAAATGGAGGTTTCCATAAAAAATGTAGTTTTGACCGTTTGCGTTGACTGAAAGTTTGAGATTCATTTTTGGACCTCCCTGATTTGTATTTTAAAAAACTTACATTGTTTCCGTTAGTTGCATATGTCATTAAGTACTATGCCAAATTTCAATCATCTACCTTAAATAAGTGCTGAGTAATTAAAAAATTTATAAACTAGATCCTGAAAAAGCAGAAGAATACAGAAATGAGGTTGGATCAATCCTGGATTCCTCTAGGCGAAATCAACCTAACTCAGAAAAGAGAGCCGTAATTTCCCTTAAGAAGGACCTATCCATCAACATTCTGCCGGCAGACAAAGGAAATAGATATGGAAACTCAGAACTGTAAGATCCAACAACTACTGGACGGGGGCCAGTACGCACAATTACCAAAAGGACCCAGATCATCAATCGAAAGTCCAGATTATCAAAGAACTAGACTGGCCCTACATTACAGCAAACCTCTACATCTGTGGCCAATTCTGGGAAAATCAGAGTCCATAGTCATGAATACGCAGCACTTTGTGGAAACCATCAGAACTTCCAGCCTAACCACAAAGAAATACTGGTAGCTCCAACTTGGTGAGCCTATTCGCAAGTGTTCTCGCCGGTAAGGCACTATCATATGCTGGAAAAGCATAAAACGTTAGACGAACGCACCCAACTCTCGTTAAACGCAATAATGAAACTTCTGACCATACACATAAGAACTACAAAATTCCAAGTAGAACACAAATTTTACTAACAAGAGTTTGGAATGGCGATGGGTTCCCACTATCACCCATAGTCAGCAATATATACATGGAATACTTCGAAGACCAAGCGATATTCGAATTCACGGAAAAACCAAGGATGTGGCCTAGATACGTGGACAATACCTTCGTAATTTGGCAACATGCAAGCATAAGCTGGATGAACACCTATATAATCTAAATAGTCATGTACCCTCCATAAAATTCATAATGAAATTGGAGTCGGAACAAAATCTGTCATTCCTAAATGTACTTCTATACAAGAATGACAACACTTTCACGACAAATTTGTACAGGAAACCTACCCATACGGAGTTGTACCTACATCATAACTCCAATCACCACAAAAGCGTAAAGTTAGGCTTGTCAACTTGCTTGTACAATAAAGCTGAAACAATAGGCCCAAAACAGAAAAGCCTGAAAAAAGGAAGAGGAAATATCTCTAAAACACTTAAAGAAAAAGATTACTCTGACCTTACACCTAACCCAAAAAGTTAAAGGGTAACCGAAAAAGAAGGACCTAAATACAGCTATACCAAGAACCTTGGCTAAATAAGGATAGGCAGCAAATACACGATACGTACAGCCTTCAAATCGGCAGGAACGCTCAGGATAACACTAGCCAAAACCAAACCACACAATGAAGATCAGAATTCCACCAATTGTGTATACAGCATACCATGCGAATGCAGCATAGCATATAAGAGAGGGCAGTAGACCGCTCAAAGTGAGAATTCAGGAACATAAAAACAACATCCACAAAAGCGAAACAGAAAGATCATGAATCGCCGAATATGTCTGAAACGAGGACCTTCAATGGGATAACATACAGATAGTGACAAAGAATGAGAACACAACTCGCCGGAAACTCAAAAAAGCCACGTACATCGCACTTGCAAAATATCTGATGTCAAGCTAGAATAGAAATAAAATCAACATAGATCCCAAAATGCGCGAAGAGCTTAGGTCCAATACACCTGAGCAATAGGTTACGGCGCAACATGCACAATAAACTACTGCGCAACCACGAGTATATACAGAGTATTGCTATATTCGACCGACAACGCTCTGCCTCAGAGAGCTCTCGTTAATTGATAAATTTTGATGTAGGTACATGAACCCCTAAAGGGCTTACTTGCTGAGATATAGAGTGTTAACATTTTGAAATCAAAATTAAAAATTTGCCATAAAACAAAGACAAACACCTTTTTCAAATTTGGTGATCAGAATGCTCATTAGGAAAATAATAGTTTGACATAAATTAACTTTTGAAAAATTTAACCAATGGTACGTTATTGGGGTTATTGACGCCACTGAAAAAAAATACCCCAGAGTTGGAGTAGAAACTGAGACAGAAGATAGTCAGATTTCAAACTAAGAGATAAGTCTTGAAAGTTACTGTCGTGGGAAGACCAATAAATGCAATAGTAGAATTTCACAAATTTAGGACCAAAATGTTTGTACCAAATCACATTGAATTTTTTGTTTTCAAAAGAGAAAATCTGCTTGGAACCGATATTATCCTTGAGATAGATACACCTTCTCCTTTGTACCATAAGTTAGAGTGAGTATTGCATTGGAGGATTTGAAAGTTGAGTGAATTAGACTTTTCGAGATGTTGGTGACCAGCACTATTTGACCTGATAGTGTGGGCGTTACAATGGATTAGAAACTGATTACCTTCGATAACCGTGATTGCTTGGGTCCTGGCCTCCCAAATATCCGAACGGAGTAACATTTTACGTCTGGTATATTATTTTTGATTACCTTAGTTTGAAAGTTGACTATCTTCTGTCTCAGTTTCCACCATGGAACATCTTAATGTAGACAGATTTCAACGTTCAGTAATATAATTGGCCTTAAATTTCATGTATTACTAATATTGCTGGTCATGGTATAGACACATTTACTATTTCATGTGATCTTACACAAATTATTTCTAAACCCACAAGAATCCTTGATCATCTTAACCACACTCCACATTAAACCCACTGGTTCATAGAACTTGAATTCTTTCCCAACTAGGTCTATCTAACCATTGTCTAATAGGAATAAGTGGTTTTGTCCCTAACTGCTCTGTTATTCACAACACTGATAGAACCTTGCGGTGTTTTAAGTCATCTAAGTAAAATGATTTACGGTATTTTCTTACAAAAAAAAACCGTGGCGTGGATACGGTTTGAAATAATTCACCTACAAGAATTGCTATTTCAGTGTCTGAAGTCATCTTTATGAGCATAGTGTAAGTCATCCTCGTCCCCAACCCTGGTTGAATAGGGATTGTGTTGATGCAGCATTTTTAACAGATGTATCTTATACAAATGCAGATCTATTAAAAAGGTTTCTCTCTCTCGCTCTCTCGCTCTCTCGCTCTCTCGCTCCCTCGCTCCCTCGATCTCTCGCTCTATCGCCCTCCCGTCCTCTCCCCCTATCGCCCTCCCGCTCGCCCGCTCTCCCGCTCTCTCACTCTCTCGCTCACTCGCCCTCCCCGCCCTCTCGCCCTCTTGCACTCTCGCACTCACGCTCCATCGCTCCCTCGCTCCCTCGCTCTCTCGCTCCCTCGCTCTCTCGCTCCCTCGCTCTCTGGTTCTCTCGCTCTCCCACCCTCCCTCTCTCCCACCCTCCCTCCGTGAATCATAATTTAGTGTGATACAAATTCTATGCCTCAATTTACTTTCGATTACAGCTACAAATGTTTGTGCACATAACAAGAATACCGCTTATTACATTATCGTTTATGATCCCAAATTCAGATTAGTAATATTATTAATTAGATTACTTTAATAGCATTGCGCGATTAGGCAGACAATGATTTGACAAATGTATTGAATTTATTTATGTATTGAGCTCAAACGCTACCTATGCAAAACATTAAGTTTTCTAACTTAATTTCATTACATTTACTAAACTCGCTTTTATAAAGATTCCAGCGCCTAGTGAGTATCAGCGTCTTGTATTACCTTCGGGTTAGCGCGGATTTCTCTAATAATCGTAATAAACTAAAGGTAAAAACAGATGAATTAAATACAATTATTTGGTGCAAAAACCACTAAAAGATGGTAAAAAAAATAGTTTAACTAATAAATTTAGATATTTGGCATTGAGTACAGTAGCAGTTTAGTATTATACCGTTTTGAAAATATTGTTCAAATACTATTGGAACGTTTTCCCTAAGACCGCTACCAAATGTTGATTGCCCACACCAAAAGCTCTATGTGCGTTAACTATTTACTTATGTTCAATAAATCTTAAACTCAAATTACTTACAGGTCACAATCGGCAAAATAAAACTCAATAGGTCTTGACGAATTGTTTTGTATAATAAAACTTTGTACACAGTCAGGAGTATGCGGTAAGATCGTTTCAAACAGTATTATTTCTTCTTTAATTGAAATAGTCGGTATTCTTCCAATACCTCTTAAAATCAACTCAAGCTATTTGGATTTTTCTCAATAGAAATAACTAACTTCCATTCAATAAACCCTTCAGCATTAGGTTCAAAATAAACATCTAAAAGTTGTTGACACTTTGGATAAATCACATCCTTCGTCACATGCGTAAAAAATACTGGTTTAGGTGATGGGGAACCTCTTCCTATGTGTTGTTTTGACTTAATGGTAACACTGTATTCACTTGGTAACACTCCCCTAAAACAAAGTTTATCTAGGTATTGATAAAACGTTGAGACCTACCCGTTGGTTAATATAAATGATCGCTTTTTAAAAGTTCCACAGAGTACCTCTCCAAAGTGCAAAATACCGGAATTCGTTGATACTCTTGGTATTGTTACTAATGCTTCTATTGTTAATGGTATTTTAGCACCATGAGCCACCTTACAAATGATTTTGAATATTTCAATGATTATACATTAGCAAAACCTACCTCAAGACAAATATTGTACACAAGCCTTTTATCGAGCTCTCTGTACATTTCCGGAGTAGGATAAAAGTAGATTAAAAATTCTTTAATTCGACCATGATTGATGCAAGCTTTATTTGTGTCAATATGGACACCTCGCTCGTCAGTCAATATCCACTTTCCATCAAATGTAGTTACTTTAAAACTCGTAGTCACAGGACCGTAGTTAAATATGTTAACTTTTTTACACATTTTGTCACCCACAGTAACATACCCTAAATCGATGACGTAGTTCGGAACTGTAAAGTTAGGCACCATTACGGCTATATGATTGTGTACATGTTTAGAGAAAACGATCGGTGTATTAATTAAATGGTTGTAGAGTAACCGCTTTTCAATCGCTAGATCTATATCCATAGCAGAAGGGTAAACATCCTAAAACACTTGATAAAACCAAAACTTCGTCTTTTAGAAATTATACCTCATAAGATATAACACTCCAACCTTCCCTCTTCATTTTCTTAACGTCATCAGCTGATAAGTCTTTTTTACGTGGTTCATCATATAAAAACCGAAACATGTAATTAATAGTTTTCAAAGATTTTAAATAGTTATTGGTTATACTTCCAATCGCCGAATAAGTAATTAACGGACATAGCAAATCAAAGGATTTCCGAACACCTAAATAAATTTGGGGAAAATCGCCAAAACCGGATACGTTTATTTCAATTATTGGCAGATAATCAATCTGGAACACAATCAAGTCACTTCTTATGCCAATAATATTTAAGGTAACCTTAAGGGCAAAAGAAGCGTTGAAGGCTCTTGGAACTCCAGAAATATAGCTTATTCGGATCTTAGTCGTCTCACCAGAATTAAGTTTGTTTTGTTGGGGAGTAATTATTAAGTTTCCTGCTGTGGACAGTATCTCGACAGGAAGGTTTGAAACTGGTCGAGCTATTGTGCTAAATGTAAAGGGTATAGGAGATGTGTTTGTTAACGAAATTAGTTTCTCGGCGCTTGTACAAAACAACTAATTGGTCATTATAAATTAGTAAACAAAATTTAAATTTGCGTACTTACTTGTCTACCAAAATTAACTTGGAGCGGCTCTATTTTATATGAGAGCATGACTGAGTTTCCTTCCAATCGTATTGTTTTAGAACAACCTCCTAAAGTATGACAAAATGCGTTTGCTTTTACTGCATAAGTAAAGTTAGGCTGAAATAATACTGTGATGGTTACAGTCTCGAATGGTTTTAATAAACCATGATTGGGTGTGATATCAAAACAATTTGAATTTGGATGACGTACATATTCAAAGTTTGGTAAATTTTGTATAACATCGTTAATAAGTTCTCTTGTTCGGTATTTAGAAATGGTTGGGTACAATAACAAACGCATAGCATTAAAGTAGTCAAAGTAATTCTTTGATAGGGTTAGCAGATCACTCATATCCAGGCTAGGTTGTAAGGCATAATGGATCTGTACATTAGAATGCAATTGATATACTACAACATAAGCTTTTTGAGTATAATATATTATTGGTAAAGTTGGCTTCAATTTGGCTTCTGCAAGAGATTTCAGATCTTCCGAATTTGCTTTAGAAACATCCTCCTCATATTCTTTTCTTTTTTTGGCAATTTCATTTTCCAAATTCTCTAAATATATTCCAGAAGTGCTACGAATTTCTTCAATTCTTGCTTGTCCCCGTGGTAAATTCATCTAAAAAAACCTTAACTAAGTAGTTAAAACTCATTATGCTATTACCTCGCCACAGGGAAATTCATTCATAGCAAATGCCTCTTCTTTCCACTCAAATGCATAATAAACACAAAGAGGACTAATATTTCTTATTAATAGATCACGGAAACCTATTGTGTTTGGATTTAAGCAGCCGAAATTTATTACTTCAGGGACCAATACAATATCAGGAATATTTATTTGACCTTTGAGGATGACAAAATCCTAAAAATAAACATACCATAGTTAGTGTAAACATTTTTTCTCGGGAATTCTTAATGATTGTTTATTAAGGAAAGCCCCTAAATAATTTACATTCTAAATGTAAACGCTTTCTCTGAATAAAGACCAAATTGTTCAGTTCAACTACAACTTAATGACCTAAAATAAATTGCTGTACATAACCCCAGCAGCGCCCTAATAATATTTCATTAAAAGGGCAACTCATTTCCCGTTTATACCAAATAAACGTTCATTGAAAAGTATCCACAACCACAAACGCATTAACATTTTCAGTTAATAATTAGTATTGTACATAATTTTATAATCATTATATTTAGGCCACGCATTTAAAAGTGAGTAGATTAATTAGCATTCGTAAGTCTAACATCCTGTAAATATTAGAAATACGTTTCCCCGTTAAAATAATCAAAAGTGTTTTAGATAAAAAGTTAAATGTTCAAGTTTAAAAATGTTTTTTAGCTAAATAATTCACATAGAAAATAAAAACGATTTGTGTACCTCCTATTACATTCAGAAAAACAACACCCCTTAAAAATATACTGCAAAGAGAAAATATAATATTGATCCAATATTTATCAACAGTTATTTGAACTTTCCTGATAATATAGGTGCGTAACTCAAAAGTCTAACTGAATGCATATTCCGTAAATTCGACTAAAAATAGAACCAGAATTTATTAGGGCGCCCGCTTCAGTACTAACCGTACCTTTCCAGTTGAACTATTCAGTTCCAGCTTTTGGAAACCGAATACCAGATGCTGCCCAGAGAAGAAATGCCCTTATCCAGCATTTGATTAACGGTCAGTGCATTATATTTTTCTGTTGACAATGGTTTAGGTTGAAGTATGAAGTGAAATTGTAACTAAAACTGTTCTCTTGTTTATCCGTTGGTGGTAAAAAGTAGGTAAATTATACAAGTCTTAAAGAGCCCATGGTCGCCTTTGGAAGTTGAGCGATATCCGTGGCCATATATACAATAATTTATAGTAGCCTATTTGCAGCTTTACAGGATTTAAATACTATACCTAGATCATAGTGCAATTTACAAAGTATACCAAGGAAGCAAGTTCTATTTCCACGTATTACTGAGTGTTTATTTACTAACCGTTCAGCATTATTTTGATTGGATTCCGTAGTACATGCTTTGTGAAGATTAACAGTTTACGTTTTATTGACGCCACATTCAATTAACATTAAAAAACGTTTTGTACAAAGTTTGATAAATCTGTGTCGGGTAACCGACCCCCTAACCCATGTACAAAACGGAAACGGACCATAACAAACCAGTACAGTTCAGTCCCTTTTTTTTCTTGTATTCAACCACTTTTATTTACTTATTAATTTCAATATAAAATTCTTTAGACATGCCATACCATTGGAACACGATGTAAAATAATTTAAGAAGGATGATAGAACGTATATAATAACCGAGTAACTGCAGCACATAACAAGAAATTCTCTTGAATTAAAAGCAGGTAGGTATGGCGTAACGCTGCTGGAAGCACCGTATTTTGCACAGTGTTTAGCGGTGCCATAATGAAGTTGATTGCCATTAGACCATCTGTGAGAATAATCCGTGTATTTTCAAGTTGTTTATGGTCCTGTTTCAGAGTCTTAGAGATATGGGAGATCTTAGTTACCCCCAATACCTTTAATCAGGTTGTGGAGACTGAGAATCTTATGATAATGAAATACGAATAACATGTAAATGAGCAAATACAGTTTGTAAGTAAAACTAAGAATCTTATACTAAAGGTGGCCTGAGGTACTCCCGACAGAAATGCATAAGGCGTTTAAACAAGGCTATCGTAAATCTAGAAAAGACAAAGGTACGTCATCGATGCCTTGGTTGCACCTTTAAACCGGGTAGCTAATGGCCGTCTTTGCTGATAAAGTCATAACCTAATGATTAAAAGCTGTAGTACCTCGTATCAAGCCATGGGACTACGTAATGCTGCACACTATTGAGGAGGTCATACAAAAGGCGAACATTGTGAACGTCTATTTTGCTGGCAGCATGGATGATATGAGTTTATCTCCTGCTCAAGAACTTGAAGTATAAGACCTTTAAAGCCAGCTATAAATTCAAATATACCTTTATCTCCATGATGTTTAATGTTGAACTGGGCGCCAGAAGAAACCAGAGACGGTGACGTCGAAAGGAACCTCATGCTCCTACGTTGTCTTACTTGGTACTAGTGGTCCTCTAGAGAGAAAGAAGAAAAAGGTAAAAAAAAAAGCTCCACTGGGTATAGCAATATTTCGTATTAGAAATGAACGCAAGCCGTCCATACGCAGAAATGCTTTTAGCACAGTAAATCAACTTTCCACGTGCTGTACAAAAGATTGCCATTTCGAATATGGCAATTGCGCTTATTCAAGAGTAATACGTCTACAAAGTGCTAGTCAGACAGTGGTTGGTTAATTTAGTGCAAAGAGAGGGGATTCTTCTTAAAGCGGCAATGCACATACAAAGATTGGTAAAACACCAGTCACTAACACAATGTATTTCCAGGACCAGGTTGCAATGGAGGTGCCAACACTACCCTTCGAAAAAGAGCAAGGAGTCGTACTAATCGCAGCTTCATAAAGGCTCTATGAAGTTTAAGATTGTCGTGGACCACAGGAAAAAACCACATGCAGTAACGTTCAAAGGAACCACTTGCTCCCAAGATACCTAACCTTGCACTACTGGCCCTCAGCAGAGACTGAAGAAAGTAATTAGAGAGGTTTTATTCGCTCTACCACTAGAAGTGGGAGCAATCCGCCTGCCAATAGAGCCGCGAAAACTTGTCTTTCACCTACCAGCCATAAGTACCTTTCTATAAGCAAACCTTTATCACAGTAAACCGGCCTCGGGCGTGCAGTGCAGAAAATATACCATGACTTAATGTGGCGATTCCACACGTTCAAGAGTAATATGTCTACAGAATGCTATTCAGAAGACTGGTCACTGACAAAGTTGTTATCCCTCGCTCATGAGCTTGGAACATAATGTGTTTAAAGCCGCCATCAAACGTAGAAGCTTAATGACGCGTTAGGTCGAAGTAGACCCCAAGAAAAAAGCAGAAACGGTGACGTTAAGATAAACTACTTATCCTTAAGTTGTAAGAAGAACATCCGAACGCAGACACCAGACCATTCCGCAAGAAGTTTTTTTTTCCATTACCAATGTAGCGATTGTGCTCATTTGAGAACCATACCTCTGAAGAGTATTAGTCAGAAGACTGACAGCTAACAATGGTAATTTGCTCATAAAAAGCTTGGTATGATACCCGTCATTAAGGCAATTTATTTCCAGTGACCTGATAGCAGTAAGTGTCTGTACTAATCGTGGGGGGCAAGAAACCGTACTAGTCTTGGCTTGAACAAGGAAAAAGTTTGCCCTACTTTTTGGAGGACACGAAAAATGCTTCTACGGTAAAGGTAAAAACCCTCGTCGACTTCTTAAAAGATAGGAACATCGACATCGTCTTCGCGAGTAATGTTAATGACCATCACTTAGTATGGGGCAGTTCAGGTACAAGTAACAGAGATGAGTCACTGTTAGAGTACGTAAACCCAACCTCACTCGAAACCTCAAATAAGAGAAAATGCATATTTGTCAACATAATTCGTAAATCTTAGATATCATTCCTTCAGATCTACTAATTGCCGCAAACATAATCAATTGGCATGTCACTCTGAGACCAGTTTGAAATGAAGGCCCTATGCAGGCAAACAGTAAACTGAAGGGCTCCGCACCTAACCGACCAGTGAATATATAAAGAGTATATTGGATCTGAGACCAAAGAAATCTACAAAACAGTAGATACAATATAGAACAGCCTCAAATTAAAAACTATAAAAGCATTGATTAAGAGTCAGAAGCGAGCTCGTTCTTGGAATCATATAGAAAAGTACTCGCCAAATGTAAAGCTAGAATGTGCAAGAGAAGAACTTGGTAAAAATTCTGTAAAGGTACCAACAAAGTCATCTCCAAACATGCCTAACGATGGACCATCCAAATGACGTTGGCAGTCTAATAAAGGGGAGTGCGCTTATACAGAGGGCACTATGGAAACAATTGTGCTCTTATGGAGCCTATATAACAGAAGTAGTTTTATACAAAGCGTTTGGTCGCACAACCGATGCATACAAGCCAATTAGTCCCAACTCGTTTTTGTTAAAGGCTATTTTGTCAAAAAAAGTGGCTTTATGCGCATTAAGACACATAGAGATTTTCTTTAGTAACACCTCACGCAAAACTATAAAAAAGCCGTCTACAACAAATTCTGGATCGAGTCTATATTGAAAATCGAGAAAATCATAGCAGCAACGAAAATAAGGTACCCTGAAGCACCTGAACATAAACCCGTCCCAGCCAGTGGTATTGCCCTTTATCAAGAGAAGGAAACTGAATCTAAAGGTTTACATGCCAGGGGACACCATCATTGATTTCAGGAATAAGGCAAAATATCCAAAAGTAGTCTTTGACTAAAATTTAGCGTAGAACCATTTGAAAAAAGTTGGTAAAAAATTAAGAATATCCAGGTTTGTAGAGTCTATTGCGAAGAACTGGGGCCTAATGTCAAATATGACTAAGCATTCATTTGAAGCAATTACCAAATTCATAGTCACCTACGCCATTAGAAGCTAAAACCATCATGAAGCTAAACTCTGGCAACGGTTAACATAGAAATGTATGCACACGTTGGGAGACAAATTGTAATTCCACTTCTTATCTTTCTTAAAAGAAAAGTAATAAATTCAGTATCGTAAGGTTGGTGATTGTATGATATATTGAACAAGACAAAAAAGTTATTACTTAGTCAGACTAACTCCTCTATAGACATAATGTACGTAATTACAACTTCTACTTAATACGAATTGCTCAAATTATAACAAACAACAAAATAAACAACTCTAATTTTACTTCTAGAATGCTTAAAACTCATTTCCAGCATCAGTTATTGACACAGTCGTATGTAATTTTTAATACAAATTAATCCTATCCAATTCTGATAAGGGCTCCTTAATTTAAACTATGAATCGAGCTATCTCAATATCACTTTACATAAACCAATTTAAATATAACTTTAATCAACTTTATTAAACGTTACTATTTTTTAATACTGTTATTGAAGATTCAATGCATCGATAAAATTTTAGCTATAAATGAAATCAATATACTTCTAAATTCTCTAATACATTATTAGAAGCTTACTGAAATCTACTAAAAAATTTCGACTTAGCTAATTTAATTAAATTAATCTCTGATCTTAGTCATAAATATTAATTTATATTCAAACTATTTATGGACTAAGTTAACAATATACAACTGGTATGCTAAATGCTTCCTCTACTTAAGGAACAATGACAAATTTCAGTGTTAAATTATACCTTCTGATCACTTAAAAGTAAAACCATTGAGGCAATGGAAAACTTGATTACTTTCTTATAAATTATTTATGAAACATATAGAATGTATGTCACAACCAATTTAAATGTAAGTGGAAATTTTGATACCCTATTACGTATTAGTTGGTCCATGTGCTTCTTTTTAACTTAATATAGTAGTGCTATCTACCTTAATTGGTAATACGTAGAATAAATGAACACCAGAGTAAAATCTGACTACCCAAATTCGAATTAAGCATTATGTGCAATTGTAACAAATCTACTGCATGATGTTATATACATATACTTTGAAATCTCTTATATGAATCCTATCGGCCCTGCAATGGAGCTACTTAAACTATGCACATATACATTCAATGATCCAGTTCCGACGCAATTTATTTACTCTATCAATAGTTTTAATGAATTTCAAAAATTAAATCCACCATTGATTTATTTCAATATTATATAAAAAAAAATAAGGTCTCTTGCTGAATTGAAAGTCCAATATCAGGTATCTCCTTCCGGATCACAATAGGCACAAACACTAGTAATGTATTCTAAATTAGATGCTATAATAATGTTTCAATATCTTTGAACTTTAATTGATTGCTTGAGAAACAAATCTATTTTCCTTTCAGTAATGAAGGCACATAACTGTTTCTCACACCAAGCATTAAACCCCTGTCTTCGCTTACAGGTATATGAAATCTTTAAGTATATTTGAACTTCACTATTTATTTCGTAGTACTGTTCCAATTCCACATTTATTTACTTAAAGCATTTGATAATCATCTTATTATTTATTTAAGTTCTATGCGTATATACAATTTAAACAAATCTTGTGAATTTTAAGTTATAACCAATTAACGTAGATCTACCGAATTTAAACCTACTGTATAACGCTATAAAGTTACCGATGCAGAGTACAAAGTAAGATTAGTAAATCCACAATATGCTCAATATTTATACACACCAATATTGAAAACAGTCGTTCAAACCATACTGTTAGAGAATTCTTTCAGTTAATACAATAGAAAAAAAGTTGACACCACCTACGCATCTTCTGTTATAGCTTGTACGGTATAACGTCATATATGCCGGTCACGGCATTCTCTATATAGAAATATAGTCGTTCGATTTATATACACCTCATAGGCGACCAGTTTATTTAAAGTAAAATCTGAATAACATCATTCTCGTTAAAGGCATTTTGTATTGGATCTTAAAAACCAAGGCTAGGTTATTGTGTATTGCACGCTATTTAATGAACTGGTTGCCTGTGGGGTGTAAACAAATCAGACAACTTTATCTCTGTTTCTATCTAAAGCATACAAATAAGAAGACATGAGAGTTTCAGTGGGCGATCAACTTACATTATTGTTACGTGTGGTTTTATACAAGTACATCAATAAATAACAAGGAAAATAGTTTTGACTTACATACACTGTGTTTTATGATATATTATTCAATTATTAATTATCATTTTACAATTTTGTATATGGAAATCGGAAAATCATGTAATAAACTGTAAATTTCTATTTTGAAAGATACTCACAACTTTAGGATGCTGCTTGTATGTGATTATAACCTTGTCTTGAATCAAATAACATCTATTGCTTTTTCGCCTTGGAAGAAAGGCAATAACAATGTGAACATTTTCATTGGGACAGATATGGAAACTTCTGCATGATTCGTGACTTTTCACGTCAATGTAAAAAGGTTCACTTACGATAATACTTACTGAAACTCCTAAAGGTGACTTATTCGTAATTACAATCTCATCTATAAATACCATGTGCTAATTTGCAGTTCTAAACACAACATTACTTACCTGTTAAGCATTGATGGTTCTCTTGCAATCCATTGTTTTGAAAAAAATGTAATTCGGTTTTGTCTAATTCAACACAAGGCTCTATAAAAGTTGCACAAACAGTAAGCGACGCGACCATTTCTTGTTCGGTCGCTTTATCTGAGATAGCATAACAGTAAAAATCTTCACATACTTCACCGGGTTCAATGGTAAAACCTTTTATAGTTACTGTTCGTTTCTGCTCATATGCTATCTCAAAATATGCTGGTGAAAAGGAAAATGTAGATCTGAAAAATTATAAGTATGTGGTTCAAGTGGGGTAATTGTAAATCCGGGGTAATTGTATACGCTTGATTTTTATAAGCTTGAAATATTTTAAGTTACGTTTGACAACACTGGTCAACTCTCGTTTATCTCAACAAACGTCAGCAAGTCAGTTGACGCCATTGGTGTAACAAAGCCGTTTGATTATATGATTTAACTGAAACCGCTATAAAATAATTGTTTACTTCTGCCAATTTGAGAGAAAAATTTGTGAGATCATCTTTTTAAGGTAAGTTATTATTACCGCCACTATTTCTTGGGAATAATAAGACCTTGTACATTATAATCATTAATAAAAACGTAAAAGTTTCAAACATATCCGCCACGTGGTGCATGTTTACATTTATCCCAATAAATTTTGCATACGGGGTAAATGTAAATAAATGTTAGGGGTTAATGTTGACACATTTTTTGGGGTTATATCTATTAAATTTCTTATACATTAAATTACAACCATAGCGTATGCAGTTATAATAACTTCTAATAACTAAATAAATACATCGAAGCCTCAAAAAAAGTTTTTTACACCAGACTAGCCTCGAAAATGCAAAAGGAAGACGGCTGGACCTAATTATACACAAAATAACTTATTACGAGCTGCCCAAGACATAGAAAACAAAAACCACACCTATAATGAAGTAGAACAAACCTATGGTGGGTCAAACGCAGTAGTTTTCAACCTTGAATTCTGTGGAAAAAATGGGGGCAGGCCGATCTACAGCTTTGAGTCTAGAAGCTGAAGATGTTGAAAACTGCATTAAGGCCAAAGTGAGAATGGGATACCCTTGACAAAGAAGAAATTAAGAAAATTGTCGCTGAGTACGTTAATTGTAATAACCTGAAAACCCTGTTTAAAGAAGGAATTCCTGGGGACGATTGGTACTATGGATCCATGAAGAGGAATCAAAGTCTGTCTTTTAAAAAGTCAGAGCTATTACAGAAGGCCAGGAGAGATCCTAAAGTCATATACGACTTTTATCAAGAGCTTGGCGCATTAATAAAAGCCAACAAATTAGAAGAAACACCACAGTTAATATTTAACACGGACGAAAGTGGATTTTGTACAGACCCAAAGCAATTAAAAGTTATTGGTGAAAAAGGGAAAAGTACGTTAATTTCAAAATGATGTTTAGGGAAATAGCATTTACACTGTTTTTGTTTTTTTTTTTAGGTTTACTTCGTATCACAGGTGGTTTTGGCCGCGAGTCTATTACACTGTATACTTCTTCCTTGAATGGATGAAGATGAAGCTCAGTTTTTTGAATGGTTAGTATTGGGTTTGTAACTTATATTGAGACTGTTAGGAGTACCCATAATTTACAAAATTGTGTAGCTGTACTTATGTTTGACGGTCATAGTAATCATATTATTTACCGTATTGTGAAACTGCATTAGATAATAATGACATTTGGTGAAATTCCCTAACCACCTAACAGACAAAATTTAGCCCTTGGACAAAAGCGTATTTGGACCTATAAAAACAAACGGAAAAGAGAGACTCCGGACGGACTTCCCAAACACAAATTTGTAGAATTATTGGGGTAAGTATGGGTAGAGTCAATGAAGCTGCGGAATATCATTAATGGATTTATTTCAAGCGGAACATTTCCAATCGATTATACAAAATTCCCTGGATCTAATTTTAAATCTATCAACTTAGAGAGATATAAAGCCAAACTTCAAAAACGCAACGAAACGCCCTAAAACTCTTCCGTTCCAACTGATAGCAACTTACTGAATTTACAGGACACTGCAGTATTGTAGCCTCTACTTTGCCTTCTGAAAATGACGCTTTTACTGCTGTATCTGCATCTGCATCTTCAAATTTGAATGGTACATCAATATCAAAATAAACACTCAAAACCCCACTGAAAACACTTATGAAGATAATCGAATTAATTGAAGCATGTATAATTAATAATAAAACCCAGTTTGCTCCAGTAGACCCAGGGAAAAGAAAACGGCAGATAGTGCCTCGTCCAAAGCCAATTAAATATAGAGATTCTAACAACTGAGAAAGTTCTGGAAAAACTTCAACAGGCGGAAATGGAGAAACGTCAAAAAGATGCAAAATACAGGCTTTTGTAGAGGATCCTTCAGAAAAACGTGAAGTTATGTCAGGATTCATCTGATAACGACGAAAACATTTTAGACTTTATTGCCTCAGAATCTATACCAGAAGTTGAGTATGAAAAACTTGAATGGAACCGCTTAACTCTCGGCCGCTTCCTATTGGTTGACTTTGTCGATGGTAAGTGTAACACATTTCATTACAAATATGTATGTTCCATTAAAGAAATTGATGCAGAAGAAAAGGAAATTGCAATTCAGGGATACCGACGCTATGACAAATTTTCAACTCAGTTTGTAGTAAAAGATAAAGACACTTCAGATATAACTTTTGACATGATAACTGCTACTCTACGTAAGGTGCCCAAGGTGACAAAACACTGTCGCCAAATCGTTTCTGAATTTCCTGGTACTATTAATGTGGTCGAACAGTAACTGAGTTTGTCTTTTTATACCAATAAATATTGATTTTTTATATTACTGTCTTCATTGATCGACTTAAATGAGGTAATTGTAAACACAGCTCAATTTTCAGTCTAAATACATTACGATTTGCAAATGAACGTTTGTTCACAATTGCCCTGAATTTCAATCCGCTGCCTTGAATCGTTACAGAGATTCTCATTTACGTTTACCCCCGATCTGTCGGGGTAATTGTAAATGGGAGGGGTGAATGTTAAAAAATTATTTTTGTGTTAACTCAACATTCACCTAAGAGTTGAGTAATATTGGCGTCAAATTCCTCAATCGTAGCTGGCTTATCCATGTAGACTTTGTACTTTACGTAGCCTCAAAGGAAAAAGTCTAGAGGTGTGATGATCTAGGCGGCCAATCCACCGGTCCGAAGCGCGAAATGAACTGGTCACCGAATCGTTCTCGCAGTAAATTCATGGTTCACCGGCTGTATGGCAAGTAGCGCCATCTTGTAGGAACCAAATGTCGTCGAGACCACAAGCTTGAATTTCAGGTACCAAATAGTCCGTTATCATAGAGCGATAACGGTCGTCATTCACAGTAACATTCTGACCGGCCTCTGTATTGAAGAAATATGGACCGATTAAGATCGATAAAGAAATGCCAGAATGTTGAAATCCCATAACCATCGCGTTAGTTATAGGTGCAATCCTAGTTTCATGAATAATAAATGTGATTTTTTCAATTTTATGCAACTCATAAGCATAATAAACAGTTTTGCTCAAATTTAGCTGCTATTAAAGTGTAAAGCTTACTAAAAAGCTATATTTAGACTGCGGCAAAGAACTGAAGATCAGGCAACAAAAAGTTTTCAATATGCAACCCTAATACTAAAGAGAATTTTCAAGTACAATTGCGGTGAAGTAAGAATTTTGGTTGAAAACTTAAAACCAGAAAGAACTTGAGTAAATTTTCCAGCTTAAGCGACATTACGAACTTGCATTTTGTTGAGTCCTCAGTGAATTCGTTTTCCTGCTCTTGATAAATGAAACCTTAACATAGGAATTCTTACATAAGTATAAACCAAGAATCATGAGCCATCAAATTGTACATACAGGGTGATTTCTAACCTACGGAGTAAACTGAAAGGGTAAGTAGAAGGGATCAAAATAAAGTTGCTTTTTAAAGAAATTTAGATCACAGATAGATAATAACAATAAAGGTACAACGGTTTAAAGTTCTTATACAGGGTGTCCAGAAACTCTCCTGACAAGCGGAAACTACACATACATGCTTTTATATCGATTTAACCTAAATTACCTTAATCCAAAAATGCCTCCTAAGGGAGCCTTTGAAGATGGCACCGTCAAGTCACTTTGTATTAAATATCTCAAAAACATCGCTACGTAACAAGTGCAAACTTGGTACAACGAATAAGTCGATAATGACAAACCGGCCACTGAGAACACCATTTTTTTATTGTCATCAGAAGAGGTGAAGCTTTTTTTAACGATAATTTTTTATTTTCAATTTTTAAATGGATTTTTCATCAAATTTAAAAACTTTACGATGTTTTCCATACAAAATGTGCTCTTAGTTGAAATCGCTATCTCGTACCGTTTTCGAGTAAAATTATTTTAAACTTTTTCTGTTTCTGCTAGAAAATTCATTACTAAATTATGTTTACAATGGCTAGTTGACTGTGACAAATCAACATAATATGACGTTACGTCAAATTGTTGTGATGTTAAACAGTTATTGTTGTATTAAAAAGATATACATTTGTTACTTTAAATCAAAATGGTTAGGTTTTCCAATGAAGGATATGCTGATATGCGTTTAGTTTATAGGAAAGTGCAGTGTAACGCTCGTGCAGCGTTACACCAAAGAATAAGAGAAACTGGCTCAATAGTTCCTAAGAATACTGAAACTGGTAGGCACATTGATGTTACAACAGAAGAATACGAAGACGATGTTTTGGTGGAAATTGAAGAGAATCCTGAGATTACCACCAGAAGACTCGCTGCTATGTATCCTAATATTTCCAAATCTTCCATATGGAACAGTATTCATCGAGAAAACTTATATCGTTTTCATTGTTCATGCGATGTTAGATAGTGATTTCCCTGCCTGCTTAGAGTTTTCAAACTGGTTGAGAAACAAAACTTATTCTTCTAATTTTTCATTTTACGATGAAACTACCTTCACCAGGGATGGAATTTTTAATTTACATACTGCACATCATTACGCATACATTGACGAAAATGATCATGCAATAAAAGAGACTAAGCACCACAAAAGATTTAGTATTAATGTCTGGATAGGTATAATCGGTAATCAGCTGCTGGGACAGGTAGAGTTATCTGGCTGTTTAAACGTGACATGAGATTTTAATTTTTTGGAAAATGTTTTATCTGATTTAATAAATGAAGTTCCCTGATGATCAGACAGAATTTATGATTCTTGCATGTTGGGTGCCCAGCTCATTTTAGTGCAAAAGTTTGTCAATTTCTTAACAATAGTTATGGTAACCAATGGATTGGAAGAGGTGGTCCAGTCAATTGGCCTGCAAGTTCCCCAAACTTAAATCCCTGTAATTTTTGTATTTGGGGATACTTGAAATCATTGGTTTATGCTGTTCCAATGGGCAGGCGTGATCAGTTATGGGAAATAATTGAAGATGCTTACAATGAAATTAGAAATAATCGTACAATTTTTGCAAGAATTAGACAATCTTTACAGAAAAGAATAGATTTCTGTATTGAAACAAATGGTCATCATGTAGAGCATATGCTATAAAAATTCGTTCTGTTCTTCTTGTTGTTAGTTGCCCTTAATGTTATTTTTTGTGTTTGATACATAAATTGTATTATACTATCTTTATAAAATAAAACATTTGTTTTATGAATCATGATTTCCACAAAATTTTACAACAAAGTAAATAACTAATTAAAACAAGTAAAATTAGACACTCTTTGTTGATTTATTACAGTCAACCCGGCATTGTAAACATAATTTAGTAATGAAACGTTATTTTGTGCGAGAAAGACGAAATGTTTAAGTTTATTTTTCTCGTAAACGGTACGAGATAGCGATTTCAACTAAGAGCACATTTTGTATGGAAACTTTTTTAATTTGGAGTAAAATCCAATACAAAATAGAAAATAAAAAATTTTCGTAAAAAAAGCTGTTGCCCCCCCCAATGTGAACCGCTTCTGATGGCAATCTAAAAATCGTCTTCTCAGTGGCCGGTTTGTCATTATCGACTTATTCGTTGTACCAAGTTTGAACTTGTTACGTAGCGGTGTTTTTGAAACATTTGACAAAAAGGTGACTTGACGGTGCCTTCTTCAAAGGGCTTTACCTCCCTTAGAAGGCATTTTTGGATTAAGGTAATTTAGGTTAAATCGACATAAAATCATGTCTAGTATGTGTAGTCTCCATTTGTCAGGGGAGTTTCTTGACACCCTGTATAGAATTGAGCTTTTTTATAATATACGGCACTAACATAAGTTTTGAATTCAAACTTGGAATATTTGAAAGTTACTGAAATGTCAGAACGGGCAAGGATTTGGAACGATTTCCAAATCGAGAAACGCCTTCCCAAAATACTTTTGTGAGAGTGTTTGCGTTTCCACGCAAACGTGAATTATAAAAAGTCAGCGACACTCGATACGTGGGTTTTAACTTGCAAGAACATTAAGCCGTTGTAACTTTCTTATTATTACCATTTGATCAAATTTTTTTTAGAAAACAACTTTATTTTGATCCTCTACTTGCCCTTTCAGTTTCCTCCGTAGGTTAGAAATCACCCTGAATACGTGTATATATATATATATATATATATATATATATATATATATATATATATATATATATATATATAATATATATATATATATATATATGGTCCAAATACCATGGGTCACTATTGGTATCTTTGTAACTGTTAGACTGATAACTATTTTGTTTCCCCACTAACCACTAAACTAACGGAAAGAATAAATTAAAGCTAACCTAACCTAGAAAAACAATCCGAACTTAGTATGAACAACCCCAAAACTCGATAAAATGCAACTTTGTACTCAGAAACTAAATCAAAATCAAACGAGGAAATATCCATCCATCCATCACGTTGAATCAACAAAAATTATGTGTATGAAATCTTAAAAACACACAAATGAAAAGCTAAGTCAGTCAATTCAGAACGAGAAAGGTGATTAAATGCCGAACAACCACATAAAATAAATTGGTCGTACAACTGGGTACTAAAGAAAATACTCTTCTAATCGAAGAAAGCAAAAATGAAAATGTGGAGGGGCATTCAATCACTTCCTCCTGCACTATTCAAGGTTGGTGGTTTGTCAGTTGTACTAAAAGTATTGATCACAAAAATTATAATCCACAAAAATAGTCGTTGTTGCCATAACTAAACACACTAACTCATCACATCTATCTATCTATCCTTAAACCTAACTGCTATTAAAACAACTAACCTAACTCATGGTAGACGCTTGTGATTAATGAACTGGAACTTGATGTCAAGAGGATACGGAAGAGGTAGGGACCCACGTTGAGCGCCACTTTGAAAAGGTAAATCAAGGCCACGGTTTTAAAGATATAATACATAAATTGATCAAACACATACCCGATAGTACAGACGATTCAAATACTTGCACTTAAATTCCTGATTTATTAATTCTGCTACGAAAATTAACATATATCTACTTCGAATTATACAAACATTTCAAACAGAAATACAATACATAAATTTCACAGTTACCGTATATGAGAAAATACTTAAGGTTTCACTCATTTAAGTACACAAATGTTAAAGCAGTCTTAACTAGAAATGTTCAAGCTTTACGTAGCGCTTAAAATTTTTAATTATCGATTTGAAAAATTTGTCAACGTTTTATAAACCCAAATGCCAAAGAGATTATTACAAAAAATACATTAGAAGGAAGTAGTGAAAAATTGGCATTCATGTGGAGTAGCTAGATGTCATCAACTTCTGATTAAAATAGGTTCCTCAATTGAGGTATTTAAATTAAATTTGGTAACTCCACCCAAAATATTTCCAGTAAGATTATAAAATATTTTCACTCAAGTATTGTAAATAAAGCAATCAAAGTATTTGACTCAAATATTCTAATCCCCAGAAAAATACTAATCACGAGATTGTTTTTTTTTTTAATTAAATGTAACATGTCAAAATCACAAAATGGCTAAACATCAAAAAGATGACGCATTGTCAATAACTCAAGCATAATAGCGGATCCTTTATGGATATTAACAAACATCGATCTATTACACACTTTAAAATAATTATGGGCGGAGATGTCTTAAAGAAAGCTGTAGCAAGTAATTACATTATGATCTGGACGTTTTATAGTTATTATCATAATTAATTAATTAATGCTTTGTTATTCACTAACAAGTTATTTGATTCTATTATAAGTGTTTTGTAGCTGTGGTTTCTAATTAGTTGATTGGTCTATTACCACAGTTTTTAATTTTTTAGCACGACGTTTCGGAAGCGAGCTCTGTTGTCGTCATCAGGCCTAGCCAGGACAAGGACTGTTTTCGCCCTTGAGTCGAATTCATGAGACATGTTTTTTCCCAAGCACTTGACTACTCTCATATTCGAACTTGGTACCTTTCACTTACAAGTCTGACACCTTTACCGCTGAGCCACTGAGTAATCCAATATATATTTTTTAGAACTTCCGGGAGATATGACATGCACACGTTCACTAATATATCTCCATAAGAAGAAATCTAATCGGGAAAGATCGCACAACCTTAGGCAACCTCCATGCTCCATTTCTAAAGATAATCTACATCTAAAAATTCACGTACCTCGCGATACTAATGCGGAGAGCACCGTGCTGTTGCGGCCACATATTCTGTCATTCATCATTACTACTCAGTTTAAGGAGGTTAGTCAAATCTTCTTGGAGGAATTGAAGGTGGATGCGACCAGTCAGGGAAGTTTTAAACAAATACAGTCCAATAATTCTACTGAGGATAATGCCACCCCAAGCATTTATTATGAGCCGGTGGTTTTAGATTTGTCGGATCCAAAACATATTGTCTAATGCGTAGTAGTGTATGCTGAGAATTTACAGCACCATTGCTTCTAAACGTAGCTCCGTGAGAAAACCTTTACTCGTCCTTCGAAGACGTGATTGCATATTTCCTGGTGTAATTCAATATGGCAAGTGTGATACTTATATTTTCTAGTTGTCCGCTAGGCAGTTATTTGTGATGTTTTACATGATATTGCTATGTGACGAGTACTGACATGAGGGTTTTCTTTAATATGGAGCAGTCTCAAATGTGTTTCCTTAGTTACTGGTATTTCTATTCACCACTTTGCGTTTTACATAATTCGCACTGCCAGCAGAATCGAATTTTTTCATCAAATTCTCAAAAGTGAGCCGAGTGGGTTAGGGTCGAGCAGGATACTTCCTGCTGTCTAACCTTAGATGAAAGAGACAATTTTTCTGGGCCTCTCCTAACACATAAACCAATTCACTTTTGGAGAACTTTACTATTGAACACACAAAACCTTCACAACGCAACAATATTTTGACAGGTCAAATGTTGGTCATGTGGGAAATTATTTTCATGGCTCTTGTGAGTAATCACAATAACAACCATTGAAATATTGAATATAGAAAAATAAAAATATACAGGATGTTCTATTTGAGGAAAGTAATACTTTTGATTTTTAATTTCGCAGGTTTAAACATGTATTTTGAACACCATGCAGCATTTATCTCTAATATTTCTTCTTTAGAACATAGGCTTAAGCTTGGCCTTTCTTTGGCCCAAATATAACAGTTTTCCTAACAAAACACAAGATGGTAGATACATAATAATAAAGTTATACCTGTAAACACGATTTTTTGGATAAAATTCGAATTATTTGAAAAACCGTAAATTTTACAGGAATGAAACCTATATATATATATATATATATAACGTCCAAAAATCGAATGATATACAGGGTGTTTTATTAAAAAAATATTAACTTTGTCTTGCCCAGCTTTTTTGGGACTAGTATAGTTAATAATTTTAAAATGCCCACACTTACTGGCCGTATAACGTGATAAATACATTTTATTGGAAAATTTTACCTATAAAGCACCAGGTTACTTTACTTTATTGTTGACTCACCGGGTACAGATTAGTCTGTGTCGGCGGCATCCGCCCAGCTACCAGAAATCATTTTCATGATACTGAAGTGACCTCCCTCTGCGTCATTGGATCTGTTAGCTCTGCATCCTGGAGTTCCCAGACCCACTTCAACGAATTCCTTTTCTCTCCGTGCCAAGTCTGCTCAAATGTACGCGTTTGATGTGTTCGATTAAACCGCCGACCATTGGAATAATCTTTGCAAGGTCCAATTTCCTGGATTTTATTGCAGCTAGTGTGTACACTCTCAGGCGGTACCGAACGGTGCGAAAGAAGAAAACCATAACGAAAATGACGATTCGAGCGCACATTAAGTATGTAGTTGGTGTTAGGTTTCACAGCGAATTATCCAAGTCGTTATAACGGCAAAACCTCAAGTCGACATACTGCGGTAAATGCGAGAAATCTGGGTTTTGGGATTTCACCTTTCGGAAAGATCTACGACTAATTGGCAATTTAATTCGAAAAATGGATATATACTTTGGACAAACTGTATCATCATGTTAAAAGAGATTTCGATTATGATGGGGGTCGAACAACATTATCTATAATTTTGAAATCAATAGGTTACAAATACAAACGTGGCAATGAAAAATTTTATGTGAAATATATATCAAAATGGTTCTAATAACCATCGTTGAGTACATGATTCTGACATCGAAAATAATTCATCCAAAATTAAATGTGTAACTAAAAGGTATACCAGGTTAAACGTGTTGTGTAATGTTTTTGGAAAACTGCGACTACTTACTCGATTCGGGGAACGAGAATCGGGATAAAAATACGAATGGAGGCCGGTTTCGGAATTGGGTGATTAAACAACTGATTCCTGCGCTATCCAAACTATCCGGAAATTGTGTGGATAACGCACCGTACCATTCGGCGCAGTTAGGCAAGCCACACTCATTTCTAGTAATAAAAGTCAGCTGCAGAAGTGGTTGGTTACGCACTGGATGGAAACAAAATCTAGAGAGAAAAATGATCTACCTGATAATATTTTGATTAAGCATGGATATGAAACTCTATGATTGACTCCTCACCATTGTATATATATATATATATATATATATATATATATATATATATATATAACCCTATTGAAATGGCATGGAATTTTTGTAAAAATTATTACATTAAAAGATAAGTTCTGAACCCCCATCGAAAGATGGGGTTCAGAAATTATGGCTTCACGCTTATCCAAATATTTTCTTATAATGTGTCAAAATTTTTTGTTCGCACACGGAAAAGATTATTTCACATGATTGAGAGAAACATATAAAAAATTTTTTGATTGAAAATATCTGACCTGCTATAGCACTAGGAGAATCCGATTTAGATTCAGATGTCAGCAATGTTCTGGTTAATTCCATTTAGCTACGACTTAAACGCATTTATTTCTGGTTATTTACTCTCATGTAAACGTAACAGTCAAGAAAAGAACGACGCAGAAAATTTCATTACGAAAGGAAACGTTTACATTAGATTACTTATGAAAAAGCGCTGTGAATTTCCTGGATTAAGTGGATACGTAGTGATGTTACGGTCACCTATTGATTTTGCGACCGATAAATTAAGTTTGTGTAAAGTGTCTCCCAACAGTTAAGAAACGCTTAATTGTCTCATTTATTTGTAAAGTACCATAGATGAAAATTGGGGAGTTTGCATTAGCAATCGTGCTCTATCTAAGAAAAATATTTTCAGTGATGCAGTGTTGTCGCTTCTACTAACAATTAATAGGAACTTTGATAATTAAAACAGAACACCATGTATATCATTCAACTTTTTAATGCCCGGAATTAATCTAAATACATCTTATGTATGCAGTCGTTAGGAATAGTACTTCATACATAAGATGTATTTAGATTATTTCCGGGCATTAAAAAGTTGAATAATATACATGGTGTTCCGTTTGAATTATCAAAGTTAGTAATATAACTACCCCACTTCTAGACCACTGAACAGTGTTGCCATGTTTCAAGGTCATGCAAGGTCATGCAACGTTGTTGTCAGTTCATCGACCTTTTTCAAAATCGAAGTTCATTGATCTTTTCAAGGTCAACCATTTACGAAATAATTGGCAGACCATATCGACACTTTGACAGGCTATAAAATCTAAACCTTAACAGATCCAGAAAAACGGTTTGCACATTCCTTAAAATGAGATTGACAATATCTAATTTTACATTTACGTCTGTTAAGTATGACGCGTTTCCACGGTTTTCATTTCTAATGTAACAATGGTGAATATCACCTATTTTATTTTTTTAAACAATTTTTCAATAAATTCTTTGTTGGCAGATTAGATACTTTTGTATCTGTCAATTGATAACTTATGAAAAACTAAAATTGGAATGTGCAAACCTTTTTTCTTTATCTCTTAAGGTTTACATCCTGTCAAAGTATCGAGATGGTCTGTCAATTATTTCGTAAATAGGTATAGGGCTTCGTACATAAGATGTATTTAAATTTAGTCCTGGCATTAAAAAATTGAATAATCTACATGGTGTTCCGTTTGAATTGTCAAAGTTAGTAGTATAACTATCCCACTTCTAGACCACTTTGCCATGTTTCAAGGTAATTCAAGGTCATGCGGCGTCGCCAGATTTGCCGTTGTTGTCAGTTCATTGACCTTTTTCAAAGTCGAAGTTCATTGATCTTTTCAAGGTCACGCGGTTTCAATGTCACGCAATTCTCAAAGTTCATTGACCTTCTGACCTCTAATTGTAGGTTTTCGAAAAAAATTGATTTTTTTGTTTGAAAAGGGGGTTCTGATAAACTTTGACCTAGATATTTTTCAAGTTCCTTGAAGGCATAGATTCGACCTTGAAAATTGACTTGGTCAAAGTGGCGGGAAATTTGCAAGGTCACCTGCAGGGTATTCTTAGAATTTTCAGGGTCGTTCAATCTCAAGATCAAATTTTCAAGGTCACAATGTTCAAGCAAGTCTTCCTCTTGGCTGAATTGAGTCAAGGTCATGTGTTAATTCTTAGAAGTTATTACAATTCCTAGAAATCAGTTTTCAAGGTCACCTGCAGTGGTATCATTTTACAGTTCATGGTCATGAATTCGACTATTAGAATTCTTAGAAATCAATTTTCAAGGTTACAATTTATTGACCTGAAGGGGTATCATATTACAATCCTTAAAAACCTATAAATAGAATCAGTCCGTTGAAACAAGAAGAATGATAGGTTGTTGTCTATGCTCAAAAGTAAATCAAGGTTAAATGGTTCATGTATTGGCTAAATGAGGGTGGTATCATATTACAGTGCTTGAAAATCTATAAATAGAATCATTACGTGGAAACAAGAAAAATGATAGGCTGTCGTCTATGCTAAAAGTAGGTCAATGGTTCATGTATTGGCTAAATGAGAGTGGTATCATATTACAATTCTTAGAAATCTATAAATAGAATCAGTTCGTGGGACTAAGGAGAATGATAGGTTGTTGTCTATGCTAAAAGGCAAGTCGAGGATAAATGGTTCTTGTATTGGCTAAATTGAGTCAAGCTATTCAAAGTGAACCGGTTCTTTTATTGGCTCTGTGTGTATCTGCGCTAATTGTATCTTCTCTCACAACACGACCTTCTAACTTACAAAATTGAAATTAAAAGAGATGTTATAATAATTCTAATAACATTTTTAGGATAATTATGCAACCTTTTTTTATAATAATCCCATTACGAAAAATAAACCACACTCTAAAACGGAAAAACAGTTATCTATATATATATATATATATATATATATATATATATATAAAATTAGTAGACATAAATAAATAGATGTTAACTTTAAAAACATCACTTCGTGGAAATTGCCTTCGTTTAAACCATCGCATCGCAAAATTTTACCTATATGAATGAGCTGGGAAACGGTTACCTGTGTTGCGAAACAGATACCTGTTTTGAGAAATGGCTATATGGATTTAGGAAACGTATCCAGTTCTCGGGGAAACTACCTCATCCTTAGACAGGTCAGATCCTGGTTAGGGCCGTAGTATTATGTAAAAGATAAAAAGAAGCATACTGTAACCATACTCTTTTTCTTATTCGTGACGGTCATTACAATGTCATAACATCATTAACTGTGGCATTTGCATGTAGTTATTACTGTGAAGAATGCCATGCTCCTATTGATCACAAGAATGCTCATCGCTGTGGAAGTACGTGTGCTGCATGTCAACAATATTCGCTGGCTGCGGGCATCAAGAAATCTCTTAAACGCTTTCAAAAAAAGGAACAAATCGACCTGCTTCTACCAGCATCGTTATCACGATGCCGGATAGAGAGCATCAACCACAGTACCACCTCCCGCCACCGCCAGGTAACGATTCCCCCTGGATCCACGTTAGAACCGACAATCAACGCGCCGGGCTTGCAAGGGATCCCTTCGTCGACCAGCCGCCATGACGTTACACGAAAACTGACAAGAAAAACGAAGACAAGAAGACATCAGAAGTTACACCGGCTACGGTTTCCGCTGTAACCGTCATGACATCTCAAGCCGACGCAGCAGACAACTAGTCCCTATCGCCCGACGAGGAATTCCGGCTACAGAAAAAGAAGCCATACAAGATATAGAGGGACCGCCCGACTACACCTACACCGATCCACAACGCTTACCAAGCCCTTGCAGGCACCATGGACCGCCCGTAAGCTACGGAAACCGCCGTTACCAGAAAAAGGGTGCGCTGGTAATCTTTCATGAGGAAGAGAACTGGGTCTTCTTCTCTCGGGAACTGGACCGACGAGGGATTGTCTTCACCCGCGCAAAGGCAATCGCCTAGGGATACAGAATACACCCTGCCACAGCCAAGGACCGTGACAGGCTGCTGCGGTAGATGAATAGTTATGGTACGTACCATACCTGTCAGGCAACGAGTGAACGTACGTGTAAGGTGGTTATGCGGGGTTTGTCTGTAGAAATCTCCGAGAACGACGTTTGCTCCGAGTTACTTGAGCGCGATACTAATACCACTTCTTGCTTCAGGATGAAGAAGCAAGGAAGACCAATCCCGCTTCGGCTGGTGACGCTCTCAACAGAAGAGGACATTAGAAAAATCCAGCTGGTGTAGCACGTGCTTCGACTTCGTATCTCCATCGAAGACTTAACGCGGAAATCCGGCATCGGACAGTCACCGGTGCCGGGGATTCCGTCACGCACAGCGTTGCTGTAGAGCGGCGGCGCGCTGTGTTAGGTGCACAGGAAATCACCACTCCAGCGATTGCACTAAACCCCGTACCGACCGGGCTAAGTGTGTGAACTGTGGTGGTGATCATGCGACCAACTTACGGGGATGTCCGAACAGTGCCGACAGTGGCACCCACTCACTACCGGCTCGGCGTTAGTAACGCTAACATGATAAGAAGCAGAAGCGAGAGCGCAGAAGTACCTAAGGCGGTTAGAGCCGCTGACGTGAAAATGCTCGATCCTCCTGCTTTAGGAATCGACGCCATTCTAGATCTCCTCGGAGGCCTAGATATGGCAAATGCCTTGTCTGTCATCCGGCAAGGTAGCAGCGGCGCTAGTGAAGGTTCAAACTGCGACTGACCTGTGTGGGGTGATCCTCACGTACGGCCAGGAGGTGTCTGCCCTTTTTGGGTACGCACTCTCCGGAATGGCAACGAAAGGGATGCCTCGGATAAGTATCAGTATCGATTTTATTACTCTCGTCTGTCCCACCTGTTCTACACCGCTTCACGGTATAGGCATCCCATCCTAGTAATGCACAGCAATAGTTATGTTCTACTGGTGCAGGCTGAATAAAGACCAAACTTATACGTTTTTCTATTTATCTCAAATATCCGAGGCATCAGCCTAAACACCTAGAACACGAGGATCAACAGGACAGCACAACATAACACACAGGATCAACACCACCAACAACTGGATAATTTTTTTTTTGAACCACCAATATCACAACATGATGCCGACGTGGCATACACTTCATCAGACCACGCATCAACATACAACACACGCGCTGAAGAGGAAGCATATTCGTGAACAGCGCACGACAATAAGATACTTTGTGTATATTTCATATTTTATGTTTTGTATTCTATATTATATTGTACTATATTATATTATCAAACATTGTAAAATCTAAAAATTCAATAAACTGTTAAAAGTTCAAAAGAAAGTTAAAGGTCAAAAACGTTTTGATAATCACAAAACATGTAATATTTGTGCCCAAATTAGTCGTGAGAAAAATGTTTTGCTATATACCGCAACACCAGGAAGCATATTTGCGAAGGGGTATTTTGTAAAACGTGTAATAGCCATATGGTTAGAGATCATTTGTGTTATATGCTTATAGCTAACGAATCGCCGAAAATAGCAGACACTGTTTGCTTTTTACGACTTGGAAACCATGCAGGAGAAAAGGATGGAAGATGGTTCTCTCTTACACCAACCTAACCTCTGTGTGTTTGTACAGTGTTGTGATACATGTATAGACGAAAAAAGCTGTATTTTTGTCCAAAGTGTGGTTTTCGGCAAAAATACTGAAGGAAAGCGTTATATCGTTATTTATGGGACATATTTTAAATATAAGAAAAACATTCAAAAACGTTATCGTATTGGCTCATAATGGCGGCGGTTTCGATCACCAGTTTATTTTAAATCATATATTAACACAGACAGATCTCACTCCTGACCTAATAATGCGCGGTACAAACGTGCTTTGTATGTATCTGGGCAATGTTAGGTTTCTAGATTCGTGAAACCACTTTCCAATGGCTCTTTGCAAATTACCAAAGTTCTTGGTGCTAAAGAAAGGTTATTTCCCGCACTTATTTAACACGACAGGGAATCAAAACTATATCGGGCCAATTCCACCCATGGAAACTTTCGACTCATGTAACCTCAGCTGTAACGAGAGAGAAGCATTGTTAGCGTGGCATACGATAAGGGTGTCTGAAAACTATGTATTTGACTTTCAGAAGGAGTTTATAGAATATTGTGTATCGGATGTTGACATGGTTGGCACGGTCTTGCCTCAAATTTCAAGAACTGATGATAAAGGAGGGAAACGTATGTCCGTTTATCGAAAGCATCACGTTACCGGGAGCATATAATAAACTATTTACAGGCAATGTGATAACCAATCGAAAGTATCTACACGGTGGCTGTTGGTTGAAGAACGAAATCGTCAAATCATAGCAAATAGACGCCGATTTGGGAAACAGACCCTGTTTTAGGGAAACTACGCGATTTATATAATCCTGGACTCGAGTACCTATCAGAAACCCACGCATGCACAAATCCTGCTATAAGAGTCTTTGATTAGGAATGTTTATTTTGCTATGGCTCGATTTAGCGAATACAAGAAACACTTAACCTTGATCTACTTTCACGAACTGATTCTACTTTAGATTTCTAAGAAGTGTAATATGATTCCCCTGCAGATCAACAAACTTTGCCCTTTTCAAACAAAAATATCAATTTTTCTCGAAAACGCACTAACAGAGGTTAGAAGATCAATGAACTTTGACCTTGAAAAATGTCAATGAAGTGACAACAACGCTAAATCTAACAACGTCGCATGACCTTGCATGACAGGGCAACACTGTTCAGTGGTCTGGATATACTACTAAAATTGGTTGGCAACACTGCATCACTGAAAATATTTTTTTGGATAGAGCATGATTGCTAATGTAAACGCGCCAATTTTCATCTATGTTACTTTACAAATAACTGAGATAACTTATCGTTTCCAAACTTTTGGGACACACTATATAAACATACCCCTACATCATGTCTAATAGCCAAGGAAAGAAAGAGAAAAATGCAGTAAGTAAATTTTATTACGAAAGCAAGTCTTCACTTTAGATTATTTGTGAAGTCGTGCTTTGGATTTCCTACATATTTCTCTTTCGTTTTTTTTTATTTTGGAAGGCATCCTTATTAGTTTTTACGTAGATGTGGTTAATAAAACATCCCATTGTATTGGATAAAACACGATATTACCATTGGTGACCATTGTAAAGCATGTACAATTTCCGTTTTATGTAGGTAATAGGCGGTCTGAAGGTTAAAATTTACTTTTTTTAAATGTCACTCGAGATTCAACGGTTTTCGTGCAAAGTCTAAATATCGTAAGAAACTATATTGTAACGATGCATTAGTTTCACTTTAAAAATTTTACCCACAATTTTCAAATGTTAAGCTAGGGTAGTAGCTTTTTATTATTTTGACAGTACTACCTCACTCTCTCCAGATTTCCACGGCTTGCTCTAATGCAAAATAAGTAGGAACAGAGTATATGTAAAGTATTCAAAAAGATATATTTGTCACTTTTTATTTTTCATTCAAATTCGCCCCCTCCCGTCCCCGTAGAGCCACCCCCCGGTATTACTGGTAAGTTTCGATGTCACATTTGGATTCAGATACCTCTAAAATTCCAGGGAAGCGACTTCCACATGATCTCGACTTTTTATCAATTTATAGCATTTCTCAAAAAATTATACACTTTAGACAGATGCGTTTTATATACCCCCTATGCAATTTTCTTCGAACGACTTATTCGCTATGTGTAGACATTTTTCTAATATTTTTCTGAACAGGATGCCGAAAACCGTGTCTGGATTCGAACTGTACAGGTTGTCCCATTTTCGTATGTTTTACGGGGTATCTCGCTTATTTTTTAGGTTAGAACCTTGCAGTTTTCGCGACACCGTACTATTTTTTAATGAAACCAAAGATGCACTAATCAAATTTGCCATAGCCACCTTAGTTTGTGAGCTACAGGGTGATTTTGGAAAAATTGCATTTTCAGTCATCCCCTGTAACTCTGTTATTGTCAGACATATTAAAAAAGTAAAAACTGATATTTGTAGATTTTTTACGTAGAATCCAGTGGCGTAATCAGATTTTCTTTAGAGGTCACAGTTTTTGAGATATTGACATAACCTACTTTTTTTTACCTACATATATATTTTTCCCCTTGCCAAGAGCTTTTTAAAAATATAGCATAGTCTATATTTATTTTTATAGATAACGTAACAAAATGATTTTTTTCTATAATTTACATTGATAAAAAACAAAATAATTAATTAATCACAAAATTTATAAATTCTTGTAATAGCATTTTCCAAAATAAATGATTGTCTTCGTAATTCTGCAAAAGCATTTTCCGTTGCAATTTTTAATTGTTGCATGTTGGGATATTGTCTTGAATAAATTTTATTCTTTAAATACCCCCACAAAAAAAAATCCAAAACCGAGAGATCCGGTGATCGTGGTGGCCATCGAACAGGTCCATTTGTTCCAATCCATCTCCTGGGAAAACGTTCATTTAGCCAGTTTTGTATTATTCTAGCATTGTGGGCTAGAGCCCCATCCTGCTGGAAGAATATATCGTTCAGTTGAGCCAGTGGAATATCATGTAAAATGTTCATAGTTTTTTCTTGTAGAATTTGTAAGTACCCATTAGAGTTTAGTTTTTCTTCATAAATCTTGTAAACTATTTTTCGGTTAAAAATAAAGCAGGAGACATTAAATCCGAACCTGCCATGACGCTCTCTAGGAAAAATCACGTGGGTGTTTTCTTGACTCCAAAACCGCGAGTTGTGTCTATTAAGAATTCCCGAACTTGTGAAATGTGCCTCGTTTCACCAAATTATTTTTTTTTCAAAATTATTGTCCTGAGTTTTCATATTTATAAACCAATTGCAGAACTCCAATCTACGTTCAGCATCACCAGGGTGCAGATGATGAACAAGTTTATACTTGTAGGGTTTGAATTTATGTTTTTTTTTTAATCCTTTGCACTGTTGTTTTAGACACACCGGTCTCTTCATCTATTTTCTTGCACGAGGTATCAGGAGTGGCTTGAACAACTGCTAAAATGTTGATCTCTGATTCCTCGTTCTCTTTGTTGTAAACTCTAGGTCGAGGTTTGTCAAAACATCCATGTTGGCAAAAATTAAATTTTAGTTTTTCAAATATCCTTCTGTCGGGTTGTCTTCTTTCGAGATATCTATATGACAAAATAAGTATATAAAATAAATACAAATTCTAAGGTAAAGATTAACTGACCTGTTCAGATAGAGTTCTAAGGCCTGGTCTGCGTTTTCATTAGATAATATGAAGCAGGTATTCATATCATATTTCTCAAAGTTTTCAAATTTTTGGTTTCGAGCCATATTAAAAAATATTTAAACAACAACAACAACAACAACAAGAACAAGAACGATAACAATAAACAAAAACAACGAATAACAATAAATATCAGCACCAAGTTTGGGAAAATGTAACCAGGAATAATTTGAGAGAAACAGAAACTTCAAAAATCAAATACCTAAGTAATGGCAGAACGTTAATTATTTTGTTTTTTGCGTTACCATGGTTACCCACGGCTATCCACTATTATCAATGTAAATTATAGAAAAAAATCATTTTGTCCCGTTATTTATAAAAATAAATATAAACTATGCTATATTTTTGAAAAGCTCTTGGCAAGGGGAAAAAGATTTTCAAAAAATATACAGGGTGTCCCATCAAAAAAATGTAGGTTATGTCAATATCTCAAAAACTGTGAGCTCTAAAGAAAATCTGAGTACGCCACTGGGGATGACTGAAAATGAAACTTTTCCAAGATCACCCTGTAGCACACAAACTAAGACGGCTATGGTAAATCTATGGTTTCATTAAAAAATAGCACCTGTACTTCAAAATTTAATTATTCCGGGAAAATTTTATCTAATGTCCCTGGTCCAAAAGAGAAAATATAAATCTAAGAATTAAACAGAATATGAAGAAGAATTAATGTTAAGGGAAGTTATACTAATTAAATATGTTCTCAAAATTGGAGTTGGCAGAAAATATTAGATCAGGAATTGTCATTCTTCTACTTGGCAACGTAAATACTTACGGAATTTTTTCACGTGCAATATCGATTGCCTTTTTAAGATGTTTAGCTCGTGTCCAATGCAGTTTATGCACTTTGTTCCCTCTATTTATAAAGTTCATTTCATAACTAAACTCTTGATATGTGAATAGAAAATCAAAATGTACTAGTGGAAATACATTTGGGATACATTCAATGCAGGTTCCCACACCTTTTGCTTTTACTGGTACTTGGCAGACAAATCCATTTTCAACTGTTATCACTAAATATTCTCTAATAACAACTGGATTACAAATATATATGGATACCGACAACTCTGTTGAGTCTTCAGGGTTTAAGAGAAAATGTGATGGTTCCACTGTAATGAATGATTTGGCAGACTAAAAAAATTAAATTTATTTCTGTTTACAAAAAAATAAATTACTTACCGTTTCTACTGAAACTTTTGCCGCAATTGGTGAATCGTTTTTTACAGTTAAATGCTTATTTATCCAAGATATCAACTTAATTGGTCCGAAATCTAATTCTTCTGGGATAGTACGGACTACAGCTCCTTGGCCTTGGCATATAATTGAGGAAAACTGTGTACTATCCTTTCCAAATATTGTGATACTAAAAACGGTAGTGTATAACGTTGAATACCTAAAAAACCACAAATTTTACAGGATTGGTAATCTATCTTCACCTAAATTTTTCATGGTGATGACCATATTAATTTCAATATCTTCAAAGGGCTTTATCAATCTAGATGGTTTAATTAAGGTACAGGTCAATCCTTCCTTCTCACTGTCCTAAATGCAACTCGTTAATGCCATCGGAGGCATAATTTGATCGTAGCTTACCGAAAGCGTGCTTACTTCCACATAACCAGGCAAATTGGTCTCATTGCTCAAAATTAAAGTCCGAAAATATGGATAATTAATATAACAAAACCTTATGTTTATTTCACTTGGTACACACTTGAGGATTGGTAACTCAGCATTATACTTGATTGGTAGTACAATTGTGTGCCTGTCTACGTCACACATTTTGACAACAAGTTCAGTAACACATTTACGTACAATATTTGCAGTTAGAGTAATCTGTAATTAATTTTAATCAGTTTAAATCTTTGCTAATACCTAATAGCTACCTGAACTTGCACACTAGAACAGCCTTCTACATATCCAGTAATCTGTGAGTATTCAAATTCTTTTGGGAACGGATTAACCCCACACTTTACTTCTAAATTGACATAATCTTGACAAGTTATCGATGGCATGTCACCATCACTATGAATTGATATGTAATATGAAATCGAAATTGCTGACTTATTGTATAGATCTATATGTTTCTGTACCGGATATCCTAATTTTTTTACAATATTAAATCCTTTTTTTTTAATTAGAGATACAAACCTATGGGCACCGTTCCAAAATCAATTTCAGATTGTCCAAAGGAAAGATAAGGGCAAACTACTTCACCTCTAAAACAAAATTGGGACTAATCTTGGAAATAAAGTTTAAAGTATCATAATTAGTTGTTACACTATCAAACCACACTAGGCGTCGTAAAAGCTTACCAGGGTAAGCGGGTCGCCAATGTGGTTGCAATGGAAGTGGGCGGTTTCGATATAAGACGTAAAATTGTTGAAATTTAGATTCAAACACCTTATACTTACCATAAAACAACAAATAACATTAATTCCGGGAAATTTCTCTGAAATAAATAGTTCTGCGCGACTTGTTAAGTCAATCCTACTTGACTGTGGAAGACAGAATTGTAGCCGGTAAAATCGTACACCATTCAAGTTCAAACATTCAATCCATACAACATGCTTTCACTTTAAAAGAGTATGTTAAATTTCGTCACAGTGACCTTAATAAGTCTACTAACTAATTTAGGCGATATTTTCTCAATTTAGAGGGCAGCGTGACTATATACTACTGTCACTTGTGCAGCGGCGATAAAAACTCCCTAAGGTTAATTTTTACTAACTCTAACTACTCACTACCTACTCAAAACTGCATGTTAACAGCTAATTCCCCTCCTTCTGCGACCCCCTTTATGCATTTGCAGATTGCCGCGTTTAATTTAAATGTTTTCTAATTAAATATGCACCTAACTTATTGAAATAGATCCAAGCTTCTCGTGTCAATATTAAATAAACTTATATACAAACAACAAACAATCCATCTTAATCTGTAAAATAACATATATGTAACTATAAAATATCATTTAATATAGCGCGAAATTTGAATTTTTCTCAGGCACTTGTTACACAGTCCAACATTCACTTTTATCTGCAAATTTTCGATGTATTGGACATTTTCAAGAAGACTATTTTTAACAATGGTATTATGAAACTAATTTTCATTTACTACTGAAATTTTTCGATCCTATCAAACTTGCATTAGAATTAGTTCACAGAACAGCTTAAACGCTATCACTTTAGAGTATAAAGGAGTAAATATTTTTAGAGACAATTGTATTTTATACAGTTTTTCGTAAGTCCTAAAATATGTACCATCGCGCACAAATACTGGAACAATAAAATTTTGGCTGTGTGCATTTGGTTTGACGGCACATAATCAATTGCGTTAGCAGGCTATGACCATGAAGTATAACAGTGATGTTAGAATATAAAATACCAGGAATGAGTTTTTGTCAATTATATGTGCGTCCGGGATGGGTGTTGCATATGGCGGAAAACAAGTTTGCGGTTAATAATACATAATAATGAATATATACATATTTTAAATTATTTAATATTTAGAATACATTTACGATATAACTAGTCATACATTTAATCAAAAAAATATTTGCACTTCCTGATACAATGAAGTTAAAGTTAAAGTTAAATCTTGCAGAACAATGATCGTTACGCCTATGAATTGCAACCATAACCTAAGTTAAATCTTGTATTATGTAATATTCAATACAACACTACCTAATGTGCACAACGTTATTATAAACAATTTTATTACCAGTAATTATTATACAGGATACTTTAAAACAGTTCAAAATATTCAAAACGCTTTTACAAACACCACTTTCTTCGATCAAACCACCAAGAATGAGTCATACTTGGGTGTTCAATAAGGCGAATTCCGTCGCAATTTTTAAATTAATTAATAGCTCAACGTTCCTTCCTGGTATTTTATATTCTAAGAAAGTGATAGTAATCAGGTACATAAAGTTAGCAACGAAAATCTATAAAAAACTATTCACCGCGCTTTTAGATACAAAAATTGTATCTCCTCGATCAATAAAAAACTATTGGGTACCAAAACATTTTAAAGACTTGAGCGAGAAGAACATCCTTGTGTTAATTCTGTATAAATTCTTGCAAAAATTTGCTTATAAATAAAAAAATGCACACAATTTTGATTTCACTGCGCTTTTAGATAGGAAAATCGTATCTCCTCGATTAATAAAAAACTATTGGGCATTCCAACATTTTGATCATTTACGTGAAAAGAACATCCCTTGTGTTATCTCTGTGTAAATTTTTACAACAATCTGTTATAAATAAACAAATACACGTAATTTCAAATTTCCCCGTGCTTTTAGATAGGACAATCCTATTTCGTCGATTAAAAAAGAACTATTGGTAGCGAAACATTTTGAAGGCTCGAACGAAAAGAACGTCCCTTTTGTTATCTTTTTGTTCGTTTTTGCAACAATTTGCTTATAATTAAACAAATGTACCCAATTACACATTTCCCCGTGCTTTTAGATAGGAAAATCGTATTTCCTCGATTAATAAAAAACTATTGGGTAGCGAAACATTTTAAAGACTGGAACGAAAAGAACATCCCTTGTGTTACCTCTGTGTAAATATTTGCAAGAGTCTATTCTTAATCTCAAAACAACAACCACATACATGCCAATTCAATTTTGAAAGTCTTCAATTCCCAGTTTTGTATAAGTCCCGATAGCTATGTTTACTGCTTAAGGATGAAGGAGCTCGGAAAGCTCGAGCAGCCCACCCTCCCTCTTGGGGAGAGAATGAAATACGTGGTCTTTTCCTTTTTTTTGCTTAAGGAGTCTGTGTAAAGCCTCGATAATTGTATATCATGTTTAAGTTGTGTGTGACCTGACAATCTTGTTACGTGCAGGATTTGTGTATAATTTGCTCTATTGCCAAATTTTGTTAAACTACACAACGGGATTGTCGGGTTATTCACGGTTATTTACGTAATTTGGAATGTATAGCTCCCGGTCATTTCAGATTGTTCTGAACGAGATCTTCAATTGTCTTGTTTGTATTGGTATGTTGCATTTTATGAGGATTGGGATTATTTGTCACTGAATATGGAGCTATTAGGATGTAAAACCCTTTTTTTTATTATTGTTACTTTTATTCTTAATGACTCCAAAGTAAATATATAAGTTATCCCATTATACAGGGTGAGTCATTAGTGCGCCGTCGGAAGATCCTGGATTTATTATTAAAAATTAAAAAAATGTTATAGCGCCGATCTATATCAGACTTAGATGTGCATTGAATAAAAATAGTTTCATTCCTATAGGGTGTTCCATAATTGCAGGACCGGGCTCAGCTTTGTTTTGTTAAATGGAACCCTATATTTATTTAATTTTATTATTATTTGTCTTGTTGAATGCTAAAAAACGGTACTTCGTTTTTAAATTTGTTTTGTGGCGTTGCCAAGTTAGAGCATTTTTTTCCTTAAAAAAGTGAAAATTTATACCTCTACTTAAATTGTTCTGTTTTTAATTCTCTTACTTTTTTATTAAGCATAACCTAACGTTACGAACTATTTAAGATTTGTTGCAAAATTAATGACAATTGTGACAAACTGGACGGTCTACACAAAAGTAATAAAGAAAACAAAAGAATTTGTATTTGAAAAATCATAAATTATTGAGAAAATTATAATAAATTATAACTAAATCAAATGCTCGATGTGTCCACCATTTTCTTGTAAACAGGTGTGAATTCTCCTCAAAAAAGAATCTTCAACATTTCACAGCATATTTTGGTTAACTATTTGAAATGCATTCCGTATTCTAATTTTCATATCTTCTTTGGTGGTAGGAGATTCTTGGTATACTAAGCTTTTAACATCACCCCACAGGAAAAAATCTAATTTTGTCAGATCAGGAGTCCGAGCTGGCAATCACCCTGGCCCTCCTCTCCCAATCCATTTATTGGGAAACGTTCTGTCTAGATGTTCTCTAACAATGCGACTATAGTGGGGAGACGCACCATCCTGCTGAAACCACATCCTTTGACGTATGTCTAACGGCAATTCTTCAAGGAGCGGAGGTAACTCATTTTGAAGAAATTCAAGAGAGGTTTGACCATTAATGTTTCTTTCAAAAAAGTAAGGTCCAATTATATGGTTCCCTACTATCCCACCCCACACATTCAACGACCAGCGATGCTAATGATCTATTCTTCTAATAGCGTAGGGATTTGTATTGTCATAATAATGGAAATTATGCCTGTTCACAAAACCATTTTTGTGAAAGGTTGCTTCGTCTGTCATTAAAATGTGTTTAAAGAAATCATTGTCCTGTTCTAATCGTTCCAGTGCCCATTGAGAGAATTCCAAGCGTCTTTGACAATCATTTGCATTCAGCTCTTCGACTAGTTGAAAATGGTATGGATGAAATTTATTTTTTCGAATAATCTTGGAAACACTAGTTTGACTAATACCTAAATCAGCACTGAGGTTTCCTGTGCTAACGTTTGAATTTTCCACTACACTGGTTAGTACCACAAATACGTTTTCTTCGTTTATAACCCTTTTTTCTCGTTCTTTTCTTTCGTATTGTACATGTCCTGTTCTTTCAAATCTTTCTTTGAGTTTTTCAAACATCCTTGGATCAGGATGCCTGAGCTTAGGAAATCGTTGTTGATAAATTCTGGAAGCAAGAAATGAACTTCTTTCACCTTCGCCCAAAGCGTAGACCATGTTAATACATTCATCTTGTGAAAATTTCTTTTTTCACACTACACTGAGGAACTAGTGAATGACGTTTAAGTCAAACGTCAGGAATTCTAAATCGCAGGCCTACTGGATGCCCTTTTTACACTTATTGCCATACTATAAAATTATGATTTTAAAAACTCGAATAAGAAGTAAACCTTTGTCCATTGGTGTTTATTGGACCATATTGTCAACAAGACATTTACGATTTGTAAATATTCAAAGCAAAAGTCATGATTATTTTATTAATTTTGCAACAAATCTTAAATATTTCGAGAACGCGCAACGTTAGGTATATGCTTAATAAAAAAGTAATAAAATTAAAAACAGAACACGATAACATGATAAAATACAGGGTGTTCCATTAGAAAACAAAAGCTATGGTCATTTCAAATTTGCACCCAGTATAGTATAATCAGGAAGTATGAAGGTCAAACGATAGAGCAAGGTCTTGTTTACCCGTCTGCCAAACCTTACAGTTCTACTGTTAATATTAAAGTCTTCAGAACAATTTAAGTAAAGGTATAAATTTTCACTTCTTTAAAGAAAAAATGCTCTAACTTGGCAACGCCACAAAATAAATTTAAAAACGAAGTACCATTTTTTAGCATTCAACAAGACAAATAATAATAATATTAAATAAATGTAGGGTTCCATTTAACAAAACAAAGCTGAGTCCGGTCTTGCGATTATGGAACACCTTATAGGGATGAAACTATTTTTATTCTATGCACATCTAAGTCTGACATAGATCGGTGCTATAACATTTTTTTATTTTTAATAATAAAGCCAGGATCTTCCGACGGCGCACTAATGACTCACCCTGTATATAGGGGCAATATTTTCTGTTTGACACATAAGCAACATGAATAAGATTGTATGCAGTTAATTTAATAATGATTTTAATTATATGTACGTAGGTATTTTCTGTTTATGGACGATTTTAAAATAGAATCTATTAAAAATATAGTTTTACTGTTTATTTTTCCCAAGTTAAATTTTGGAATAGTTCACATTGACTACCATAATCGTTTAAATTAAATAAACGCAACATAATTATATTAAATAAGTTTTATCTATTAGAATTCTTCAAGTTTCTTAAAAGTCAAATAATAATCAATAAAGAGTGATACAAATTCTACACTTTTTAAACCACTTTATACAACATTTTAAAATAAGGTAACAACGTTTATAGTTTAAGCTGCATGAAATACCATACTCTTAAAATCATCAGTTTCTAAAATGTTTACAAAACATCGAAAATTTTGTCTATAACAATCATATTGACCATCTTATAAAAAAATCAATTCTATTACGTTTCAAAAACTCTACATTTTTAACCTTAATGTCCTGTATAATATTTCGTCATCCGGTGTGGAATTCAATTTTACATCCATCGCTATTAACATTACTTGTGCTTACTTTCTTTACCTTTTGACTTAAAAATTAAGATAAAATGAAGCACTCCAAAGAAAAGGCCGGAATTACTTACTGGTAAGCAGAATCTATGCTGAAAGTTAGCAGGTCACGTGATAATCTACTGATTTGGTTTATGCAGTCTAATGAGTTACATTACTCAAGACCAGCAAAGGACATGGCGGCGAAGAATGTAGATTATTAAAAGTTACTAAAATTAAAATCAAGATAATTCAAATGTTCGTCAAAGTTGACGTCAGCACTGATTAGAAACTATTTTATTGGACACCAGTATTTTCAAAGCCATCCAAATTAGAATATCTATTAGTATTTTGATCAAAATATTTGTGCTAGAAGCTGAAAATAGAAGACGGATTTAACGCCAGGAAGCACCAAGTCTGATTTAACCTAGCTTAACTTACGTTCACGTCATTCTCTTGCGTGGTAGACAAAACCATCCCTGCCACTTATTTATTTTTCATTCACAATCTTTTTCCATGCTTTCCTATCTCCGCATACCTCCCTAGCTTCTCCAAGATTCATACATTGTCTCTGACATCCCCTTTTATTTTTAAAACTCTTTATATTTCCTTCCTTTATCATATATTCTACTACATTCAGGCAAGTTTTACGCGGCCTCCCCACCTCACCTTACCCACATACATTTGCTTCGTTAATCTTGCGTTGTTCATTCTCTCAATGTGGCCATACCAACGTAATGCACTACTTTTATATGTATCCATCATCGTCTTTTCTACGCCACACTCCTTCATTATGCACTCATTTTTTATCATGTCCCTTCTCGTTTTACCACATACGCTTCTCAGGAATCTCATACCCACGTGCTTTTTTGTCATACCCATGTCTCACTTATACACAGTACTGGCGGCACAAACACGCCATTACAGATTGCTCCTTTCGCAGTTGTGCTCATGCTTTCGTTTCCATTATCGTCCACATACTTTCAATCACTTTCCTTCCAGCATTAATCCTTCGTCCAATCTCGCCATCCATTGTACCATCTGCAGTAAGCATTCTACCCACACGTACCAGCTCGTCCACTTGCAAATACTTGTAAATACTCTACTCTTCTTTCCACCTTCCCGATTGGACACCATAATCGTGGTTTTGTTCACGTTTAACTTCAGGTCCATACTATCACAGACTGCATAAAACTTCCTCAAAGCAGTTTATAGATCATCCGCACTGTCACTTAATAAGACTGTGTCATCTGCATACACCAGAACTCGTACATTTACGTCACCAACCATGACACCATTGGTATCGGTACATGCTTGCCTAACACCTTTATCCATGTATACATTGAACAACCACGATGGCATCACACAGCCTTGTCCCACTCCTCGCTCAATATTGAAGTATTCACTCACACCTCATCTCACCCTAACACATGCCCGACTACCGTTGTATACTGCCCTTATTCTGTTTATTAGACCTTTCTTTACGTCATATTTATTTAATATTTCCCACATCTTCTCCCTATTCACTCTGTTGTATGCTTTCTCCAGATCTACAAACGCACAGTACAGCTATCTTTTTACACTTAAACACTTTTAGATCAATTGCTGGAAAGCAACCATCTGATCAACACATCCTCTCCTTGGCGTAAACCGCTCTTTCAATCCGTCGGCACTATTCCACCGTTAAATAGTTCACACAATCTTCGTATAATTTTTGCACATCCATACATTTCACCAGTTATTTCATCTACGTCTGCTCCTTTACCGTTTTTCAACCTTCCTGCCGTTTTCTCTACCTTACTTTCTTCACAACTGTACACTTCCTCACTTCATAGTCGTCCCATACTATTTCGTTACTCGTATACATCACTCCTGCAGCGTTCTGTGTTGGGCCACGTTTTGTATTTCTGACCCATTTTCAGAAGAGTTTTTTGTTTCCTTCAAAATTATTCTGCATTTTCTCTCCTTCCACAGCCATCAGTTCCTCTTTACTTATTCTCAGTACCCCCTTCGCTTCTTTGTTTCTTAATCTGTACACCGCGTACAATCGCTTTTTCTCAGTCTCATGTTTTGCAGCAATCATCGCCATGTACGCATCTTTTTTCTTACATACTTTTTTTTTTACGGATTCATTCCGCTAAGCACATTTTTTCTGTCTACCTGCAGTCGCTCTTCCACACAACTGCACAGCACAATTGAGAACACATTTTTTCAAGTTTATCCGTGCACTTTCAAAGTCAGTGTGTTTTATTTGTTCGTTGCACACTGTTTCATTCACATTCAACTCTTTACTCACAGAATTTGGATATTTTGTTCTCGAACCATTATCTACTAATTTGTCCACCCTAATTCTGGACGTTCGCACTAGGTTTGCTTTCCTTTTCCATTTTTGCCCTAAACACACCCTTGATACAACCAAAAAGTGGTCCGATTCATACCCCGATCAGCGCATTACTTTTGTGTCTTTCACCAGGTTTCTAAGTCGTTCATCACACAATCTATCACGTCAATCATGCTTTTAGATTCACTTCTTTGCCATGTTACATTTGCACATGTTTATGTTTAAACCACGCATTAGATACAAAAGGCGTTCTCTCCACACAGATGTTCACCGGGCGTTCGCTATTCTCATTGACTCTTTGGTCTCTGAACTTTCCTAAAACGCGTTCAGTATGTTCTCTCTGTACACCCATCCATCCGTTCATATCATTCGAAAAGGTGTCACGCTCTTGGTCTCTTTCTACATTTACCGGTTCACAGCATGCAATAAGAAAAATTCTTCAAAACTCCACTTTCATTCTAACCCACATTATCCGAGGAGATACCAATTCGTACTATTTAACACATCTTTTCGCTCTTCTACTTATGATCACCCCTACTCCTTTTGCGTCATCGTGCCCCGGACGATGTATCATTTCCTACTAACGGTATCGTCCTACTAGCAGACAGTTATTTGTCTACTGCCCCAACACGTAGGGAAGTAAGAAGTAGAAATATAAACAGAGTCAAGAAAGATATAAATAATATAGTGTATACTTACTGTATGAATATCTAAATGTACATATATACATACAGGGTGTGCAACTAGTATTTCACCAAATGGGATTATGTAGAAGCGGTTTGACATTTAGATTTGACACTTGGTGGGGTTAAAACATACATAAATACCCATAATTTGATATGAGTTTCGTTTGTTTTGTGCGACTGGTGTTTGTCAGAGGGGCCATCTTGAATTTTTAAATTGCAACCTAGGTTGAGTTTCCATTTGACAGGTAATTGATTTAGAAATACACTACGGTTATCATGCTTATTTATTCTAAAATAACGAAAAATTAAAAAGTCAAATTAACTTTGTAGAGGAACATTTTCTGGACAAACTGTTAAATACAACTTATCAAAATTTAATTCAAATGTAGCATTTCTTGTTTCTCTGATTTTATCAATTTTGCGATTTCTAATACTCTTTATCGCCTAAAACATAGTAAATCTACCGATATTATCATGGTTTTTTTTCGTAAGTCGCATGTAAAGTATGGTTTAGTTTCTGTGGAAATAAGTGTTTTATTTTTTATATTTTGATAGGCCAATAACATTAATGAATTAGAAGCTCGAATTAAAATGACACCAAACTCAATGGTTTTATAAAAAGAATTCAGATGCCTCTGCCCACCAGTCTTCAAAACAAATGAAACTCATATCAAATATGGGTATGTAATTTAACCCAAAGGTCAAATCGTCAAACCGTTTCTATTATTTGGTTTTTTTTATAATTATTTTCAATCCATTACACAGATACAGACACAGGCACAGACACAGACACAGACACAGACACAGACACAGACACAGACACAGACACAGACACAGACACAGACACAGACACAGACACAGACACAGACACAGACACAGACACATACACAGATACAGACACAGGCACAAACAGACTCATGAACTCAGACTCAGACACAGACACAGACACAGACTAGACACAGACACAGACACAGACACAGACACAGACACGACCATACACAGATACAGACACAGACACAAACAGACTCGCACTCGGACTCAGACTCAGACACAGCGTGTGCTGTGGTGCGTGTGCAGTGCGTGAGTACGTGTGCGTGTGCGTGCGTGTGCGTGTGCGTGTGCGTGTACGTGTGCGTGTACGTGCAGCGTGTGCGTGTACGTGCGTGTGCGTGTGCGTATGGTGTACGCACAGCATTATCTTTCACCTTTTCAAAAGTTAGCAGTTCTTGATATACGACATACCCAAAAATTTAATAGGTGCCCTTTATTTATGTACTTTTATTGGTTAATGGGTTTTAACCAGAATTTCATACAACCAAGGTATGTTAAAAACAATTTCAAATATAGTGCTTCATTAAAATGAGTAATGTGTCACGTGACAAGTATGCTATGGACACGGACCCGGAGACAACGATATAGGCACAGACACAGACAGAGACACAAAGCAGACACAGTCACAACAGACACAGGACACAGCACAGACACAGACAGACACAGACACAGATACAGATACAGACACAGACACAGACACAGACACAGACACAGACAGACAGACAGACACGACACAGACACAGACACAGACACAGACACAGACACAGACAAGACACAGACAAGACACAGACAAGACACAGACACAGGCACAGACACAGACACAGACACAGACACAGACACAGACACAGACACAGACACACACAGACACAGACAGACAAGACACAGACACAGACACAGACAAGACACAGACACACACAGACACAGACACAGACACAGACACAGATACAGACACAGACACAGACACAGACACAGACACAGACACAGACACAGACACAGACACAGACACAGACACAGACACAGACACAGACACATACACGATACAGACAAGAGACAGACACAGACACAGACACAGACACATACACAGATACAGACCAGGCACAAACAGACTCACTCGGACTAGACACAGACACAGACACAGACACAGACATAGACACAGACACAGACACAGACTCAGACACAGACACAGACACAGACACACAACACACAACACACACACACACACACACAGACACAGACACAGACACAGACACAGACACAGACACAGACACAGACACAGATACAGAACAGGCACAGACACAGACACAGACACAGACACAAACACAGACACAGACACAGACACAGACACAGACACAGACACAGACACAGACATCAGACACAGAACAGACACAGACACATCACAGATACAGACACAGGCACAACAGATCACTAATCAGATCAGACACAGACACAGACACAGACAGACACAGACACAGACACAGACACAGACACAGACACAGACACAGACAGACAGACACAGACACAAACAGACACGCACGACCAGCACAGACACAGTCAGCGATAGCGTGGGTACGTGTCGACGTGACGGCACGCTAGACGACAGCATTTCTTACACAAAGTTACATTCTATGATAACACATACAAAAATAAAGCCTTATATGACTTTTGGTAATGGGTTTTAACCAGATACACAGTAGTAAAAGACAATTTCAACAATTCATAGATACAGACACAGACACGGAGCACGACACGTTAGGCACAGACACAGACAGCAGACACAGAACAGACACAGTACACAGACACAGACACAGACACAGACACAGACACAGAACAGACACAGACACAGATGCAGAACAGACACAGACACAGACACAGACAACAGACACAGACAAGACACGACAAGACACAGACACGACACAGACACAGACACAGACACAGACACAGACACAGACACAGACACAAACAGACACACGGACACAGACACAGACACAGACACAGACACAGACACAGACACAGACACAGACAAGACACAGACACAGACACAGACACAGACAGACACAGACAGCAGACACAGGCAACACAAACAGACCGACAAAAAGACACAGAACAACACAGACAAAACAACAAGCACAGACACAGAAAGGTACACCAGAACAGACAGACACAGAAGACACAGACACCAGAAAGACAGAAAGACACAGTACACAGAACAGACGACACAACAGAACAGCACAGACACAGACAAGGGACAAGTAAAGAGACACGCCGACACAGACACAGACACGCACGAACAGAGCAGACAGAGCACAACACGACAGCACTCAAGACCGCACAACAGACAGCACAAAAGAAAACAGCCAGAACAGAAAGAACAGAAACAGCGACAACAAAAAAGCGAGGGCCAAAGAAGAAAAAAACAACAAAAGGAGAAGGAAGAAAAAAAGACACAGACACAGACAAACAAACAACACAACACAGACACAGACACAGACACAGACACAGACACAGACACAGACACAGACACAGACACAGACACATGACAGACACAGACACACACGACACAGACTACAGACACAGACACAGACACAGACACAGACACAGACACAGACACAGACACAGACACATACACAGAACAGACAACACAGACACAGACACAGACACAGACACAGACATCATACACAGGACACTAGACACAGACACAGACACACACAGACACAGACACAGACACAGACACAGACACAGACACAGAACAGACACAGACACAGACACAGACACAGACACAGACACGACACAGACATGCAGACACAGACACAGACACAGCACAGACACAGACACAACACAGACACAGACACAGCACAGCAGACACAGACACAGACACAGACACAGACACAGACACAGACACAGACACAGACACAGACACAGACACAGACACAGACACAACAAGACACAGACACAGACACAGCACATGTACATAACGACAGACACAGACATACACAGAACACACACAGATCAGCATCAACACAGACAACGACACAGACACAGCACACAGACACAGACACAGACACAACACAACACAGCACAGACACAGCACAACACCAGCACAGACACAAGAACAGCAGCACAGACACAGACACAACACAGATCACAGACACAGACACAGCACACACAGACACAGACAGCACGACACAGACACAGACACAGATACAGACACAGACACAGACACAGACACAGACACAGACACACATGACACAGCACAGACACAGACTCACAGACACAGACACAGACACAGACACAGACACAGACACAGACAGACACAGACACAGACACAGACACAGACACAGATACAGGCACAAACACAGACACAGACACAGACACAGACACAGACACAGAGCAGACACACACAGACACAGACACGACACAGACGCAGACGCACACAGACACAGACACAGACACAGACACAGACACAGACACAGACACAGACACAGACACAGACACAGACACAGACACAGACAAAGACACAGACACATACACAGACACAGACACAGGCACAAACAGACTGCACTCGGACTCAGACTCAGACACAGACACAGACACAGACATAACAGACACAGACACAGACACAGACACAGGCACAGACACAGACACAGACACACAGACACAGACAGACACAGACACATACACAGACACAGACAGACACAGACACAGACACAGACACAGACAGACAGACACAGACACAGACACAGACACAGACACGACACAGACACAGACACACACAGACACAGACACAGACACAGACACAGACACATACACAGATACAGACACAGACACAGACACAGACACAGACACAGACACAGACACAGACACAGACACAGACACAGACACAGACAGACAGGGACACATAAGCAGACACAGTCACAGACACAGACACAGGACAAGACACAGACACAGACAGAACACAGACACAACACAGACACAGACAGACACAGACAAGACACAGACACAGACACAGACACAGATACAGACACAGAACAGACACAGACAAACAGACACAGACACAGACAAGACACAGACACAGATAGAGACACAGACACAGACACAGACACAGACACAGACACAGACACAGACACAGACACAGACACAGGCACAGACACAGACACAGACACAGACACAGACACAGACAAACAGACACAGACACAGACACAAACACAGACCCAAACACAGACGCAGACACAGACACAGACACAGACACTGACACAGACCAGACGCAGACGCAGACGCAGACACAGACACAGACACAGACACAGACACAGACACAGACACAGTCACAGACACAGACACAGACACAGACACAGACACAGACAATACACAGATACAGACACAGGCACAAACAGACGATACCAGACTCAGACACAGACAGAGACACAGATAAAGACACAGATATAGACACAGACACAGACACAGACACAGACACAGACACAGACACACACACACACAGACACAGACACAGACAAACAGGCCCAGTCACAGACACAGACACAGACACAGACACAGACAGACACAGACACAGACACAGACAAGACACAGACACAGACACAGACACAGACACAGACACAGACACAGACACAGACACAGACACAGACACAGACACAGACACAGACAACTACACAGAACAGACAGACACAAACAGACTCAACTCGACTCAGACTACAGACACAGACAGACACAGACACAGACACAGACACAGACACAGACACAGACACAGACACACACAGACACACACACACACAGACACACAAACAACAGACACAGACACAGACATAGACACAGACACAGACACAGCACAGACACAGACACAGACACAGACACAGACACAGACACAGACACAACACACGGACACAGACACGAGCTACGACACTACCACACACACACAGACACAGACACAGACATAGACACAGACACACAGACACAGACACAGACACAACACAGACACAGACACACACAGACACAGACACAGCACGACACACACACAGCACAGCAACACAGCACGCACGACAGACACAGCACAGACACGACAGCACAGCATACACACGACACGACACAACACACACACACACACACACACACACACACACAACACACACAGCACACACACACACACAGCACACACACACACGACACACACACAACATCGACAACACACACAGACACAACACTATACACATGTTGCATATACGGTACGCACACATTCATCCACACACACATGCCACGACCCACACGTCACAAATGCATAACCCACACACACACGCACACACGCACACACACACACACACACACACACCACACACGCACACGCACACACACACACTACACACACATACATACACACACATACACACATCACACACACATACACACATCATACACACAGTTCATACACTGTACATACATGCGATGCACTCACACACATGCTCACAGCCACGCACTGCAATACTCACAAACCATATACAGGCGCACACACACACATACACACACACACACACACAACACACACACACACACACACATCACACACACAAACCACACACAGCACACACGCAACACGCACATACACACACGCACAAACCATACACGCACAACGCACACACACACACACACACACACACGCTCACACCACACACACACTTACACGTGCACAAACGCACACACCACACAGCAGACACGCACATACGCACACAGAACTCACGCACACACACACACATCCACACCACACACACACACACACACATGCACACACACACTCACATCACACACACATACACACTACCTACAGCACACCATACAATCACACTTGTACTCACGACACACGCATCACACACTACACACACGCACACACATATACATATACACGACACACACACACATCATGCACACACACCACCACTCATGCACACTCACACACGCACACACACACACACACCACACACACACACACACCACACACCACACGCACACATGCACACATTCACACACTCACACACATATACACGCTCACATTTGCCCTTCTCGTACTCATATTCATACTTACACTTAACATTCACAGTCACACTTATACTCACATACGCCTACGCTTAATCTCTCTATGCCTTATTCATATTCACTTACCCTCTTAGAAATGTGTACACATTCACGTGCTTTTGCTCACAAACTGCATATTGTGCGAATTTAAATAATTCTGATCCGATAACTGTGACCTAAAATAATGGTTTTACAGACAACTAAACAATTGTTCATCTTCATCGTAAGAAAGCTTTTAACCGGGGTGGTCATCCCGTATGTGATCAGCATTACTGTATTACAGTTTAATAGCTTCAGACGCTATTAAAAGATACATGGTACGAAGGATCCATAGAAATAATGCTTGTGAAATGAAATGCTGTTCTGCAAATCAAAACACTTAATTACTTCTAACAACATATTTTTAGAAATATTTTCAAAATCATCTGCTTACTAAGTTAAATTGTTTCTCCTTCTTTTCGAATGAGTACCACACGCACGTGACATAAGTGAACTTATTACAATCCGATAGCGTAGAATTTATTTGTCTACAATCGGTTTGTTAGTTACTTACGTAAATATAATTCGTACAAGTTGCCCAGATTCCTCAATCTTGAACAAAATTTCTTCAATAAATTCTTCTGGTTGTGTACTACTGAATCTTAAAAGAATTCTTCCACATTCATTGGGCTTTAATGAAAGACTTAATGGATCACAAGATATCTTACCGCTAAACTCTAACGGTTTGTCCATAAACGACAAAACACCAAATATATCACCTTTAAAACAACGTTTAAGCTATAATCACTACTAATACTAATAGAACCTTTATTTATGGCAACTATTTCGTACTGATGCATTGTGCGTATATAGATGGCACCAGCATCTAAGGTGTGCATATTCAATTCAATATGCGGACCATTCCCAATTCCATTTAAAATCAATCTTATCCTTTTACTCAATCCAGTTACGTACAAATAAGCTGTTGAAGTATACTTACCAACCTTAGTGGGTGAAAACAAAAGTGAGAAATTAAATTTTGAATTTGGCCAAATTTCACCATTCTAAAATACATTAACCTTCTAAAGTAGTCCTATAGTACATTCATACTACTAACCAAAGGTACTATTTGAAAATACCTATTATGGTAAAAAAACTGACTTTCTGTTTGTAATTCCTTTAACTCATCATTATAAGTACGCCCGTAAACCTGAGCCTGGACGTTTTCATCAGTAATATTACCTAATCTAACAGCTTCATTTTCTTTGATGTGCCATATACTTTCTTTCAGTTTATCACGTTGGTGTTCTTCTTCGTCAATACTATACATTTTCCACTCAAATTTTAAAATATATTTGCTGTGGTTTGCCAAAAAAATGTTTTTTAAACGCGTTAAACCGATGGAAGTATGCGAAAAATAAACTGAGCCTTTTTCCAATTGTACATTAAGGTCTTCTGAGTAGCCCTCTAGTTTAACTGACAACACTTCACCAGTTTGATAAGAGAAGAGTGCATGTTCTTGAAATTTTCCTAATTTTTTTGGTGTATACGAGATTATGAGCTTCATTCTATCCCCACTTTGTAAGATTGTTTTGTTTGGAGTAACAGAGAATGGTTCTTTTGTGGCTATTGAGAATATGGCAGGTGCATTTGCTGAATTTCTAATAAATACTGCAGTTTCACTAGGTACATTAATTCCAGTGTTAGGTAATGTAATGTAGTCTGGAAGATCGAGCAGAGGCCTTGGTTGAAGTGCTAAAAATGGAAATCTTAACACAAGTATTCGTGCGTAACTGGACTTGCCGAAAACTGGAACTATCACCGTTTCGCCTTCAGTTAGAAACTTTAGCTCAAATTTGTAATCTCTTAAATCTCCAGTAGAAAACGTAATATTAAAGGTAAGTCCCATACCTGGAACAATGTGTTGAGGAACAATTTCGGATGAGTACGTGACAGTGAGGTAAGGAGTTGCCGGAAAAATTGGGCGTAACGGTTTTGGTACCTATAAAATATGCTTAATAGAGTTTTCAGCCAAAATATTTCTACCTTGTGATTGTTTCTTATTAATATTGTAGTTGTATATACTGAACCAGTTTGGTAATTCTGAAATAGTATTATATCCGGTATTGGTTCAATTATTGGATAATCCGAAGAACGTTTTGATTTACACACTAAAGATTTAAATTTATTTAACCGTTCTTCTGTAGTAAGTTTCATTTCCTGATAATATTTTGATGGTTTTATTCCTAAATCTTGAGCTACTGATTTTCCACTTAACTTATTTATGAGTGTAATTACATCTAATTCGTCTTTTTTTAATGGTACAAAAATTCTACACTTATCCATTCTTCTTAAATAAGTATATTGATAAGTTATTGTCAAAATTGACACATTAGCAAATTGTTTTGTGTATTGTTGCTATGGAAGCAATTTTTGGCAAATGGTTAAGCAATCTCGTGCGTATACCTTCATATATACAGGTATGGAAAAATATTATCGCGGGTCTGACTTATAATAAGTAAAACAAGGACAGTACAATCAGTTCACGTGCTAAATGAGATAGAATACACAACAAACTAAAAGCGCTGATGCCATACATGCGTCTTTTGGGTAGGCTAATATCAATGACACATTTCATTGGTACTGTAAACGAGAATTGAAAATCAGTGTTTTTGCAAGTCCGACACAATACTCATGTATTCCACTGAAAAAAAAATACAGATTATTATGTGGTATTATTCAGGAAGCACTGCACAACAAATAATGGGTAGGTTTGCTTTTTCCTTTGAAAACAGGCCAATTCCATCAGAAAGTACGATTACGCGTACTGTTTGTAAATTTGAAAGATGTGGATGTTTAAATAATAGTAAAAAATGCAGTAGCATTGATGGTAATGATAGTGAGCACCCTTGTCGTAACTTAAACGAAGAGCGCGAACTCCAAGATATTGCAGTGTGTAGTTTAGCAGAAACTAATTTCTCGTGCAATAATACAAAAATTGCTGATGAAATGAATATTGAACCAAGAACAGTTCGCAATGTCTTGAAAAGAAATAAATACCGTTGTTATAAGTTGCAAAGTACACTATTAATTTTCCCAGAAGATCATTAAAAGCGTATGGAATTTTATGAAAATACGATGAATCGGGCTAATGAAAACGAAAGATTTATTGAACATATTTACCGACGAGTATTCTTTTAACTTACATGGCCATCACAATCCGTCTGTCGCTGTTCGTTACTCTCGGGAAAACACAAATTAGTATTCCTTACCAGACACAATACCCCCAAAAAGTTAATGTGTGGGCAGAAATTGTCGGCAATTCCATAATTGGTCCATTTTTTATCAACGGAAACTTGAATGCGGACAAATATTTAGAACTGTTGAGAAACCAGATAGTTCCACTTGTTGAACGCATCAATATAAATTTTGATGACATTTGGCATTAAGAAGATGGCTGTCCTGCTCATACTGCAATAAGAGTTCGACAGTTTTTGGAAACTACGTTCCCTAACCGTATTATTAGTGAAAAAGGTGCTATTAAATATCCTCCTCGCTCACCTGATATCGCGCCGAACGATTTTTTTGTCCCAACAAATTTATGGACATTTATGGCATGAAAGTGCTAACAATTTGGACGAACTTCGTATCAAAGTTACAGACTCTTTAAACACCATCACCCAAGAAATGTTAGAAAACACCCGAACTGAAATTTATCACAGATTGGGTTACTGCCTTGCGCAAGGTGGAGGTCTTATATATTTTATTTTTGAGTGAATACATATCTATCCACAATGTACAGGTTGTCCCAAAACCAGATACATGTCAAAGTTTTTTTAAATGGGACACCCTGTATATTCTTACTTTTCGATTTATACGGTCAAAATAAAAGTGTGTTTCATTAAGGTTTACCTCTACTAAACCTAAAGGCTTTTAAGATATTTTGTATTTTGTTAAAATGTAGTAATAATTTCGACACGTTTGTAGTTAAATTTTTCATGAGCGCTTCTGTACTAAATTTAACTGTAGCTAAATATTACAGTTCTCATGAAAAACTCACATTTAGTGAAAGTACACCGATTTTAACTATTTTAACATCTATCAAGTCAAATTTTTACAGGTTAAATGTAATTGCTGTAAGTTTATTTATGTCAGTTCTTATGTTGTGATTCATTCTGTCAAGTTAGTTTGGAAGTTCTATTATAATTCATTGGTTTACGGCAAAGAAGAAAGAATCTATATGATTTTTATTATTGGAGAATGTCTACAAAACTGTTTATTGGCGTCACGAGTTTACGCTCAGAGATTTCTAATAGAAATCATCCGAACAAATATGTTTTTGAAAGACTTTTGGCTCAATCCAGGCAATGTGGAAGTATTGAGTATAAAAAGCCGACCAGAACGAAACCTGTGACACAGGACGAAGACACTGAATTTGATTTTATTGCCTCCGTAATAGAAAATCCCCATATAGGGCAAAACCAAATAGCCCAGAATATTAACATTAGTCAAGCTAGCGTTTCTAGAATTCTTAATGAACATAAATACCATGATTATAAAATCCAACGTCACCAAGAATTTTCGGTAAATGATTTTGATAATCGAGTTACATTTTGTATGTGGGTGCTGGATAAAATCGCAGAAAATGAAAACTTTTCCAATCTAGTTCTGCTCAGCGATGAATGCACATTTCACAATAATGGCAACGTCAACAGGCATAACTTCCATTATTATTCAGACTGCAATCCGCATCAATTTAGAACAGTTGATAATCAACACAGGTGGTCAGTTAATGTTTGGGGCAGAATAATGGGCGAATATTTAATTGGTCCATATTTTTTTAATGAGCATTTAAATGGAAGATTATTTTTAGAATTTTATCAAATGAACTTTCAATTTTATTAGAAGATATCCCTTAAACAAGAGGGCCAACATGTGATTGCAAATGGATGTAGCTCCCGCACATTATCATCGTGATGTACGAGATTTTCTAAATACTCATTTCCAAAATCGTTGGATAGGAAGAAATGGTCCCCAGTGTTGGCCTCCACGATCACCTGAACTTACTTCACCGGATTTCTTTCTATGGGGATATGTGAAAGGGATTGTTTGATAATACACTCCCAACTACACCAGATAACATGAAGGACCGTATCAGAGAAGCTTTCCAGAAGTATCCAACCAGAAATGTTATCCAATGTTGGTAAATAGTTTCGAAAAGCGAAGGTACAAATGTGTTTGGAATCAGACGGTCGTCATTGAACATTTATTATAAATAGTAATGTTATTTTTGCATTTTATCAATTTTATTACTTTATTTTTCTAATAAGATTCTTAAAAACAGTAGCCAAAATTTATTATTAACAAAGACTGCCGCATATATAAATTTTACTAAAAATTTCAAGTTACTTGATAGAAATGTTCACAAATAGTAACAATCGGATGTACTTTCATAGGGAATGCTGAAGTTTTTATGAGAATGTAATACTTACATGAAGGATATCGTTTGATCGACGAAATGTACAATCTTGGAAACTACGTTGATATAAAATTACAGCGGTTCCTATTTTGAAATAACAAGTTATTTGCATTTAATTACAATGTAGGTCAACATTTTGACACCTTGTATATTGATGTAATCAAATTTTAAAAATGCAAATGAAACTTATTCAATTAGTTGATACCTAAATTATACAAGACCATAAAATTTAACTGAAAACGTGTCTGAAATTTAAATAGTACAATTTTCTTCAAAATAATTTATATATCTTAATAAGCCTCTGTTATGAGGTAAACCTTAATGAATAAATCTACTTATTGATAAATAATAAGAATACAGGGTGTCCATTTAAAAACAAGTTACTGAATTTATAATCGGTTTTGCAACTGTAATGTATATTTTAAATGACCTTGATAGATATAATTCCTCAAAGAATAAAACTTTCTTAAACTAAAGTCATTAATACAGATCTGTCCGATAATAACGTGAATAACCTGTATATATTATCATTTACAATAATATATATATTATAAAGCTACAGTTAGTCGCAGGTAAACTCTAGACAAACTTTGTCGTATGTTCTGACGATTAGTCCGAGTCGAATATGGTGATCGTAAATGCTGATAGCGTGTGTGGTGCATGTACGTGATTGTGTGTATTTAGTGTCTGATGATATGTGTAGTGAAGATATGGTGTTTGTAACGTAAGTTTGACATCGTTGTGTTGTAGTGAATCGTGTTTGTGTATTTGATGATTCTGATGTAGTGTATTGTCATGTGAATGTCGTAGTGATGTTAGTCGTTGTCGTGTGTGTGTGTCGTCGTGTGTGTGTGTGTGTGGTGTGTGTGTGTGTGTGTAGTGTGTGTAGTGTCAGTGTGTGTGTGTCTGTGTTGTGTGTGTGTGTCGTGTGTGTGTGTGTGTGTGTGTCGTGTGTGTCGTGTGTGTGTCGTGTGTGTGTGTGTGTGTGTGTGTCGGTGTGTGTGTGTGTGTGTGTGTGTGTGTGTGTGTGTCGTGTGTGTGTGTGTGTGTTGTGTGTGTGTGTGTGTGTGTGTGTGTGTGTGTGTAGTGTGTGTGTGTGTGTGTGTGTTGTGTGTGTGTGTGTGTGTTGTGTGTGTGTATGTGTGTGGGTGTGTGTGTGTGTGTGTGTGTGTGTGTCGTGTGTGTGTGTGTGTGTGTGTGTGTGTGTGTGTTGTGTGTGTGTCGTGTGTGTGTGTGTAGTGTGTGTGTTGTGTGTGTGTTGTGTGTGTGTGTGTGTGTGGTGTGTGTGTGTGTGTGTGTGTGTGTGTGTTGTGTGTGTCGGTGTGTTGTGTGTGTTGTGTGTGTGTGTGTGTGTGTGTGTGTGTGTGTGTGTGTGTGTGTGTGTCGTGTGTGTGTGTGTGTGTGTGTGTGTGTGTGTGTGTGTGTGTGGTGTGTGTGTGTGTTTGTGTGTGTGTGTGTGTGTTGTGTGTGTCGGTGTGTGTCGTGTGTGTGTGTGTGTGTGTTTGTGTGTGTGTGTGTCGTGTGTGTGTGTGTGTGTGTGTGTGTGTGTCGTGTGTGTGTGTGTGTGTGTGTCGGTGGGTTGTGTGTGTGTGTGTGGGTGTGTGTGTTGGTGTGTGTTTTGGTGTGGTGTCTTGTGGTGTGTGTGTGTTGTGCGTGCGTGGTGTTGTGTGTGTGTGTGTGTGTGTGTGTGTGTTGTGTGTGTGTGTGTGTGTGTGTGTGTCGTGTGTGTGTGTGTGTGTGTGTGTGTGTGTGTGTGTGTGATGAAAATTAAAACATAAAGATGTTTATGTTTTAACTTTCTGGTCTATACATATTTTTTCGTATATTACTTAGTTTTCGAGAAAATAACCACTTCATTGCATGTAGAAAAATTGTTAAAATATAATGAAGTTAACTTGCTCGTTGCACACTATTTATTTATAAGCTAATCACAATTTAACAGAACATTCACAAAAAATGACCACCTCCCGCTTCTATGCAGGCTTTTGTTCTTATTCTCATCGTGTGACTAACTCTTTCGAGAATTTCATGAGTTTATGGTCTCACATCCGTCCACAATTCTATTCCTTAGTTGTTGATTGGTGTAGTATAAACTAATGATTTTAGGTGCCTCTACAAATAAAAATCTAGGCTATTCAAATCAGGCGATGTAGGTGACCAGAATTGTGGTCCTGCACGACCTATACAATGATTTCGTTAAGCTCCATTCAAATACTCACGAGCCAATATGCTAAAGTGGGCTGGAGCACCATCATGCATGAACCAATGTTGTTGCCGTAACTGAAGAGGAACATCTGGAACAAGTAAAGGCAAATCATTTTGTAGAAAATTACAGTAAGATTTTCCGTTAAGGTGTTCTGGTAAAAAAATAGGTCAATCATATAGTCACCTATGATACCGATCTAGACGTTAAGAGAAAATTGTTCCTGAAAATGTGTGCCTGTAATAGGATGAGGATTTTCTTAGGCCCCGTTATGATAATTGTGAAAATTAATTATTGTACTTCTGGAAAAATGCGCTTCAAAGTGAAGATCTGATTTGAAAATACCATTTACATAATTGCGTACGCGGTTCAAAATCTCTTGAATGAAGTATCGGAACTCTTTGTACGTGCTAAGGATACAACAAAGAATCTTTTGAAATTTTGCATACTATTTTATAGCAAATATTTATTTCACTACAAATTTTTGCCGTACTAATTGCTGCATTGTCTTTGATTGCATGTAGGACAGCCTCCTAACTGCCGGAGTTCGAATTGTATGAGGTCTTCCCGCGGAGGTATTACGTATGACGACGATGAATGTTTATGAATATATTTATGCCTGAAAGGACACGATCAGGATACCTTTCTTGCTAGAGTCGCCGGGCCTACGCGGTGCAAAACCATAAAGAATGAAATACATTTTTGTCATCTCCAAATTAGAATAATTATTCACGATTTTTTAACAGCACAATCTACCTTTTGAGCAAAGGAAATATAGTAACAAACTGTCACGGAATGTCAAAGACATTATACTCATACCAACAGAACAAGATTTCCTAGCAACGAGAAAAGTTAGGTTGATTCTATTTTAACAATTTTTCAACATGCAATGAACTGGCTTTATTTTTTTTCTGTATTTTTAGCCACTTAATCCGACATAAATATTTTTAAAAAGTCAGTGGCGCACTTTTTTTTTGTCAATATTATTTGTGAGACTACCTCCCGGAACGCTACTGGACAATCTAGTTAGTGTCTTATCACAATAAGCAACATTGTCAAATTTCAACAAAATCGGCAAAAGGATTAACAAAAATTAAAAATTAACTTTTAAAGTACATACAGTAAAAGATTAACTCGAGTGGGACTTGAACCCACGACCTCCACTTTGCTAGAGTTTAAATAAAATACAATTAATGATTATTAAATTGAACTTTTGTTCGTTCACTAAACCAATTTCTATAGTTATCTATTACTGTTGCATACAGCAAATAAAAATTAACAATCAGTCATGTGTTGTCATGTGAGAAACCTTAGCGAATTGCGGGCTCACATGACATTCACAAAAATTTGACTGTGATCCTTCATTCTGTGTATAATAATTATAATACACCGTAACTAGGGAAGTGCATACAGTTCAAGTTTGAATCGATTGTGACTTGCCTCCTCGATAGCTCAGATGGAAGAGCCTACTCTAGCAAAGTGGAGGTCGTGGGTTCAAGTCCATGAGTTAATCTTTACTGTATGTACTTTAAAAGTTAATTGAAATAAAATACAATTAATGATTATTAAATTGAACTTTTGTTCGTTCATTAAACCAATTTATATATATATATATATATATATATATATATATATATATATATATATATATTTGCGTGTTCGTGTCACGCTCACGCACACATGGACGCGCCCATGGGTGCGTGAGCATATGCTTGTGTACGTGCGTATGTACGTGTTGGCAATAGATTTGGAGAAAAATCCAGCGGTATAGTGGATGAAGGTTATCATGCGCAGTTAGTGGTTTCTTAACATATATTTCTGAAATAGTTGCGTATTTCGAAAATATAAAAATACCTGCGTAGATCTGAAACATGTCGATTAATTGTGTTCTATGCAATTTTTTCAAAAGATGCATAACTTTTCTATAAGTTTTCTAATACACAGCCAAATGAGTCTAAGATTGAAAATACTTAAACTGTGTTATCGACATTTTTAGAGAGACGTGCGGCTTTGGAATGTTTTTTAAGTTAACATCTGAAGGTCATAAATTATTGTTGTTTTTACACTGTTGCCTGTTTTCATTGTGAAAGTATTAAGAAAGTTTAATAATTATCCTAAAAAAATTATTATTAAAATTATTTCATTTCTGTTAATTCTTATTTTGTAGGTTTGAAGGCCATGTGTTGCTCCACGCCAGATATTTTTTCTTTTTCTTATTGGTATATATTCTTACAGAGGTAAAAACACATGTAGAAAAATTTGGTACGTATCTGTCCCGTTTTACAATTCAAACATGGGAAAAACTATGCTCATAGGTATTTAAAACTATTTTAAATAATAATAACAATAATGAGCTGCCTTGCTGGTGAAATCGTTAGAGTGCTTGCCTTTTATGCGAGCGGCAGAGATTTAAATCTGGCCGAGGTATCCATTTTCCTAAAAAGTAGAAAAATCGAAGCAGTCCTTCTTCCTGGACATGACGTATAACTGTAGGTCCTGTGGCAATATCATGACTGACACGTTAAATATCATTTGCTAAAGGTGGAATTCCGTTAGTAGGGCAAAATTCTGGCGATGGGCAGTTGTAATGACCATTAGTAGTTGGTGCGCATAGAGATGCCTGACATTCCCGTTTCCGTATACATCTAGGCCCTCAAATGCAAATATATGGTGTGAAAGAATACGCGAGCTTCCAACCTACAAAGTGAAAATTAAAAAATGAAGGAAATCATTTTAATAATAAGTTTTAGGATAATTGTGCGAACTCTTTTGTAATACGTTCTTAACGAAAATAGGCAACAGTGTAAAAACAACAACAATATGTCATATATACGTTTAAACCTTCATGTGAGATAAAGGTTTATACATGCTACCTTGGAAAACCATTCCTAAGCCGCCGCTTCTATAACGATAATACAGATAGCATTTTTAATCTTGTTTAATGTTTAGACTTATTTCACTATATACTAGAACACTTTATAAAGGTGCAGAACTAAATTACGTTTACAAAATATTTACACATTTTCCTATTATGTTGATTGTTATTCAAATATTGAACAAATTTATACCAACATTTAGGAATTTTTTGCCTACAAATTATATGTTCAAGATATATGTGTAACTACCTTAAAATCATTGAAATATGCACCTGTTTCAGAAATATTTAATAAAAACCAAAAACTGCGCCTAACAAACCCTCTCTGAGCCGTTATATTCTTTCCAAAATCTAATCAGCCCATAAAAAATAAACCGAGGCTTACATGCAAAGTTTCAATTACGTACGTATTATGGTTATGAAGTTATCTTGGATACACACACACACACACACACACACACACACACCCACACACACACGCACGCACGCACGCACCACACACCACACACACACACCACACCACGCACGCACGCACACACACACATACACACACACATACACGGAACGTACGTGTACGTACGTGCACACGCAAACATGCAAACTTGCACGAATCGACATACGTATCACACACGTACATACGTAAACGCACACTCATACGAGCACGCACACGTACACGTGCACAGGTACACACCACACACACACACACACACACACACACACACACACACACTTGCACACGCACACTTGCCCGTACCCGCACGCGCACTAATTCATCATGGTCGAAAATGAACTAATAGCGATAGGGAAAAGAGTCGATTGCACAACCTTCTATACCTACAATTGTATATGTAGGTTGGAAGGTAAAAATACAAAAAAAAAATAGTGACAGCATGCAAAATATGAAATATAGTGAATTATGGAACTAATCAAATAAAAATGAAATAAAACTGATCTACCTGCCAAAGTATGCAATTTGTTAATGATTCTTGCATCGGTAGTAATAGACTGACCAATAGGAAACGTATTTTGCACGCTACATACGGTTTGAATCACTTTCTCAATGAACTACAGTTAAATAATTCTTGTATCTGATAGATTTGAAACATACAGACCTAGAACAAGCGTGGAAACCCTGCTGTCATTATTATTATTAGATAAAGCAGATGCTTCCAAAGTGATTCGACAATAATGGTTTCGGGTTTTATCTAGCTAACTGGGTTGAAAGAGTGACCTTAACATATTTATTGTCAGTATGTTATATTTGGATTTACGATTTAGTAGCGTTCTGCTTTTAACGTTAATTACTCTTTACGTCGTAATTGTTTCACCTACCTACTGTTTTTGGATGTAGCTTATTTGAATTAAAATTTTGCATCTCATAAGTGAGTCGTCGTACGATTGCATAAAGCTGTATTTGCTGTAGTACAAATACTGAAATGTCATTTAGAATTTAGTGTATGTAGGTGGTATGTTAATGCTTGTTTTGTTTAAGTTTTCTTTTTATTTTCTCTCCTTCGCTTTAGTTATGATTAATGTGATCTGAAGTTAGGGCTAGTCTACATCTTCATGGGTGTCTCCACAGGAAAAACCTTATCGAAATCCTGTTAATATACCAAAAATTGTAACTGGCCTAGTTCCAGTGCTTTCAGCTACGATCGGAGTAGTAGTCCAATTTTACTTTAAGAAATGATTAATCAGTTTGCAATAAGTAAATTTCTAAAGTACTCAGTACAACCAATTGTGTGCTATATTGTGAGGATAGACAATATGAGCAGAATTTAATAATATACAAGTTGTACCATTAAACAAATACAAATATGGTACCTCCTTCACTGGCGTAATACCCTGTATACACATGGTTAAAATATACACATTGCTACATTGCTATTATTTTCAGTTCTTGCCAGAAACATTCCTTCTAAGTCTAATGATAAAGCCTACAACGACCATCGACTTATTAAACAAAACCAGCATATACACTGTTTCTCATATATAATGCACATACAAAAATAAACTCATGTTATGATACGGTACGTTACCTTACGTTACGTTACGTTCCATTACGTTACGTTACGTTACCTTACGTTACTTTACGTTACGTTACGTAACGTTACGTTACGTTACGTAACGTTACGTTACGTTACGTTACGTTACGTTACGTTACGTTGTTACGTTACGTTACGTTCATTACATTACATTACACATTACATTACATTACATTACATTACATTTACATACTATAGTACATTACATTACATTAGATAACATAACATTACATTACATTACATTACATTACATTACTTTACTTTA